>OZ017740.1:187638748-187651248 GCA_963969285.1 Odontomyia ornata | reverse complement strand
CGCAGAAGTCGTGTCACAGCCACTGAATGCGTGTAAAAATAAAATGTGCTTTTTAGTACGAGGATATTGGTCAAAACTTTTAGTAGAATATATTTGTGTTTTGACATTGCCTTTGCCAACTTTTTTCAAAAAAATTTCCTGATGATGTGACTGAGTACGTCCAATTAAAATAACGAGCAAATCGATATCTTCTCCTATGATGACAGCAGTCTTTTGATGTTCTGATAAGGCAATAGCTGTGTCAATGATGAGAACATCAGCATCATCTCTGGCTTGTTTTGTTGTGATATTAACAGTTTTAAATTTTTCAACAAGCATGTCGATAAATTTTTTTTTATTAGACCGATTTGATAAAAATTTTTCTTGACTGATTGGCACAACCATTGTTTCGTCAAAACAAACTTCATATGATTTTGAAAGTGCAGCAGTTCTTCTTTGTTGTTCCAGTGCTTTAATATTTTTACTATAGTCCGAATATCCGTCAAATACAACAACAATTGCTGAGCCATAATGTGTTTGTAAATATATATATATATATAAATTATAATTTCCAAGTAAATAATTGACTTTATAACGTACTGATAACCATAACTCACGCTTGACCTTGCATTAGGCCGTATATGACTGTACGATGTGCACTCTTCGCGCTCTACCTTCAAAACGGTTGGTCGTATGAAAAAAAAAGTTTAAACAAAAGTTGTAGGGAATTTTATAGCCTACAACTTTTATAATAAATGCAAATCTCATTTAACCGATAGGAAGCCAGATATTCGCGAAAAACCGATTTTTGTGACCTTTGACCTTGAATATCTTGAGACGCGAACACGATAACGATTGTGACTTTTGAGACAACATTTAGAATGACAAAACAAAGGTTCATACCAATTTGCAGCTTATTATCTTTCATTCCGAGGTTGACCCCTTTTTTTACCTAATATGACTGGGCTATGAATATAATCTTCAAGAGTAGCACTGGAAAATGGATTATTCAATGATATCCATTCATCGTAATCAGCTTGTACTAGGTTTATATTGTGATCAATATTGTTGAAAAATACCAAAGGTATTTCATCTTCTTCGTCCCATGCCGAATGCTGACCAAATCCGGCTTTTTTAAAGCAATTGGCTATTGTTTCAACTTTGACGTCGATATCCCATGCTTTTGTTATATGATTAATACAATCCAGAAGTGTTACATTTTGTGTTTTTTTTTTTGCTTCTAAACGCTGTAGTGCTTCCTTCAAAATCCTGCTTCGATAGTGACACTTTAAATTTTGAATTACTCCTTGGTCAAGCGGTTGTAATTTGGTCATATTTGCTGGAAAAAATGCCAATTCAATAGATTTCAATTTGCTCTGTAAGTCTTTTGGATGAGCAGGACAGTTATCAATGAATAATAAGATTTTTCGTCCTGCATATGAAAATTGCCTATCTAATTTTTTGATCCATTCTTCGAAAATTTGTCCGGTCATCCATGCCTTTGAGTTCGACTTATAATCAACGGGTAATGATTTAACACCGCGGAGGCAACGAGGTTTGCTGCTTTTGCCAATTAAAAGTATTTTCTGTTTTTCAGAACCATCTATATTTGCCGCCAACATTAATGTAACCCGCTGCTTGCTATGCTTACCCCCATGACATTTTTCGTCCTTGAAAGTCAGTGTTTTATCCGGTAGGTTTTTGAAAAACAATCCTGTTTCGTCAGCGTTGAAAACGTCACGTTCATGGTATTTTTCTAATAGATGTGGTAAAACGTCAGTTTTCCATTTATCGCAATCCTCGTCACGAACATCACTGCTTCTTGTGGCCTACACCGTGCCTGAAATTTAACATACATACATATGTAGGATACACATTGGTTAATAGTTTATTAGATAAACGTTTTTCAATACCTTCGCTTCCATTTATCAAGCCAACCAGTGCTCGCCTTAAAATCATTTTCACCAAATCGCTTCGCAAACTCCAATGCCTTGTCCTTTAATATTCCTCCGGATATGGGCATGTTTTGGCTTCTGGCCGCTGTAAATCAGTCGAATACTGCTTTGTTAACATTTTCATATACTGGTTTCTTTATTCTTTTGCTGCGCCCAGAAAAACTCCCAGATTCAACTGATACAATAATCGATTCCTTATTTTTCAAAATTGTAGAAACGGTACTTGCCGGAATGCCGTATTTAACTGTTACATCCTTTTTCTTTAATCCATTTTCTACTTCTTTTATTAGTTTAAACTTTTCTTCAATCGATAAACACTTAAGAACACGTTTCGGCGCCATGATAGATTAATACAACTTTTTCCTACTCGCAATACGTACATATATGTATGTTGTTCGTATTCGCTCATTTCATTCAATCGCGACTGGAATTCACACCGAGCAGCGGCTTTCCTTTACAACTATGGGCTCTCCAACTATGAAAACTGAAAACAAAAGGCAACAAAATGTGATGCGTGCAAATGAGGAATTAAGCCACCAAAAATGTTCCACAAATAGGGAATTCCCCGAATTATTTGACTTAGTGATTGCAACTGCCAGTTTTTTGTTCGAGTTATGGAGAATTTCCCCGAATTATTCGACTAAGTGATTGCAACTGCCAGTTTTTTTGTTCGAGTTATGGAGAAATTCGAAGTATGGACGTTCCAGTTAAAGAAGGCAAATTGTATTCAATTTTCTCGCTAAACGCTATTGACACTCAATTTAGTTCGAGTTATAGAAAATTCGAGTTATAGACGTTCGAGCAACGGAAGTTCGACTGTATATATATCTATATATATATATATATATATATATATATATATATATATATATATATATATATATATATATATATATATATATATATATATATATATGTATATTTATGTATATTTATTTATATTTATATATATATATATATATATATATATATATATATATATATATATATATATATATATATATATATATATATATATATATTTTTTTTTTTCTTTAAAAGCCGTCGGGCCTTGCTTAGTTGTGTGAGCAGACGCGTTTCGACTACTTTGAGTCATCTTCAGTGTCTAAAGGATGTGTTGAAGGGAGCGACTTTATATAGTCGTAGGATGGGTAATTAGCGAATAGGTAATTAGCGGATGGGTAGTTAGCGGATGGGTAATTAGCGGATGGGTAATTAGTGGATGGGTAATGAGGTCAGGAAGTAACTTACTCAATTATGCCACGTAGGGGGATATTATGTTTTTGTTTTTTTGCTTGTTGGCTGTCCGTTTGTTCTGTTTCATCTCGTTTCCGTTTTCGTCTAAGAGTGTGGTCTAGGACTGAGAAAATTGCGTCGGAATTGGTAACAAGTTGTTCGTTGATAATGTCACCGTCTGTCTTTCTATGTTTATAAATTTCAAGCCTTTCTAGGATGTCAAGTCTTGGTCCTTTGTTTTGTTTGTGTAGCAATTTCATAGAGTTTGTCATTGCATCAGGCTCATGTGCGTGGTTTTGAAGGTGCGTCGCATAATTGGAGTCTGCCTTGTTGTATAAGAAAGATCGTAGGTGCTCTTTGTATCTTGTCGTTAGTTTTCGTGTTGTCCTTCCTATATATACCATGTCGCAGTCCTTGCATGTCAGTTTGTATATGCCGCTGCCTTCGTATATCGATGTGTCATTCAGTTTTGGCTTCAGTTTGTTTCCAATGTTGTTGTTCGTTTTGAATGCAGTTTGCAATTTGTATTTCCTAAGGAAGTTTGATAGTTTGTATGTCTCTTTGCCTACGTATGTTAACGATACCCACTGTTGGTCGTTCTTATGAGTTTCCGTCGGTTGGCGTTCCTGTTTTTGTTTGTACTGTGTGACTAGTTTGTCAATGTCGCATTGTTTGTATCCGTTATTATTAGCTATTCTGTAAATGTTGTTTAGTTCGTTGGAGTAGTTAGTAGGAGTCATGGGGATGGAGTGAAGCCTCTGCACCATTGATCTGTACGCTGCTAGCTTATGTTGTGCGGGGTGGTTAGATGTTTCATGTATGGTATGATCAGTTGTGGTTGGTTTTCTGTATATTTTGTAGTCCAATCGTGTTTGTTCACGTGTCCAGTTAGGTCCATATAGTTGAGTTGTCCGTTTGTTTCTTTTTCCATAGTGAACTTTATATTCGGGTGAATTTCATTCATATAGGCAAGTAGTTCGTCTTTTTTATTTTCTTGTGAGTCAATAACAATGAAACAGTCATCCACATATCGTCTGTAAAATATTACATTGAATCTTTTGACAACTTTGGGTATAAAGACTTTTTCCAAAGATTGTAAGAATATTTCTGACATTATTGAGGACATTGGATGTCCCATACCCAGACCGTCTTTGGCAATGTACGTGTTGCTATTGAACTTAAAATAGTTCTGTTTGATTGTGGTCTTTATGAGATTGAGTATTTGATCTGTGAATCGTCGGCTGTTGTTGAATGAAAGTTTTTCTTTTAGTATGGCCAGTGTTTCATCGACAGGGATAGACGTATAGAGGTTGGTGATGTCTAATGATAAAAGTTGACAATTTTCAGTCAATTTTAAAGAAGTGGTAGAATTTGCTAGCTCGCGGCTGTTCTTTAATGCGTATTTGTCGTCAAGGTGCACGACATCAGCCATTATCGTTGCCAAGTACCGTGCTAATTGGTATGCAGGAGCTGGGCGGTAGTTGACGACAGGACGGATAGGAATATTGGGTTTGTGGAGCTTAGGTTGTGCTTTAAGGGGTGGTGTGCATGGATTTGGGTTTATGTAGCGTTGCTTAGTATTAGGAGGAATAATTAGTGGGGATTGTATAATGGCGGTACGTAAGTCCGCTTGGAACCTATTGGTGGGGTCTTTGTTTACCAGTTTGTAGCCGTTGGCGTTAATGAAGTCTATTGTTTTTTGTACATAGTCCGTTGTTTTTAGGATCACCGTTGTATGTCCTTTGTCAGCCTTCGTCACTGTTAGTAGGTTATCCGTTAGCTTTGTCTGAATGTGTCTTAATATCTTATGGTCTTCGTGGAAATCCGTTTTGTTTATGCTAGTGCGTATTTTTTGTAGTATGTCTACTGCAGTATGTCTTGCATGTGTCTGTTGTTCCTGCGGCAGTTTGTTAATGGCTAGTTCAGTGTCGATTATTAGTTGTTCTAGGTCTTTGTTGCGGTTTGTATTATGTAAGTTGTGTTTCAGTCCCTTATTTAATAGCTCCATTTCTTGTGTCGTAAAAGGCGTATCTGATAGGTTTACAGTCCGTGGATAGAAAGTTCTGTTCGCTGGTGTGGTCATTTTGTTTTGTTTTTTCATCAATTTGTCAAGTTTTTTCGTCATGGTGTCATATTTAGTTTTGAGCTGAATATCAATGTTTTGCCTCACGTCATTATAAAACTGTAGAAAGTTTTCAGTTTGTATAGTGTTAGTTAATTGTAAGTGTGAGTGTAGTAGTTGTCGGTTGATTTCGTCCTTTTTTATGTACAGTGTTCTTATTTCGTTTTTAATGCGGAGCATCTGTGCGCTACGTTGTGTGTTACGTGCAGCGATTGTGTTTTGTTTTATCACGATTCTTGCAAATGCTGGTGTAATGTTGTTTTTCAAGCACTGTTTGTTGAACCATATGTTTGCTATTGTTTGATGAAGTTTTAAGGTAAGGTATTGGAATGAACGCAACAGTTTTGCCTGGCTGGCAGTGTTGTAGTCAATAACTTTGTTTATTTGATATCCGCAGGCCAATCCTCTTTTTTCTTTAAAAGCCGTCGGGCCTTGCTTAGTTGTGTGAGCAGACGCGTTTCGACTACTTTGAGTCATCTTCAGTGTCTAAAGGATGTGTTGAAGGGAGCGACTTTATATAGTCGTAGGATGGGTAATTAGCGAATAGGTAATTAGCGGATGGGTAGTTAGCGGATGGGTAATTAGCGGATGGGTAATTAGTGGATGGGTAATGAGGTCAGGAAGTAACTTACTCAATTATGCCACGTAGGGGGATATTATGTTTTTGTTTTTTTGCTTGTTGGCTGTCCGTTTGTTCTGTTTCATCTCGTTTCCGTTTTCGTCTAAGAGTGTGGTCTAGGACTGAGAAAATTGCGTCGGAATTGGTAACAAGTTGTTCGTTGATAATGTCACCGTCTGTCTTTCTATGTTTATAAATTTCAAGCCTTTCTAGGATGTCAAGTCTTGGTCCTTTGTTTTGTTTGTGTAGCAATTTCATAGAGTTTGTCATGGCATCAGGCTCATGTGCGTGGTTTTGAAGGTGCGTCGCAATAGGGATGAAAGGATGATCGTATTCCTTGCTGAAAAAAAAATAAATCGTAAAAATGGAAATAAAATCTGTGAAAAATTATAAACTCGGTATCATTTGTAGTACGTTATTTTATTCAATACTTTGTCCATTTACCCTTATTTTTTATTACGTATATTAATCGATTCGGAACGCTTTTTACAAGACTATTTAATATGCTACCTGGTATCTCGTTCCGCGCTTCGATTATTCTTTTCTTCAAATCAATAACACTTTCAATGGATGGCTTCTCCTGGTCGTAAAATTTTCTATGGGGTTCAGGTCGGGACTCAACGCTGGCCATGGTAATAAGTTGATTCCGTAATCATGAAACCATTTTTTGGTAGACGAAGCCGTATGGGTGCATTATCCTGCTGAAAAACGATGTTTTTATCTTCAAAGTCAAAGTCAAAAGCGCTTTATTTAATACCAATCGTTATAAATTTTTAAAAGAACATAAAGCAAATTCCAAACAATAAAATTATAAAAAACTTAATGGCCCGAATGGCTCTCTAAATTTATACGTTATCAGTTAAACACATTTAATGAAAAAAAATACACTTGCAAATTTAAATTAATTAAGATTATTAGATATTTTTTGATTCAATTGGAAAAAGGAGAAAAAACCAACCAGCATTATTCAAAAATTACTTAAACTACTAACACAACAATGAACTTATATCCTATACCTAATATGTTACACCCTAATTCTAAAGAAGTTCAATCAAAAAAAAAAAAACATTACCTTATATTGAAACCTATACCTAATTTATAATACAAATAAACAACAATACTAGATGTAGCAATAATGAGATGAATCTAAAAAAAACTAAGTAACGAGAAAAAGCACAAAAACAGAAAATAAACACGAATAATTTAGACATTGTCATTCAGCCACCAATACCTAGATTGCTCCATCTCAGCTCGACCAGCCTCAACGAATCTAGCAAATGAGTATCTCCATTGGAATTGTTGGTCTCGTGAACTCAGATTCGGAGGATATTTTATCTTCTTATCGGTGGCCCGTCGGTATATGTGATATATGATTGGGACACCGTCAGAATCAAAAACATATCGATTCATGTCCAAATACACGAATGCTTCTGGAGGAACGAAGCCAGTAGTGAGGCAAGTCACAATATACCCGTCTGTAGGGTGGAACGGCTGTGAAATCCAAGGGTTTTCACTCACAGTTACAGATCTTGCGATATGATTCCGAAGAAGTTTCAATATGAAGATATCGACTCTTGTCACTTGAACGGTTTGACAAATTTTTCTATTCGATATATAGTGCTTCCAATCCGTCTCAGGCTTTCTGTACAAACCAGTACATGCACGAAGACATTTCCTTTCGAAAACTCTTAATCTTTCCATTGTACTAGCACTCTGGTTGTACCAGATCTGGCATCCGTATGTCAAAACTGGCCTAACCAGGGTCTTGTAACAAATAACTTTGACTTTTTGATCAATGTATCTGGAATGAAAGAGTCGCCGAAGGGCCATGAAAACTTTTAGTGCTTTACTGAGCATGATTTTGACATGTTCAGTATAGTACAGATACTGATCGAGATGAACACCGAGGTATCGAACACAGGATTTATGTGGAACCCGTTCTGAACTACCCTCACCAGCCATAATGTGGAAATTCTCCAATTACGTTTCAGGTCTTGACTGGCCCCCTGCAGCGTTGTCCGAAACAAAATTGTTTCGCACTTCTGCGCATTGATTTTCATATACCAATTGTCGGTGTAGAGCTGCACATCATTAAACATTTTTTGAAGATTGCTCTGAACTATTGTAGCTTTTCGGTCTGCCGTATAGATGATCAGATCATCAGCAAACGCTACCAATGATCGCGTTGGCGAGACATTAAAATCAAAGCTGTTCAATAGCTTGCGAATGAATATTGAGAAAAGCAGGGGCGCAGTAACTGTTCCCTGCTGTAGACCATTCAAGACCTTGAATCCGCGCATTGTAGTCAAATTTCCATCATTTACAACAAATGATTTCCCGTATAACATATTACACATCATGGCGACAAGGTGTCTGGGGAACCTGTCCTGAAGAAGTTTGAAAACTAGTCCATCTAACCACACCGTATCGAAGGCTTTCTCCATATCAATGAGACATGCTCCTTTAGTTTCCAACAGATGTCTGAGGTTACTTTCGTTATTGCATGTATGGTCGAATGCCTGGCACGAAAACCAAATTGGCAATTCGGCATCAACTCATATTTCTCAATGTGGGCGTTTAATGCTCTGTTGAGTATCACTTCAAACACCTTGCTGATGTTATGCAGCAAGCTGATTGGGCGATAGCTTTTAGGGCATGAAGATTCTTTTCCTTTCTTCAAGATCGGAAATACCTTAGCCTTTTTCCACTCATTTGGGAAATATGAATTGTTCAACATGTTGTTGAACAATATGCAATAATTCCTAATAGCAACCTCAGGCAAATGTCGAAGAACTATATTTGGAATACCGTCAGTACCACATGATTTTTTGTTGTTTATTCTGCGAAATATGAAACACAAGTGTTCATAGCTGACAAAATAATCAATAAGATTCAAGCTCGGTATGAGGTCAGATGTTAATGTTTCATCGAAATGAAGAATTGATTGGCCGTTCAGGCTTGATTTGAAGTCGGAAACTTTTGCTTCAACGACCTCCGAAAATATTTCATTCCTTCTCTCTGGGTTTGGTAGATGAACCAATTCAAAATGTGTTCCAATCAGGGCAAGTTTCTGCAATCCATCACATATAATCCTGTTTCCATTTCTATCCGGAGTCGTACTATCAATTTCGATACTAGCTCTATCGAGAAGATTTATCTCATCACTAGCGACTTCAAGATTCGATACCTTCACTCGAGACTTCCTGCGGAATAAGCTATTCACTTTCGCGAAAATGCCATCTGGGTCCTGTGGGCTAATACCCCTCAGTTTTTCCGCCCATTGATTGCTGACCTCACTCCTGAAGTATGAACGGATTAAGTTCCGGACATTCTTCAGGTGTAATTTCAACAAAGCCAACGAGGGATAGTTGTAGTCCAAAAATCGTCGATAAATATTGTTGACGCGAGTGAGGAGAAGGCTTTTCAATCTTTTTAACCTTGCGATGGTTGGTATTTCATATCCTTCTATATTGTTTCGATGTTTAATCTTGGGAACAACTTTCTCAATCGTTTACAACGTCAGCTTCTCTAACTTCCACAAATAGACATCTATTTCATCGTCAGTTAGATTTCTGTTATTAGGAACCATTGAGCAAGCGTTGCCATCATCAGAAGAGGGACATTGCTTCTGGTACTCCCGATTAAACTTCTTTTGAAACTTTCCCCAATCTGTTTTTTTGAAATTCAACCGATGGTTTTCATGTTGAACTGGAATGAGGAAGAAATCATCCCTTTGATGATTGATTTCCATTACGATTGCGTTATGGTCGCTATCGTAAGGAAGCACCTGCAGTTTCCGTTGAGGACTATTAAAGATGAATTCAAGTCTTGCGTCAGCAATGCAGAGGTCCAAATATGAATTTGTCCTAGGGTAGGTTGGGAACTCCGACCCATATAGGTTGCACCTGAATTCAATTTGGTTCTCTGTTATCCAAGATTTCAGGAATACACCTCTAGGATTATTGGTGGCGTTCAGCCATGATGTATGCTTGGTATTCAGGTCACCGGCAAAAATATAATAATTATGCAGCCTATTCAATTCGAGTATTTCAAACAAGGAATTGAGTTCCTCCTTAAACTTGAGAACATTTTGACCAGTTGCATAGGCAGAGATAACGAAGAGGTTATCCCCACCTGGCAGTGAAATTTTGATAACGGACACTTCAAGAAATTCAAAGTTTTTGAATTCGACTTTTTCAATATTTTTGAAACAATACGGTCTTTTAACCAATATCCCGGTGCCACCTCCCCCATCACCTATTACCCTATCGTTTCTTACGAATGCAAAATCTTTGAATTCCATGGAATGCCATGAATTGAGGTGGGTTTCAGTGAGAAGTATGATGTCAGGCTTTTGCTTAACAACAAATTCAAGGAGATAATCACGTCGATGTATAGCAACGATAGAGTTGACGTTGATCAATATGAGGCGAAGCCTATCCATGGGAATATGACTGGATGACAAGTTATTATTAGGCATTTGAAAGACCTAAACGCTGAAAAGCAAAGTTAATTTTTGAATCTTGTTTGTCGATTCTCTCCGATAAGGAATTAAGTTGCTGGTAAATTTTGAGAAGCAGCTCATTATTGCCACTTACATTATTTACATTATTTCCAGCATTTTCTGCTGGTCCTCTAGCGGCGAGTGCAAATGATACTCCGGGCTTGACGAAGTTGGAAGGTATGATATTACGGTGTACTTGTGTTTGCTTTGGAGCAAATTTAACTTTTGCATCTTGATATCGGGAGCATCCTCGATATGATGCTGGGTGACCAAATACACCACAGTTAACGCAGTATAATTTTTCTTTAGGCTCCGTCTGAGCCAATTTGCACTCACCGGGAGCATGAACGTCTTTGCATTTAACGCAACGATAGTGCATGGCACAATTGGCAGCCGAATGTCCAAATCTTTGACACCGGTAACACTGGTTGACTTCTCTTTTCTGGAGGCGTTCCCACCTCACCACTCTGAAATTCAAGTACCTTATTGGTTGAAGGGCACTTGGACTGCTCTTATTTGCAATTTGTACCAGGTAAAGTGGTAAATTCTTCCTTTCTATGGTCGACCTTCTTGTCGCAAAGGCTTTGACTGAAACAAAATCGATATCTGGTGCAGCCTCCTTGAGCACCTGAAGAAGATCGACCGTATCCTCTCCGCTGTCCAAACCCTTCAACAAGAAGGTCTGATTTTTTTCACTTTTTGGGGTATAGGTGAAATGTGGAACCTCCCCAGAAATCAGCGCATCTTGGCTGACTTGAAATCAACCAGTGATTTCGCCCTTATAGTTAATTTTTCGGCATTAACTCTTTTGATTTCGAAATTGGCCAGTTTATTTTCGGCTGCCAATAGCCGAACCATATCTTTCCCGGTTTGTCCGAACACGTTGATTGGCGGAACTTTTTCTGTCTTGTTGGAAGCTTTTTCAGAGGAACCAGCAGAACTGCGGGCTGGTTTTTTCTCCTTATTTTTGTTCTTTAAATATTGAATAAAATTATTAAAATTACCTCCGATGTTTTCTTCGATTTCCATATCTTGGGTTAATCCCTCCAGCACTGCAAAATAATTTTGGCTCTCGTTGGTGCCACCAGCACTTAGAACTTCCTCTGGATTTACTTGCTTTGTACTTTTCTTCGGCTTTGTTACCTGTTGCCATTGATTTTGTAGCTGCGTCTTTTGAGGCTTCATCCCTTTCTTGAAAAGATCCTTGAGAGACTGTATCTCTTGCCTTAGTTCATCATTTTCTTTCTGCAATTTGGCCATTTGTTGATTGTCCGCTATTATTTGCAGCTTGCACCCTCCATCTACGGAGTTTTCTCCGTTATGTTTTCTTTTGGTGATTGTCGCCAGTTTCGTATTCGTCGTTTCGCCAGGTTGCCCCAACGGTCGGAAGCCGTCGGGCTCCTCCATACCAGCGGCGAAATTTTCTTTGTGAATTTATTTTTCGTCACCAATCGAAGTAAAAATATTCGATAGAAATTTCCTGAGTCGATTACTTCGACAATATAAGATTTTTTTTCCGATAAAAATTAACTTCGGACTAACGTTTTTAAAAAATTAATTTAATTTTTGAAAACTTTTGACAGGAGCGATTTAAAAGACGTCTATACGCAAAGACTACTACGATCCATTCTCTATTTTCATCTTCAGCTAGTGTCACAAAAGGCAGTAGATGTTCCTCTAGTAACTCCTGATAATCAACAGCTGTAATTCTTCCATTGACAAAGGCTATTTCGCTTCTAGCTTGTTTTTGAAAACTGCCCAAATTATAACAGATCCACCTCCTTGAGCTCTTCTTGCCATGATTCTACTTTCCTTTCGCAAATCTTGTCAGTAATAATGAAATCCATCCAGTCCATCGAGATTAAACTTCTTCTCATCGCTGAAGATGACATGATCCCAAATGTTTCTTTTTTGAATGAAATTTTCGGCGAATTTAAGTCTAGCTTCAATATGACGTTTCATCAATTTGGGTTTTAGCTAACTTTTTTTTATATTTAAACTTTTTAGATGATGCAGCCCAGTAGGGTCACATTGCAAGTCCCACCGTCTAACAATTTGCGATGATGAAGCACCTGTATCCGATAG
>OZ017740.1:187283748-187633748 GCA_963969285.1 Odontomyia ornata | reverse complement strand
GCAACTGCATTGATTCTTGCTCTAAGAGGCCCAGCTGCCGAGCTGTTGCAGACGATCCCCGTTGAATTGCACTCAAACCCGAATGCTATAATGAATGCGCTCGACATGCGTTATGGAGACGATCATCTAAAGCAGATTTATCGGTCACAGCTAAGGCATCGAATGCAGAAGTCTGGTGAAACCCTACAGCAGCTAGCCCAAGACATTGAGCGACTGGCACTTTTGGCTTACCCAGCCTACGACCCAGAACATCGAGATGATGCAGCGACAGAAGCATTCATCAGCGCACTAAAGGACCCGGAATTGCAACAAGCCGTGCGTTTAGCTCAAAAGCAAACGGTTAAGGACGCATTGGCTTATAGTCTGAACTTTGAGGCAGCGAAAAATGTGACTCGTACCACTGCCCGGGTTCGTGAGGTAGTGACAGATGAGTGCAGGTGCGAGCGCGTGCAAATTGAGCGAGACCCGCATGTAAATGGTGCGCCTAGATGCTGGAATTGTGGAGAGAAGGGGCACCTACAGAGAGACTGCAAGAAGCGAAGAAAACCGAGCTATTGTCCAGGGTGTGCAGCTAGGAGGAGATCCAGACCGAGTCAGGAGCCCAGAATGGAAGCCCTTCAAACAGAGGGGTCGGGAAACATGTAAGAGCCAACTTCGTGGGGCAGAGGTTGGCTAGGAGGATCGACGTCCCCAGCACCACCATCACCGTGTCAAGACTACATCGTGGAGAAGCGGACTTATGTCTTCCGGGTCAAATTGACGGAGAACACTGCACCATAACAATCGACACTGGTGCAACCCGATCGATTATCCGACCAGACCTAGTTAGACAGCAACAACTTCACAATGGCAGAATTTTCTCACTACGGACAGCTACGGGAGAAACTGCACCTGTTCATGGAGAGGTCAACCTCCAGATACAGTTGGGAGACCTTGTGTTCCGACATAATTTTCTGGTCGCGAACATTATGGATGACTGCATTCTCGGAATGGATTTTCTGCGACCACATGGAATCACGTTGGACTTGGGCCAACGTGTATTGAAATGGCAGAATGTCGAAGTACTGATGGAGGATCCCAGCGTCCAAGTCCCCAAGATGAATGTAGTGGTATGTACTGACACTGATGTACCGAATTCTTCCGAAAGCATTGTATGGGCCAAGCTTGATGGTGATTCTGGAGACCACCGATCTTATCTGATAGAGCCAACGAAGACATCTGCATTGCGCAGTTTGATTGTAGGACGAAGCCTTGTAAGTTCTTTAAGGAACGGATATGTGCCGGTTAGAGTCCTTAACACCGCAGACTCAACCACGAGCATCAAAGCGGGAGAAGTCATCGGCAGCTGCCAGCCTGTTTCCACCATCACCTCTTTGGAAGCTACTCACGGCCATCATTGGAAAAGGAGGCAAGACACAGACAAAGCCCGGGAATCCACGTCTGCAATATTGAAGCAAGCCAAATTGCCGGTGCAGCTATTCAAGCGAGCCTCTGATCTGGTCACCAAGTACAGTGACATCTTCTCAACAAGCCCGGATGACCAAGGCCGAACGAGTTTGGTAACTCACGTCATAGATACACAGGGAGCCAAGCCGATTCGACAAGCACCAAGACGTCTCCCTATAGCCAAACAGGGAGAAGTGAGCGCGCTGATCTCGGACATGGAAAAACAAGGCATTATTGAACCTTCTGTAAGTCCATGGGCCGCGCCTGTAGTTCTAGTAAAGAAAAAGGATGGTAGCACTCGCTTTTGTGTCGACTATAGGCAGCTTAACGACGTCACTAAGAAAGATAGTTACCCGCTCCCACGCATCGATGACATCATGGACACTTTAGCCGACGCAAAATGGTTTTCTACACTCGATCTCAAGAGTGGCTACTGGCAGGTAGAAATTGACAAGAAGGACCGAGAGAAGACCGCATTTTCAGTTGGGACCGGATTGTGGCAATTCGTGGTGATGCCGTTTGGGCTTTGCAATGCTCCAGCCACTTTCGAACGCTTGATGGAATACGTGCTACGTGGTCTAACCTGGAAAACCTGCTTGGTGTACCTAGATGACATCATCGTCATCGGGAGAACGTTCGAAGAGCATGTGCGGAACTTAGAAGAGGTTTTCTCCCGACTGCGACTGGCAAATTTGAAACTTAGTCCCGACAAGTGTACCCTTTTCGCAGCTGAAGTAAAATACCTGGGACATGTCGTATCAGCAGAAGGGGTCAAAACAGACCCTGAGAAAATTGAAGCCGTGAAAAGCTGGCCAACACCAAACAATAAGCGCCAACTACGAAGTTTCCTGGGTCTGGCAACCTACTATCGAAGATTCGTCAAAGACTTTGCCAAAATAGCTAAGTGTCTCCATCAGCTAACCGAGAAAAATCGTCCGTATGTCTGGAACGAACAATGCCAGACAGCCTTTGAGACCCTGAAGGAAAAGCTGTGTGAATCACCCGTGCTGGCGTATCCGAAACCCGGGAAAATGTTTGTAGTTGACACTGATGCAAGCAACGGCGGTATTGGAGCTGTACTCTCCCAGCAGATCAATGGCGAAGAAAGAGTCCTCTCGTATTACAGTCGAGTTCTTTCAAAAAGTGAGAGGAACTACTGTGTGACCAGGAAGGAGCTATTGGCTATAATAGAGGCCACCAAGCAGTTCCACAAGTACCTATATGGCCAGAAATTTGTTCTTCGAACGGACCATGCATCGCTGAGATGGCTACTTAACTTCAAAAACCCCGAGGGACAGGTTGCGAGATGGATCGAAAGATTGCAGTCGTACGACTACGAAATTGTTCATCGAAAGGGCGGAGTTCATGGAAATGCTGACGCCCTATCTCGTCGCCCATGTCCAGCTAACTGCAAGCATTGCCGACGGATTGAGGAAAAGGAACCGCCCGTTGATCTGCGACTGATAACGGCCGAATTCGATGAAGGTTGGTCATCGGAGGAGATTCGAAATGCCCAGCTAGCCGATGAAGACATCGGACCATTGCTCGTATGGAAGGAGACGACTGGGCGACCGGAGTGGAAGGACGTTTCGATGCATGGCGCAACCCTGAAAAGCTATTGGGCACAATGGAACTCCCTTCAGGTAGAGGGTGGCATACTCAAGCGGAAATGGGAAACGGCGGATGGCAGCTCCTATAGAATGCAAACTATACTACCCAAAAGCCGAATCCACGATGTGGTAAAGGAAATGCATGAAGGATCCTCGGGAGGCCACCTTGGTGTTAACAAGACCTTAGCGAAATTGCGGGAAAGGTTCTACTGGCTCCACGCTCGAGAAGACGTAGAGGACTGGTGTCGCAGATGCACGATTTGCGCTTCCGTCAAAGGCCCAAAGCGACGACTGAGAGGACAAATGCAAACCTATAACGTGGGGGTACCGTTTGAGAGGATTGCTGTTGACATCGCAGGACCCTTTCCTGAAACCGATTGGGGAAATCGATATACGCTGGTTGTAGCCGATTATTTCAGCAAGTGGCCCGAGGTCTACCCCATTCCCAACCAGGAAGCAACTACCGTAGCTGAACAGCTAGTGTTAAATTGGGTCAGTAGGTACGGCGTACCTTGCGAATTACATTCGGATCAAGGCCGAAACTTTGAGTCACTAGTTTTTGGCGAAATGTGCGAGCTGCTCGGAATACGGAAAACGAGGACAACACCGCTGCATCCCCAATCCGATGGAATGGTCGAACGTTTCAACGGCACGCTCAATAAACACCTTGCCAAGATGGTTGACGAGAACCAAAGGGACTGGGACCGACATATCCCACTATTTTTGATGGCGTACAGAGCTGCCGAACATGCATCGACGGGCCAAGCCCCAGCCAAAGTCATTTTTGGAAAGACTATTCGTCTGCCAGCCGATATAAAGTTCGGAACACCCCCTGAGAAACCCCAAACGGTCTCGGAGTACGCAAGTGATCTAAGACAACGGTTGAACCAGATACATCGGACAGTGCGAAAACACCTCGAATCGGCTGCTGACCGCATGAAGACCAGGTATGATCTAAAGGCTAATTCTACTGGCTTCCAGCAAGATGACTTGGTGTGGCTTTATAACCCGCAACGGCGAAAGGGTAGGTCTCCAAAGTTGCAACATAATTGGGAGGGACCATACCGAGTTACAAAGCGAATCAACGACGTCGTATACCGAATACAGGAACATCGTAAGCCGAGAGCTAAAATGAAAATCGTGCATCTGGACCGTCTTGCCCCATATTACACCCAGGGAGAATTGACTACAAATAGCGACACATCTTTTCGGGGCGAAAAGAACTGAGGTGGGGGCAGTGTTACATGTACAAATAATTACATGTACAAATAATTCTGCGAGCTACTGTCGCAATTGTTTTCACAACAATGAAGAACACGAATTCACTCGAAACTACGAGAACCCAACAAGCATGATCAACATCTGCAAGCGACGTCACTCCATTGATGAATTTGCTCGAATCTACCAGGTAGAACGTTCGCCAATGTGCGAGAAATGGGTGAATAGGTAGAGACCCTATATAAAGGCGAGCTGAATGAATGGGGGGAATCATTCATTCGACCGCGATAAGAACTGCGTTTGTGTGTGGGAAGCGAAATTATTCGAGTAGGAGAAAAGTGATTTTTGTAATAGTGAAGTGATTTAGAAGACAATTGCGATAATAAATTTATGGACAAGTGTTAGAAAATTTTAATAGTGACAATTAAAATTAGTGAAAAGTGTTAACTGATTATTGTGCTTTTTATTTAATTAAATAAACACTTTTAACTTAAATTAAAAGACATTGCGTTTTCACTTTCCCGGAACATTAAAATTATTGGCCGCGAACCAAATAACACGCGACAATATATATATGTATACAATATATATATATATATATATATATATATATATATATATATATATATATATATATATATATATATATATATATATATATATATATACAATATATATATATATATATATATATATATATATATATCTATATATATATAATATATAATATATATATATATATATATATATATATATATATATATATACAATATATATATAATATATAATATATATATATATATATATATATATATATATATATATATATATACAATATATATATATATATATATATATATATATATATATATATATATACGATATATATATATATACAATATATATATATATATATATATATATATATATATATATATATATACTATATATATATATATATATATATATATATATATATATATATATAATATATATATATATATATATATATATATATATATATATATATATATATATATATATATATATATATATATATATATATATATATATATATATACATATATATATATATATACATATATATATATGTATATAGTTTCCAAAAAATAAGGTGACATTTGAATTTAAACTGGGCGCGTCGAAGGATTTGGAGAATTATTTTTTTTTACGTTGCTAGAACTATCACTGACATCTATGTCAAATTTACATGTCAAAACATTCATTAGTGTTTGAGATACGCGTCATTTTGTGAGCTGCTAAAAGTGAGTTTTTCGTTTTTTGCGATGCCGAAATTTGTTGAATTTGCAATAAATTTTGTTTGCGGAATCAATTTTCTGCTGCGGATACGTTGAGGATGGTGCAGAAAACCTTTGGTGATGAGGCTATGTCTAAAAAAAATATTTACAAGTGGTATAGTGAGTTCCAAGCCGGCCGTGAAGGTGTCGAAGACGAAGAGCGTCCTGCGCGACCATCAACCTCTTCTCTTCTTCGATTATCGTGGTGTTGTGCATTATGAATTCCTTCCGGCTGGCCAGACAGTCAACAAGGAATATTATTTGAACGTTATGCGTCGTTTGCGTAACGCTATCCGCCTAAAAAGGCCGGAATTGTGGAAAGACAATTCTTGGTTTTTACAACGTTATAATGCACCATCATTTCGCCAAAAACTCAACCCATATCGTTCCGCAACCACCGTATTCACCTGATCTGTCGCCGTGCGACATCTGGCTGTTCAGCAAGCTCAAAAGACCGCTCCGGGGACACCGTTTTGATACGATAGAGGAGATTCAAGCCGCAGCGAAGACGGAACTGAAGGCCATCCCGGCAACGACGCGTATCTCAAACACTAATGAATATTTTGACATGTAAATTTGACATAGATGTCACCAACCTAAAAAAAAAATAATTCTCCAAATCCTTCGACGCGCGCAGTTTAAATTCAACTGTCATCTTATTTTTTGGTCACAGTAGTATATATATATATGTATATATATATATATATATATATATATATATATATATATATATATATATATATATATATATATATATATATATATGCACTACATTTATGCCAACGATTTTTCCAGTCCTCGAAACACTTTTCATAAGCACTTTTTGGGATGGCCTTCAGCTCCTTCAGCGAGTTTTGTTTTACATTGTGACAAAAAAGTACCCGGAAATTGCAAATAAAACGTAAAATATTTAACTATTCAACAATATCACACGGAGCCGAATCTGGTGAATACGGTGGTTGATCTATGGTATTTATTGCATTTTTGGTTTTAAATTCGGTCACAATAAAAAAAAAATCACAAAATCGCAACGCACTACTGAGGTGTACTGACTTAAGCAGCTGCTGTAAACAAACTGGCTGACAGATCGCGCTCATATTTGTCATAGTAATTAAGGATAGTCCTACCAATATCATTTACCCGGGGAATTTAAATTACAATTTCCGGGTACTTCGTTGTCACGTTGTCGAGTAAATAATCGCTCGATATTCAATCAACCATCGTAATGACCGATTTTTGTTTTAGTAACACATAACTTTATCAACCTTCTGAACTTACGTGACTTCTAGTTCTGAATAAGACTAACAAAATATCTAATTCCAACCTACAAAACACATCAGCGATCTCCGATACCGACGCGCATATACACTATTAGTGTTGCGACATCGTCGAAAAAAATCGATGTTAGTAAATATCGATCTTTGAATGTGAACACATCGTTGTCGATAAAAATATCGATTCCTCGAAATATGCTGTTCAATTTTCAAGTTTTCTGGGATGAAAACAAGACCTAAACAACAGAGTTGAAAAGATAAAAATGTAATCCTAATAGAAAAAAGTCTAATTAATTTATTTCGTTTCTTCAAATTCAACCGTTATACCAAAACGTGTTGAAGGCCAGGCATTCATATTTTTTTAGGGTTCTGTACTTAAATACAAAACCGTATTGAAATCGGTACCTTTGTCTGTCTGTATTCCACAGCGGAAGTTATGGCTTCTAGAAAGTTTTGGGGTGAATAAAATGCATAGAGTTTTAAGGGTTATAGAGTTTAGTGACCATCAAAAAAACGTTTATATTCCATGATGATCAAGTTGGATGTCATATGAAAGGTCTAAATGAGGTCTTTTCAAAGGAGGTTTTAAAATGACTTAACCAATGGCGAGGAGGGCAGGAGAAGGAGAAATGCACAAAATTTTCTCGTACCCTTCCTCGCGATTGGACACCTTTCATCGAAAAAATCTGAAAAAAATCATGGATGTAATTAATTTTACACATTCTTGAAAAAAATCGTAAGGGCAACCTTAAATTCAATTAATTAACTATGCAAAAGTCAACTCACAAGTTTAATCAGTATTAAAAACCAGAAAGATCGAATAGTATTTAACAAAGTGATGGGGGCTTAAATTTTCTTGTATTACAACAGCAAATATACATGGCTATGCGACAATATGCACTTCCGATCAACTCGAGACACAACGGGCTTACTGGGATTTGTATCAAAGTTTCAAGAATTATGTTTATAATGATTATCTTGCACTTGTCCCCATAAGGGCTTGTGCCAACCCTCGCATGGCCTCCCTGCTCTGCAAAGATAACCATGGGGCCAAAAAGGCGACTACACACACGAACGGAGATAGCGGCTCCGAGGGGGGACCCAACAAAACTGGAGCATACAAAATCAAAAGACCAAAAATATCCAAAAAAAGAAACAAAAAATAATAACGACGAAGCAACCAGCGGTTGCAGCCACGATGTTAACAGTACATCGAAAGCGGTACTAACCACGACAAAAACGAAGACTAACACAATGACAGTGCAGGCAGACGAAAAACGGAGAATAGCAGACAGTCTGGTTCAGACTGAGATTCCTGCGGCGTTGGGGCGCAGCAAAAAAATGATGCGAACGCCAGAGCGTCCTATTAAGGAAAAGCGGGAAACTGCAGGACGCTTCAGGTGTTCGAGCGGTGGAAGATAATATAAAGAGCACCAAAAATTCGATCGTCATGCTGCGATCGTTACCGAAGCGACAGATACAAGGGTCGCAAATCCCGACATTGCAACGAAAAATCCAGAAGCCAACGAGGAGATTACGGCACGACAAGCAACGAGTGACCAGACACCGCGTGATTGCACCGCCAACGTCGAAAATGTGGCGGAAGTACTGCACTCGGAAAGGGAACGCGATAACCTTTCCCAAGGATGGTTGCAAAGTACAATTGCGGCCCAGCGATACGAAGAAGAAAGGCTACTGCGAAAAGCGGGAGATGTTCTGAAAAGAATACAAGCTGCATGCGACTCCCCAAAAATCAGCGAAGCAGCAAAGGTGGGGCTCCTTGAACAAGAGGAGCTCCTAGATCGTATAGGGCACTATCGGAGGAGCTGGTTAAGGGCCGAAGACGAACAGAAGGCTAAAGAGGCTCTTAGGGCGAAATCTAAAGGCGACATGCAAATAGCTCCACCATTAAAAGTCAATAAAAGAATGGCGTCTAGCCCAATCGAAGGAGATCGGGATAAAAGAAGGAAGGGTTCCAGACAGTGCTTACGAAAGGAGCGAAGAAAGCCGCAAAGAAACTCCTTCAAAAAGGCCAGAAAGTAAAGTTCGCACGGACGCCCAATTAGAAAAAGGACCTGATGCAAAACAGGAGAGGCAGAAGCCCCGACGAAGACCCCGGCAGCAGGCACTGCTCGTAAAGCCCCAAGATAGCCGATCCTATGTAGTAATCGAGGAATAGGGCTCTAAAAGCCAGCGCTGGCACAGGCACACAGCACAAACTCAATTTAACAATGAGTAACCATTCAGCAAGACTTCTCATTGAGAGTGACTGATTGGTCTCAACAAGAACAAGACCATCGTTCTCATTCTGATCAAGGCTCACATACCCGAAACTATATTCAAATAAAAATGGTAGGGAATTATCTTTCCAATAAAACCAATTTCATGACAATCAATACAATTTATCTGTATTTTATTTCATTTGAAAATTGTATACATCCTAAAAAACACCCTATATTTTGGCTTCATCGAAGGCATAAACCACCGGCGGCGTATTCACCACAAACGAAAGCGAGGTGAACGAGATGTCAATTTTACGCAGCTGTCTTCGCGCGTTGTTTTGATATCTTGCGGGTTCAAGAAAAGTACTGTTAGGCTGGGCTGGTCGAGATTGCGCACCAACGCGGACGCCGCGGCGGTTCGGTGTGATGATGAGAAAAAAAAAAAGAATTGCCAACTAAGTAAAAGTGCTTTTTTAATAACTTTTCTCTTAACGGATTTATCAGTGAATGTTGTATAAGGGTAGAAAAGTGATTTCCCGTTTTTCTTTTGTGAAGGAAAGAAAATTGTAACAAAAAAGTTTTGTAATTGGTGCGCTTGCATTTATGTGTGTGCTTGTGGCAGTTGACCTTGAAAAGCCGACACCAATACTTCAAACATCGCAAATATTCACACCAAGATAGTGTGGAAAATCGTAAAATTAGTGAATCCGGAACAGAAATTCCAAAATATCGATTCAGTCTGAAGACTCGGAATTGGAGGAAGCAGATCTTAACGAGCTAACATCACACAGATCCGAAGATCCGAGAGGATTAAGACTTCACAAAGTTCATCATTCGTCAGGCAAACATAAAGACTTTACTATCAGTGTGCCACCAACTTTGCATGCAAAGAAACGATTTGATCATAGCCCACATGAGGTGTTCGTACAACTTGACGAACTTATTGGAACCGGTGATGATCGTGAATGGAAAGAAACCGCTCGTTGGATCAAGTATGAAGAACATATTGACGAAGGGTCAGATAGATGGGGCAAACCGCACGTTGCTTCACTTTCCTTCCACTCTCTCCTCAATTTAAGACGTTGCCTTGAAACTGGTGTTGTCCTTTTAGATTTAGAAGAAAAGGATCAACCGGCCGTTGCTTATAGGATTGTTGAACACATGGTTGTTGAAGAATTGATTAGTCCAGATGATAAGCCTACAGTTATGAGAGCTTTGCTCCTCCGACACAGACATGTTAATTATTCACATGGTGCATTTTCTGTTGCCAAGAGAAAATACAGCAGCTATACAAGCTTGCAGAACTTATCAGAAGACAAGAAACCTCGAATCATTCCTGCGGCTGAAATAAATGGTGGTAGTCGCAAAGCCTCAGATTTCAAAATTGAAATGCGTGACGACTTGTACTCGTCATCGCAAGAGGACCTAAAGAAACTTCAAAACGGCTCTATTCTGCGTAGGATTCCAACTGGGGCGGAAGCTACCACGGTGTTGGTCGGCTCAGTAGACTTTTTAAAGTAACCTACTATTGCCTTTGTGAGATTGGCCGAGGGTGTGCTGATGCCAAGCATAACCGAAGTCCCCATTCCAGTTCGGTTTGTTTTCATTTTTTTGGGACCGAAAATTGTTGATTTGGACTACCATGAAGTCGGTCGCTCCATCGCTACTTTGATGGCCAACGAGCACTTCCACGAAATTGCATATAAAGCGACGACAGAAAGGAATTGCGGTCAGCCATCAATGAGTTCTTAGATGATTCAATCGTTTTGCCTCCAGGTAATTGGGACCGACACGACTTGTTGAATTCGAAGAATTGAAAGCTAAAAAGGATTGGATTCGATCACGTAAGACAAAAGCTTTAGAGGAAAAACATAAAACGGAAAAGATCATCGAGGAAAAGCCGCTACTGATACTTATGGAGAAAAAGGAAAGAAACCTCCTGTGAGCCCTCTTGAAAAGACGCATAAATGGTGGGGTGGTTTACGAATTGATTTAAAACGGCGGTTACCAATGTACAAAAGTGATATTATGGATGGGGTAAACTCAGAAACTTTAGCCGCGGCGATTTTCATGTACTTTGCAGCCTTGTCTACAGCCATTACATGTGGAGGTGAGTGACAACGACCACGACGGATACAACAATACGTAATAAACAGTGAAATAATGCTAATTGAGCAATTGGTGAATGAAAAATGGAAATCTTTAGATTAAACAAGTGGTGAAATAATTTTCTCAGAAACCTGTCCATGGAATTTATATGACCATTGGTGTAAATTGTTGGTGAATTTTAGTATGTGGGTGTTGTTACGAATTCAAAACTTTTTGGTGTAAAGTTTGAGTTTATTGAAAACTTGGCTGTCAAGAAAAGCTTACCCCGTTGGTGAAGTGATTTAATGGTGTTAAACTGCATTTCACCAATACATAGTGAGAAAATTGGCGTTAGTGAAATTTTTCAATGAGGATTGCAAAATTAAAATTGTATTGTTATACTTAAATTTTTACAATGATTCATTGGTGCTTCTCCCTGGATTCATGAATGTTTTGAACAAATATTTTTATTAATTAAAAATTTGTGAATTTCCCCACGTGATGCAATGCATCGTTATATAATATGTCAATGTTTTATTCGTAATTAGTGTTTCAATTGAATGGATCGATAATCCCTTATTAACTAAAGATACCTTCAATCAAAAGAAAAGAAATTCAACCGCTTACAGCCTGCATCCATCGAGCGCTCGGAGGACCGTGCCGGTAAGTGCTTTTGATTTGACTTTACTTTCTTTACCTAAATTTGTTTCTTTTTTAAATTAAAACTCTTGTCAATTTTTCAATCATATCTATATTTATAAATAAAAAAAAAAAGGAAGGTTTTTCTTTTTTTTAAAGTTAGAATTCTATTAAAGAGAAAAAAATACATATTATTTCCGATTAAATAAGATTGATACATTGATTCAACGTTCAAAATTTGTTCAATTATAAATTTAATGCCTGTCTTGCACGACACATACAATTTCTTGGTTCAAGTATAATATAAAGTTCACTTAATGCGTAGATTACATATCGATATTTTCCCTGTCAGTGAAAATTTGAATAGTTAATAAAATGAATTAATACCCCGTAACTTTCGATCTTTCCTTTCCTTTAGTTCTAACCGGGTATAGGACCCGGTACGGTGGCAGGCTTCCACCTCAAAACCATGAGCCAGCCACCGGGTACAAATTAATCCTTTCTGTTTCAGGTGACCGTTTTGGGTTGAGTGGCCCAAGCAGAGTGCCTTTTTATGGCATAGATTTATGCAATCCAATTGCATAATTCTATGACATAAATTGGTCACCGGGGTACTCCTCTTCTGATGGGAAGGTTCATACAATTCAAGTTGTATGAGTTTTCCACTCAGAAGAGGAATACCTGGCCACTTCAACAAGCTATCTATGGATTTATTCCGGTTGGGTGGGTATGAAGGGGCTCCACCACCACCCGGTTGCCCCTCTTTCATTTGTGGGCCATGAATTTATTTGGGTAACGACGAGGTCACCCCAAGTTCGCCTTTCTTCTCAGGTTCCACTTGTTCTCCTAACAAGTTACATCTCCCTCGGTGAGGTTATCTACAATTCTTGCGACTTCGGTCGCCTTTTGAGCTATCGACCAATTCGTGAATGCGAAATTTTTTTGTAGTGGGTCCTCGTGCTGGGGAAACGAACCCGCCCCACGACACCGCAATGCTAGCCTGCCAGCGCATTCACGCGTCTCCAGACGAGGGCATTCTCGGCAGATACCTCCATCTTCTTCTGCCGGGGCAGCAGACCATCGCTGCAGTCCTTCACGGACTTATTGAAACTCCTTTGTACACTACACCTACGCGGAGGTACTGCGGGACATCAGGGGAAACGTAAGGCCCGAAGACACCAATACTACCATTAAAGTAGTACGACCAACGCGGTCGGGCCACATACTGGTCAAATTCGGAGCAGAGGCCGGCAATAAAGAAGCATTCTGTGACGCATAAAGAAAGTCCTCGGCAAAAGCGCAACTATAGTCCCGCTCGAGCCGATGGCAACGATCGAATTACGAGACATTGACTGCGTCACGGATCTGGCCGAGGT
The DNA here is from genome assembly GCA_963969285.1 of Odontomyia ornata. Taxonomy (NCBI): domain Eukaryota; kingdom Metazoa; phylum Arthropoda; class Insecta; order Diptera; family Stratiomyidae; genus Odontomyia; species Odontomyia ornata. The sequence goes on along the minus strand of OZ017740.1, from coordinate 187,620,556 downwards.
AGAAGAGGCCATCAAAAGGGAGTTCCCTAGCGTGGGAAGGATCAAAGCGAAACTGTCACCAGAAAACATCAGGGGACAACGCATGGCTATAGTTGATTAGACCGAAAAGGACGCCGAACAATTCCTGAACAAGGGCAAAGTACGAATAGGGTGGGTCGTCTCTAGGATACGGCGAAGAGCAACGCCTCTTCAATGTTTCAAATGCCTTGGTTATGGTCACACCACACAAGTATGCAAAGGACCCGATAGGAGTGCCCTATGTTACAAATGTGGTGAAATGGGACATAAAAGGAAAGAGTGCACGAAGGAGGCACACTGTATTCCTTGCAAAGATGCTGATCCAAAACCTGATTTTGGACACGTCTTGGGATCAGAAAAATGCCGGGTTTTCCAGGAAGCCCTAGCCAAGGCAAAATTAGAACTCCGATGACCCGCATCCTACAGCTAAACCTACACCGCAGTTCAACCGCCCAAAATCTGCTTGAGCAGTTTGCGAGGGACATGAAAGCCGACTTCTTGCTGCAGAGTGAGCAACACCATAATAAAAGTCCTCCATTATGGTATTCTGATGAAACTGGTACTGCCGCCATCTGGGTTCGGAACAGTGACTTTCAAGCGGAGAGTTGTGGACGGGGGGATGGTTTCGTGTGGGTTCGGTGCTCAGAGGCCACCTTCTTTAATGTGTACCTAACGCCGAACGAATCGATATCATATTTCCAAGCCAAGCTTAATGCTTTGGAGGGCGCTGTCCCGAACGCAGAGGGCAAAGTGCTCGTTGGGGGCGACTTCAACGCTAAAGCAATCGAATGGCGCATGCCTCAGACGGATCCGCGGGGAAAACGAATCCTGGAAATAGCGGCCAGGACAGCCCTCGTCGTACTAAACTCCGGAAATATGCCGACTTTCCGCCGTATTGGCTGTGAAGAAACCATACCGGACGTGACATTCGCCTCAGAGTCCTTCGTACGGAGGATACACAGCTGGAAAGTATTAGAGGACTACTCAGCCAGTGATCATCAGTGCATTCTGCTTGAGATAAGTGATGCTGTCTCCCGACGTCTGTGCTCTCGGCCTTCTACAACTGGATGGAACATCGGAAGGATGCACGTCGAGAGGTTCGTCAAGGTTCTCACAGCAGGTGAGCCGCTGCAGGGAGCCTCGGAGGGGACGGAAGAACGGGCAGTTCACGACGTGGTGAACTCTACTATGAGCATCGTTACGCCATTTTGCTGCGCTTCTATGCCCCGTTAAAGACCCCCGGCACGGCAAGCCCCCAGTGTACTGGTGGTCAACTAAAATCGCTGAAAAGCGAAGGGAGTATCACAAGCTTCGACGTGAGGCTCAACGGACGCGGAACGGTGACGAGGCATGCAACTGGGTGGCAGCATATAAGTTGGCCAGAAAATGCCTTCGCAAACTGATCAACAGTAGCAAGGCTAGCTGCTGGCAAGACCTAGTGAACAATGTGAACAAGGATCCGCGAGGCCTTGGCTACAAGCTGGTCATGCGGAAGCTCGGTGCCCTACGGAAGCCTTGTATACATGACGCGAAAAAGATGGACGCGATAGTGCGGGGACTCTTCCCTGCCCATCCCGTCCGTGTTGACGCTGTCCATGGTGAAACAGCAGTAGAGTGCCCATTCTTCACACAGCCGGAACTGGAGGAGGCAGTCCTCTCATTGAAAGCGAGGAAGGCTCCAGGCCCAGATGGTGTTCCAGCTGAGGTGTTGCGGCTTGTCTGGCACCATTGTCCTGACTTGCTGCTCGGCACATTCAACGCTTCCCTACAGGACGGGGTTTTCCCGGTACGATGGAAGGTGGCGAGGCTCGTGCCGATCAGCAAGGGGAAAAGAAATCCCGAATCGCCGTCTGCATACCGCCCGTTATGTATGCTAGACACGGCTGGGAAAGTGCTAGAGAAACTCATCAAGGGAAGACTCACTGACGCGATTCGTGCCGCTGGGGACCTATCTCCTCGGCAGTACGGCTTTAGAGCAGGATGTTCTACCATTGATGCGATTGCAGAGGTGGTGAACGCGGTCTAAAGGGCAGAGGCATATAGTCGCACCAAGCGGCGGATCGTCCTTTTGGTAACACTCGACGTCAGGAATGCCTTCAACTCCGCTAGATGGGTGGATATTCTGGATACGTTTGAAAACTCTTTAAGTTCCAGAATATCTAATGCGGCTTTTGAGGAACTATCTAAAGGACCGAAGCCTGCTCTACGACACAACACAGGGCCAACGAAGGATGGAAATTACATCGGGTGTTGCCCAGGGATCTATCCTTGGTCCGGACCTGTGGAACGTGTCTTACGACGGGCTACTGAGACTTGAGATGCCAGATCAGTCGCACTTGGTCGGCTATGTGGATGATGTTGCGGCTCTGGTCGCTGGACGCACCGTTGAACAACCGCAACTGAGGCTAGGTATGCTAATGCGCCGGGTGAAGGACTGGATGACTGCTCGCGGGCTCAGTTTAGCACTGGAGAAAACCGAAGTGGTCATCTTCACAAACAAGAGAATCCCTAGAGTAAGGATGATCAGTATTGGCGACTTGCGAATCGAATCGAAGCCAGCGGTGAAGTACCTGGGGCTACTGATCGACTCGAAGATGAGTTTCTCTGAGCAAATCAGGGCAACGGCTGAGAAGGCCTCTTCGGGAGTATCGGCTCTGAGTCGACTTATGGCCAACGTAGGGGGACCCAGCCCATCAAGAAGACGCCTTTTGATGAGTGCTGTAGGGTCAGTGCTACTGTACGGAGCAGAGGTATGGGGCGGCGCTCTCAGCAAGGAGGTATACCGAAAACGTTTGGCACAGGTACAGAGAAGAGGAGCACTGAGAATTGCATCTTCGTATCCAACAGTCTCTGACTCGGCGGTAAGAGTTATTGCAGGCGTGATACCTGTCGCCCTCTTTGCTAGAGAGCGCCGCGCTATTTACCTGCGCCGAAAAGAGGATGCGAGGGAGATGGTTGTCCGCGAGGAGAGACAGCACTCGCTCAACGATTGGCAGCAGTCTTGGGTCAATTGCACGAAGGGAAGGTGGACTGCGCCCCTCATCCCAGATGTGAGACCGTGGCTAAATCGAAGGCATGGTTAGACTGACTTCTATCTGACCCAGCTTTTGAGCGGGCATTGGTGTATTCAGTCTTACCTGCACAAGATCGGTAAATCACGGCCCCCCGATTGTCGGTTTTGCCCAGGAGAGGAGGACAATGCCTGTCACACATTTTTTGCGTGTACAAAATGGGTCAGGCTGCGAAGGGAACTCTACAGGGAGACGGGAGAGCTCACCCCGGATAATATAGTTGCGGTGATGCTCGAATCGGTTGACAAATGGAACCAGGTGGCACATTATGCTCGGGCAGTCCTAAAAGATAAAAGGGACTCACAGCAGCCGGGGGCGCTGGGGCTGGTGGATCGCTCTTCTGGCATTTCCTCTTCCCCTCTCCCCTCCCGCTAGGAAAGGGACTCCCCAGCTTGATGGCCCTCCACGGCGTAACAAAACGAGACCTGGCCCGAAGTAATGTGTCAAACGGTTCCAGGCTGGGTTCTCAGGTTGACAGGGGAGGTGTTTAGTGGGTAGTCCAGTCGCCTTCTTGCGAGCATGGGAGTCCCACACTCTGTGCATAAATAGCATTCACCTCCCTACCACAAAAAAAAATGAATATCTTTGAGAATTTTTTCAACGGGTGACATCCGTAATCGTAAAACAAAATGACGGCCGTTTCAAATTAGAGTAATGCATCAAATTGTGTTATTTTTCCCGAAATTCAACGTTTAAGGTACATGCTATTAAAATCTGATTGAATTTATAAATAAATAGCTGAAGATGAGCAGCTTAAAACAACAGGTGAAAAAAATCATGGAGGTAGATTCAATAATTAATAACTTAAGGTTGAAATTCGCTGAACTTTGCTAATAATAGTAGGACTTGTAAATCTAATATTTTGCCAGTAAAACTGTTTTAGTGGTCCTTTAAAAGATTTTTATATTCTATAAGTTTTAATAGAATGTAGAGAAATTATTACCATTTGAATTTTCCTCGACTACATTAATCATACACGGTTTTTCTACTACATGGGCTTCCCATCGAACCAGACACTACACTTCTGATTGTATTTTCTCCAAACATGTAATATAACAAAAAGATATTTAAAATGCGGCTTATTCAATGATTTAAGCAATATTGCTACAAAATGTTGGCCGGTCAAAATGGAGTAACACCGGTTTCTCTTTTAAAGCAAATATATATTTGTTATTTTCTTGAATTAAATCATTCTATATGTCTATATCGTTGGTTAAGAATAAAACCCGTCTGACATGAGCGTAGTTCTGTCTACCCAACTTGTTTTGAAATTAAGTATAGCTCCTAAACGTTTCATCTTTAATTTTGAGGAATTGAGGAATTTTAATAATTTTTGTCATTTTTCCTCCCAAGAGGAGAAAACAGACGACACGATACGTACGCCATAAAGACATAAGGGAACAGAACTCTGGTAACTCCAACTCACTATTACCATCCCTGTCACTCAAGGAGCAACTGTAGCATCCAAAAGTAACAGCAAGCACATGCTAGAGCCGAACTGATCATCGTACGTCGTCGTTGATGGACGGCTCAACGTGTGTTTGTGAGTTGTGTTTGTGTTGTAAAATAGCCCAAGCCGCAAGCGCACCCAACGCAACTTATTATTGAATAATACCAGAAACATCGAGCTAAAATATCGAGGCAAATAGATCGATACTGGATAGAAGTAAAATATCAACGTAAAAAACAAAAACATCGATATCGATCTCGTAATACTCTACACTACGTTAAATCAAATGGAAACAAACTATGCTAAGAAAAGTGTTAAACTTCAAAGTCAACCGCCCGAGTGAAATAGTCACGGAAAAGCATTCCTTAACAATTCATTTTATTTTTATTGTTTTAGATATTATGTAACTCATTGATATCTTTACATATACTAAGGTGTATCAATTTCTTGATTTTTTACTTCTTTTTTGTTAGGGTTTTGTAAAAAGTTTCTTACTATACCCTACAAAAATCATACATGGTTTACTTTCGTATATAACTGGTAAAGTACCAAATACTAACAACGCAACTGCAACTAATGAGATCTTTATTTCCTCTTATCCTCGATTTAATTTGAAAAAATAGCTAAATTAAACATTTAACATTAAATGCTTAATACAACAATTTACAAATAAACATAACGAACGCATAAGAATGACCTAAACAATGACCAATTAAGCGAATCATAAAAGTATTACAAACATCAATAAAATGCCTCGCATTTCTAATTCATATTCACGTTATAATGCTATGGATGAAATATTGTTGATAATTCTCAACATTCTGCCCGCCAAGAAACGCAAGTTCTTCTAAAGTAAGTGGTTGGCAGTCCGCTATCCTTCTTACTATTTCGTCTCCAGACAAACATTATTTATAGCGGATAGGCTTTCAAATCTGCAGGTAAGAACACTGAGATTACAGAGACAGCTAGGAAGTTGAAACCAACACTTTTAACTCAGGAGGATAGTATGATGTCGTATCTGATGCCAAGTAGTGGCCAAAAACTCGGATCGTAGAAGGGCTCCTTGATGTATTCCGTTAATAAACCTGTCATCTTGGTTGAGAAGTGGTTCGGACAGTTTGAGTCGGCGAGGCAGGACGGATCGAGCGAGCAGCGCATGATTTTCGCAGGATTTTTATGCAAATTAAAATTTTAAGAAATTGGAAATTCCGAGGAATTGCGGAATTTCGGAGAAATTTTGAAGGTAAAAGAATTTTTGGACATTGTGGAAAAAGAAAAGGAGTGAAAGCGCCTGGGTAAGGCGCGTAGAGTGAGCACGAGTAGGCAAACAAGTCAAATGATAGGAGTGGACAAAAGGAGTTGAATTGGGATTGGAGTATTTGAAAAAAAAAAAAAACACAAAAAAAAAAGATTATTGTTAAGCCTTTTTTCAAGTGTTATTATTTTTCTTTACAATATAATTATTTTGCTTTTTAGGCTTTTAATTACTGGGCAAAAAGGGTTTCAGTTTTTACTTTCTTCATTTACCCGCGACAGTATTCCAAGTTCTATCTTGGAATCTGTAGGTATGGGGGAAAATAACAAGTATGAGGAGCTCCCCGCCGGTAAATCCAGCTGCACGCGGAAAGCGAGAAAAAACGCAGTATTTCTGCGAGAAATTTGGGGGGGACATAAAGGAGTTTATTCTGGACCTGCTTGCTAATTCTGATGCAACTGCAAATGCCGGAAGTTTCCAGTGACATGGAAATGGACAAGGGTGGAAGTTCCAGGGACAATGGTGACGAGGAGGAGACTATCGTGAAGCCAGAAAGAGGCCAATAGGATCTTCAGCACACGAACCTTCTTCAAAGGTATCGAAGACCCTTGGAGTGAGCGAGCGGGATTTTCCCCAGCCCAAAAAGGTAGCGAAAATAGCTTCCGCTAGTTTCTCGGGGACCATACCCAAGCTGGGTGGAAGACCGGGCCTTGAGGGTAACAAAGGGAAATCGAAGCCCCAGCAGCCAAGCGTGGCTGCTACCAAAAAAGAGAGGGTGCCTCCTATAGTGTACTATAGGCTTGACTTGAAGACTTTCAGAGATAGCGTCAAAATGGCATGCGCACGAAACTCTGAAGAGGAGCTAGAGTTCAACGTGACGGTGAACAGCTCCTCACGAACTTCGCCCCACCCTAAAACGGCTGAGGATCATACCAGCCTTTGTAATTTTCTGAAGTGTGCGAAGGTGGCTTGCTACACCTACACTCTTCCAGGAGAGAGAAAATTGACTCTCTTTTTCAAAGGCGTGCTTAGTTTGAAGCTTTGAGGTTGCTCCAAGATCACAAATCTTGAGTTTAGTATATTCACGTTTCAGCCGAAACAGTTTTTTTTTTAAATACCTCCATTCCCTACCATTCTTTCCAGCACTCTTTCATCGTCGCACAACGCTCGTGCGGTCTGCATTTCACACGTTGTGATTCCTACGTGTGCCTCCAGGTAATGCTAAAACATCGGTATAAGGGGCACACAAAATGCTGTGAAGTACTCTTTTCCTGCTAGTCTAGTCCGATTCGTGAACAGTTCTCAGAGATAAAAAAAAATAGTTGCGTGGTTGATTCCGAAAGTAGAGTCGACTGAGTGCCAGAATCAACAAGCGCTTTCCGTGTTACCAGTTTTGCTGAAGCTTTTTCTACCTTTATTCGGACTGTGGCCAGTAGCACTGGTTGGCAAAGAGCACATTCCCCAGCGCCGAAGAATACAGCTCGCAAATAAAATTTTTTATTCTGTTTTGACGATTTTGAAGACCAGCTACATAAACAGGAAAATAAAGCTACAGATATACAAATCTATGATAAGACCTGTGCTATGCTATGGCTGTAAAACATGGACCTTAACCCAAGCATCCGCAACCATATTGAACGCCTTTGAGCGACGGTTCCTGAGGCGGATAATTGGAGCGAAACAAGTCGGGACCAGTGGCGAGTTCGGTACAAACCATGACCTGTATGAAATTTTAGACGAGACGGAGGTCGCAACGATTGTGAGACTGCAGAAGCTGCAATGGGCTGGCCATGTGATTCGTATGGACGAACAACGGATACCCAAAAAGGTATTCCCAACGAATTTAACAAATATTTCAGACAAGGTAGCACATTTTTTTGTCATTTGTTTTTATTTACAAAGAGTAACTACTTGTATGTTCTACACACAAAAAAGAAGTCTTTTTCACTTTTAACCTTAAAACTAATCAATATTGGCTTTGTTTCGCGGGTTTTGCTGACTTGGATTTCGCCATTTATGTATAAAAACATTAGTTTAATCCCATCAATCGAAACAATAATAGTAAACGTAAAGAGTGAAGCTTTCGTAGGTTATTTTTTGATTCATTTTCAGAGGAAGAACTCGACATAAATGCTCTTAAGATATCAATAAAAAAAATCGATTCTGTCAACTGGTGTTTTCTATTGCTGCCATTATTTATTTTATCACGTTTTCGTTCGATTTGTTCTTTTATTTTTTTGTGTTTCTATTTTTGTAAAATCATAAAGCACTATCACAGATGTTAAATTTTTTTTTGTATTCCTTATAATCAGTTTTCCTAGATTTTATATGAAATGCCTTGTGTTTTCTGGTAATCAGTATTTTGTCCTTTTCTAAACTTGATTATATACATTTTAAGTCGTGAATGGAACAAAGTATTCGAGATATGTTAGTTTTTATACTATATTTAGTATTATGATTAATTTGAATAGACTTATGGATGGCTAGGTTTCCATGTCCACTGATTTAAAATTATATTCTGTACTCTTTTATTGATTCGGATCATTTTAGTCGCTTAAGGATATTGTTTTGCTTCTGCTGCTGCCACTACATCTTGAATATTTTTTAGGGCTATCTCAATGGGCTTTCGAAAAGTTTTTATTTTTGTTTAAGAAACTAAACTAGTTTGATATAAGTACTGATAACAATGGTTGTTGTATTTAACTTAGTAGAACTTGTTTAACACATTTATAAATGTTGACATGTTTTAAAGGTTGATTATATTTTAATTGCTAATAGTTTTTTTTTTTGGAATCCGAAACGAGAACTAATTCCTGACGATCGTCCCGATAATATCACCGTCCTCACAGAAAACGCTCACTCTGACACGTGTAGGGGGCTACGCGGTACGGGGACGAACTGCTACTTTATTCGAACTGAATATACGGTCAACGACCCTTTCAAGTCAAAAATTCCGGTCCGGTCGAGAAAGATGTGCATCAACCTCACATTTCTAGGTACTTCAAATGAAAAAATATCTAAGAATACCTCAATATCAAACATTCAGAGATTTAAAAAAATTTTAAATTGCTTTAAACTTCTTTCAATTTACGTTGAACTGTGCTTACGAACAAATTATTTTCAATTATAAATTTCCTACTCTACAAATAGCACCGCAATTTCTCAACTACATTCTTCGTACTTATTGGTACGCTTAGACTATTAAAGAAAATGAGCGAGTGCGCACAATTCAAAATTCCAGTAGTTTTCAATTTAGATTTTATAATATTGGACCGAGACTTGACAAGCTATAAAGGCTTGAAATTTATAAACATAGAAAGACAGCCGGTAACATCGACGAACACATTATTTATTCCGACGCAATTTTCTCAGCACTAGACCACACCCCGACGAAAACGGAAGCGAGACGAACCAGAACAAACCGACATCAAATAACCCTAAAAATAAAAACAATATCCCTTTACCTGGTCTGACCTAGGGCCTACCTGCTTAACCCATCCTATATCTATATAAAGTCATTTCCTTCCACACATTCTTTAGACACTGAAGATAATTCAAAGAAGTCGAAACGCGTCTGCTCACTCCAAAAAGCAATGGCTTTCCAAGAAAAAATTTCAATTTGCTTGCGTTGCTTACCCATACGGACGTAGTTAATTGTGTAGGGAATTTGCTATTTTCTGTAAAAAGCAGACGCGTTTGCAATGAGACCATCTCAGTGAACGTTCGTTTTGCTTGCAATGTAATTCGGTTCCGACGTTGCTCAACACCGTCGTTACAATTACTGCCACGTGCAAATCGCCATTTCGTCTATGATTCATTGTGACCTTTTCATGTGGAAATTGCGAACGCAATCGCAAAGCCATTTCTTTGAATAACTTTGACTTGCGTTTGATTAGAAAACTAATTCAGTTGTATATTTCCCCGATTATACCCTCTCCTCAAAGGATGTCTTTGTGGTCGAGCCACTGGAGTTAGCTGCCCGCTCACAGTGGATCTTGTTCCTAGTTGCGTTGCGTTGATAACATTCAAGCGGACGCGATTCTGTTGTTTTTGCTGTAGCTGCTGTGGCTGCGACTGAGTCTGCAGTATTTGATATAGAAGACGTTGTTGTTGGAACTGCTGGGTTGAGTAGACCCTTGTATCTGTTCGTGGGAATTAACTTGAAAGTTTAAGTGTATATAACACACAAATTATCCGTTTTCGAGAAAAAAAAATATCTTGGTTGACAGCAAGGGCTCTTTATTCCTACTCCTTGTTTCAATTCTATCTACTTAAAATTAATGGTGTTTTTAAAGTTAATTCATACAGTGAATTTAGAATTGAGTTGAAATTTATTGTCGCAAATTTGTATTGAGGCTGACCACCGCAGCACTGCCCCCTCAGTTAATACTAGTCATTAACAATATTCTTTTATACTTTCGAGGAGAGATGGTTTCACGCCCGTGTTGTGTTTTATATTTTAGTTATAAAAATTCTTTGTGTGTAGCTACATGATTGAGTGGCTTATTTAATAATTTTTCTGAAAAATTATTATTAGGTGGTTTCGACGTGTGTACTAAAGCTGCCGGAGCCATCCGAAAACGAGATCGATATCCGCATGAAGCAATAAAAGCTCACTGTAGAGCAAAAAATTATCGTATAGATTTACATTAAATTGATGTAAAAAGGATGAAATGGTCAATTTAAAGTTTAGTAAAGTTAAGTTTCTTGTTTTCCTCGCAGAACGAGACCTTTTTTATTTTACTTTTAAACTTGTAAGGTCTGGTATGCAAGAAAAGAAAGGTTTCAATCTATCTATTGAAATGTTACAATTTTCCCTTTGATTTATATACTGTAATATTTCTCGTGACTCGCTAAAACTTCGTAAGGTCCATGATAAAGTGGCCGTAAAGAAGTGCGTACTGCATCCGTTCTAACTAGTACCTGTTTGCGACTATCTAAATTTTTAAGTTTGTTTGGCGTGAAAGTGTTGTGAATTTGAGGCGGGAATAGCTTTAATGGTTAACATTACAGCTTTCAAATTTCCGTTTGAGGCTTTTGATCAAGAGAAATCTTGGAGAAAGTCACTTGGTAAGCATATGTTTTCTTCGTAATCCAATTGAGCCGTAGATGGTTTAAGTTCCTCCGTAAATACCGTCCTCAAACCCAAAAAAGTAACTGTAAGATTTTTGACCATGACGGATTTCGATGAGCCATTATAGCGGTCTTCAAGCTACGATGCCAATTTTCTATCATTCATAGGCTGTGGTACGATTTCATTTGAAACCTAGGATTTTTCCAAGTTCACTGAACTATTGGGACTCGAACTGCCTACCCTGGTTTGTCACTATAATCTCTGGAACTCCCACAAGTGCAATTCAAAAATTACATAATGCTTTCGCACTGGTTGGAGCCGTAATATTAGCTAGAGGCATTGTCACGTACAGATAGCTCCACCATCAAAAATCAATAAAAGAATAGCGTCTAGTCCTACGAAAGAGATCGGGATAAAAGAAGAAAAGAGGCATTTGATGGGCGTGGAGCACCTGATTAGGGGTTCCAGTGCTTACAAAAGGAGCGAAGAAAGCCGCAAAGAAACTCTGTAGTAATCGAGCAGGTACGGTTGTGAACTCCGTTCAATACGCGACATGATCAAACCCTTGAGTTGACCAATAGAAGGCGGGACTTTGGTAACAATAGAAGGCAGTAACTTAGGTATACGGGAAAAAGATGTGCGTGGTAGAATAAGCATAGGAAACGCTCCTCGTGAACTGGTAAATTATGAAATTTCGGTGAAAATTGAATGCAGGACCGGAGCAGTTATTCACGAGCTTACCGCTCCGATAAAGGTTGCTAATGATGCAGGTTACACTGAATCAAACGTGCAATTCCAGTTTTAAAACATTAAATTAGAGGGGCTGCAGCCAACAATGGGTCCAAATTGTGGTGGCACTCAAGTATCGCTGATAGGTAGATACTTGAATATAGGCTTAAACATTCGCGCATACTTAGATGACTTTGAGTGTTACATAAATGTTACGCAAGCTTCAAGTAGCCGTTTGACATGCATAACATCTGCCGCTCCTGAGCCAAGACCGATTCGGGCGTTAACCCTATTCGTTGATGGTGCAAATAGAACGTATAGCATTTGCAATAGCTACCAACACAATCCCTACAATATGATGGCATGTAGCATTTACAATTATACAGTGGACCCGCGAATCATGCAAATCAAGCCACTCAAAAGCTTTGCTAGTGGCGGAAGGATGCTCACTGTTCTTGGGACACATTTGGATTCAATACAAAAGCCCGAAATTGATGTCTTCTATGATGGCGAACGTGTAAATAAAAGCTCATGCTATGTAATCAACTCGAACCAAATGGAATGTCCGTCGCCGGCTGTAAATGCACGCTTCATCTCCTATAAAAACAGCATGGAGCAACCGGCATTAATGAAAACCTTAAACGTCGTAAGCGTGGTTAGTGATACATGATGGAAACAATGTTGGTCTTTTAACAACTATTGGGTACTATTCTATACTCACTAGCAGTAACGAGATTGCTAGCCTAAAATCGCAAGACACAGTTGAGCTTGCAAGTCGGGTTCATCATGGACAATGTACAATCTGTCCGGGATCTTAGCAAATATTTTTCAAAATATTCGCAGCACAATTGAGGGAGAAAACTTGAATATAGCATCGGATGAAACAGACGTGCGAGTAACGATTGGGACACAGCAGTGCAATGTTACAAGCTTAGCATTAACTCAGCTGGTATGCACCCCACCTGAAACACAGCCAGCGGCGACTGATGAAAAGATTCATACTAGGACGGATTTGCCATGAGTGAGAGTACGGGTCGGTCGTCATCTTAGTTTTCCAATCGGCTATTTAAAATATGAATTATTAAAGCCCTACCCCTTTTCGCACGCTGTGGTTGGAATCGCAATTGGCATAGGAATGATTGTTGTGCTGTTAATAGTAATATTGGTTATTTATCGTGGTAAAAGTAAGCAAGCCGAAAGAGAGTACGGGCGATAACGGGAGTGGCATTAGCTTGGGTTGCTGGTGCTGTTGCCAGGAGATGGTCGCTAAGGAGAGTCTGTGATTCGCGGCCACCGGGACCACGTCGGGGTGTTGAGATCGAGAATTGATCGCGAGTGCGTGCAAATAGTTGGCAACAAAATCCATTTGTTGAAAAGTTTTGTTGGAAAAATTGTAAAACAAATCTTGCGGTGTACATTTGTATTTGAGAAAATGCGTGCAAATTTCTCAATTATCAAATTATAGTGCTTCGGCCAATGAACAAAGTGTAGTAATCGAGTAGGTAGGGCTTAAAAAGCCAACTATTGAGGAAAGTGTACAACCGCCCACAAAACAACCTAGAATCTTAAACTCAGAGCTTCAAAACTATGGGTTCAAAGGCTTGATAGCCCCAAATCGACTGACGGAATTAGCAACATTAAGTAAAGAAAAGAAAAAAAAAGAATTCAGGCGCTACAGACATACAGAATTACTCTATGAGCCAACTTTCAAGCGGAAAGAATAATAGTCGTTCACTACTCAAACCCATGAATGTTCCAGCGAATACAACCGTAGATCAACATGGAAACTATGCTTTGAATAAAGTTTTTTCGGAAGAGCGGCGCTTTTGCGTCGGAAACCGTTAACGTAACTTTTTCACAAACAATGAATTAACAGCTAAGAGACCAGAGCTAAGTGTTACTGTTGCAGAACAAAACAATGGAGACAAGGCCGAAGGGCCACGAAATCTAGAAAAAGGTTTACGTAAAGAAAAAGGTCTTTCTCGGAAACCAAGATCACTGATCAAATCAGAAAGCAATATGAAATTGAAAGATTTGTTGGCTCAATTATCGCCAGAGGAGTTAAAAAGCATGACCACAGCAAAGCTTGTACAGTTGATGGAGAAAGATCAATCCCAATCGACTTCTCATCCCAATGCTGCTAGAAGATCGTCGCCACTTGCCCACAAGCAATCAGAGGCGAACGACACAATGCGCACGTCACGATTCTCCGTCCAACCTTGCAACACCAGCAAAGATAATTTGCAAGCAAATCAACCTTCCTACATGTCTACCTCCCTAAGTAAACCATCGAACAAAAAGCCAACCGTGAGGAATATGTTGGAAGCCAAGGCTCTTCTACAGCGGCATTATTACCAAAATACTTCACAGCAGATAGGGAGCAACTTTAAAATTAACCCATTCAGCAAAGCCAGCATACCGGTTACATACAATCAGTCGACTAGCACCGTCAATGCCATGCGCAATACATCCATAATGTCTTCTCAATACCATGCAAATCAGACCAGCCCTTATGGCTGGAGGAACCACATGGCACTAACACAAATAGCGAATGCTCAAACAGAAACTGCTTGAAAATGGAATTCATGGATGCAGAAAGAGAAAGTTCCGCCCGTAACTGTTGGTTTTTCTATGCAGTATACTTATGTCAATACTGTAACTAATACAGCTGAGAAAAGAGACCCACAAAAACAGTTATGACATGCTGGTGGCAACATGAAAGTGTGTGAAGTGATAAATGAAAGAGAGTCTGCTTGAAATCGAAAACGGAAGCGGACGCTGCGTGTGAGGAATTTTGAGTAGATGTGATGAGGAGAATTCGTGTGCGCGTGAAGCTGATAAAAAATAGTTGGTAATGCGTGAATTGCCATAAGATGGAGAATAAATGTGGATTCAGCTCCAGTTTGTGCAGAAAATAATAACATACGAGACGAATAAAAGTAAAACGGGATGGTGTCAGGATGGATATTATGTATCGGATGTGCAATGTTGAAGTGCTGACGCAGTTAAAAGAAAATAAAGAAACGTTTGAATAAAAGTAAAACGGGGAAAGTGAAGAAACGTTTAAATAGAACTGAAACGGGAGTCGGCTCGGGATTGTGCACCAGCCCGGATGCTGTTGGAGTGTGGAAATCGTACGGGAAGGCGAAATGTTGATATTTGCCGGTGCGGGAGCGAAAATCACATTTCTGTTATGGAAAATTGGAATTTGTTCGATTTGGCGGGTGTAGTGATTTTAACGAGAGTCATTATGTTTGATTAGCAACAACGTTTGCGATTTCCTCAAGAAATCTAAAAAAAAAAAAAAAAAATTTTACTTTGTGATCTAAAACCGTTCTAAAAGTGCATTTCACATCATTTTGTGCTTTTCACATCGAAAAGTATATATTCTGTTGATCTTGTGTGATCTGGTATGAAACATGCAAACTTAGTAGTGTTCAAGTGGAAACTTTAACTATAAATTCAGATATGCAAGTTAATGAAAATATGTGGTGAGTATAGGAACCGGATCGATATGCCTTCACATTAAAAATCACTCATTTTCTACCACCAAATCAAGATTCAGTTGTGATTAAGTTCTGATGCAAACGCTAAACGGTGCCTGAATTTTTAGAATCAAGACCAAACCCACCTTGCGGGAAACATGATTAACCAGTGCTAAAGATTGTCTTTGATGCGATTTCGGGGCACTTGAGAGGAAATCATTATCCAGCAGCGGCGCTGCCTGTCGAGTGTGTTCCGTACAGTTTTTTTTGGAAATTTTAGGAGTTTAATTTACATAGATTCAGTCTAAATTTAAAAAAAAATTTAATAATTGCCAAAATAATCTCAAGCCCTTACCCGCCCCGAACACGAGCGCTCGTAGGAGGAGGTCTGGGTAAGTACCCTTTTTTATCAAATTTTTCTTTGCATGTCATGTTATTTAAATACATTTTTTATATTGTTAGTCTTAAATCTACAGAAAAAAGCATATGCAAAACTTGAATGATTTAAAAAAATACCAACTAAACTAAATAAACAACAAAAAATATCATTCATTCCGTAATTATTCCTATGCTACTATTATGTTTATTTTTTTTTTTAAAGGAAAGAGTAAATTCACGAAAAATATAAAGCAACGGCAAACGTTTTTTTTAAACAATGAAACAGTATGATCTAGTAAGCTTTTGAATTTATCTGATTTGCCGCGCATAGTTATCATTTGTTTAAATTAAACGGAGAATTTTATAATAGTACTGTGTATCTATTCTAATATGTTACTTACAATGAAGTGCTAATTTTCACACAAAATCGGTCTTTCCTTTCTTCCGACTCTAACCGGGAATAGGACCCGGTATGGTGGCAGGCTCCCTTCATAAAACATGAGCCAGCCGCCGGGTACAATTTAATTCTTTTTTTTTTTGTTTCAGGTGACGTCGCGGGTTGAGTGGCCCAAGCAGAGTGCCTCTTTATGGCATAGAGTTATGCAATCGAATTATATAATTCTATGGCATAAATTGGTCACCGGGGTACTCCCCTTCTGATGGGAAAGTTTATACAAGTCAAGTTGTATGAGTTTTCCACTCAGAAGAGGAATTCCTGGCCACTGCAACAAAATATGGATTTAAATCCGGTTGGGTGGGTGCGAAGGGGCTCCATCACCACCCGGTAGCCCTTCTTTCATTTGTGGCCATGAGCTTCGTCGGGTAACGACGAGGTTACCCCAAGTCCGCCCCTTTTTTCAGATTCCACTTGTTCTCGGAACAAGTACCTTTTCTCTCGGTGTAGTTACCTACACTTTTTGCGACTTCGGTCGCCTCGTGTTAGACTGACCACAAAAATTCGTGAGTGCGAAATTTTTTGTAGTGGGTCCTCGTGCCGGGGAAATGAACCCGCCCCACGACACCGCAATGCTAGCCTGCCAGCGCATTCACGCGTCCCCAGACGAGGGCATTCTCGGCAGATATTGCCATCTTCTTCTGCCGAGGCAGCAGAACATCGCTGCAGTCCTTCACGGACTTTTGAAACTTTTAAATTCACTACAAAAGTTAATGCATTTGCACGCGATATTGCCATCGTTGAACTTCTCCGTGGCTTACGTTCTCGTCACCTCGATAAGAGTCGTGGGATTCATCTGCATTCTTGCCGTATATCACTTTTAAGCACTGTAAAGGGATCAGAGCGGAAGGGGATAAGAGATTCGAAGAAAGTTTTCCCGATGTTCCAGGCCGGGGTTTGAAGAGTGCCGTGTGCGTTTTCGCGACGAAGAAAAAAAACCGTTTTGCATTGTGTTTCGCCAAAACTCGGATTTTTGCTGGACCGGAATGCGGAAATCGTGGCTTTAAGAAGTTCCGGGCAAAAATTTTATCAGATGGAAATGAACTGTTAGCGTATTAGGATATTCCGGTTTCTAGAGGCATTTAAAATACGCTCTCAAAATTATCGACTGTTTCTCTATTTCCCAATCGTTTTTACAAGATCAGGTCGAATGCGGTGAACAGTCTATTGTTTTCGCGATTGCCGAGACCAAATCAATTGGAACATGACTTATCTTAGAAAGTCATCAAAATACACGAAGCCAAGAAAGTAAATTTTAGGAAATGAAAGCTGCTGTAGTCGACCTGGTGTGTCCGTGTTAGTTACAGCAACTGCAAGATGCAGCCTGGATGGAATAATTCATAAATTGTAATGATGGAAAATTTGAAAACAAGGTTCAACATTGATACGCTTCATACTAAATTCGTTGTCCCAATATAAAGTGAATAGAGTATTGACAATCTAACATAGGGTGAAAAGTTCTATTTCTGACGCAAAATCGCCGGACAACTTATCGGTGGTTGACAATTCAATGGAATATTAATGGGAACACAACTCATTCTCATTGCACATGAAATATCAATTGTTTAAAGGATTATCAGGCGATTTTGAATAAAAGCATTTATGAGACTTCTGTTTATAATTTTGATTTAAGCTCTCAAATAGCTCATGAGTAGTATTCGGGAGGCCAAATTAGATCGCATTATCGCATTACTGTCAAGATTTATAATATGAAACGGGAATTTGTTGTCGTAATCATACGTAAACGTGTCGGAGAAGATTTGTAGACCCGGAAAAATCGCGAAGTTGTTACGATAAAATAAAAAACAAAATAATAATACATAATTTGCAGGATTTACCCGCCCCGAACACGAGCGCTCGTAGGAGGAGGTTTGGGGTAAGTACCCTTTCTTTTATTCAAAAAAAAAACAAGAAAAATTTCCCTTTTGCATGTTCTTATTATATTTTGTAAATTGAAAGATTTTCAGCTGTACATTTGGTGCTGTGACACCTAAACGAAGTTCGTTTTTACTTTCGTCTTTATTCGAAGACCCTGTAAATTAAATCGAATCTATCAATATATTATTTAAATATTTTCTCCATCACGTGATAAACCAAGAAATCAGTCAAAGTATGTTGATAGAATCCTGTTGACTATATTATACACAAATATTATAATTAGATTAAAAATCCGTAAAATAATAAAAATGTCAAGACTTTGAACTTACAAAGAGTCTGAATAAGCGAGTATTTGAATTCAAATTAATGTGTAACGTACTCAAATCTAACAGTTTATTAGTGATCGGACGTCATTTTGTATTTGATAGAAGAATAAAAACAACGAAAATGTCGAATTAAAATATACTCCTCGGTCTTTCCTTTCTTATAATTCTGACCGGGTATAGGACCCGGTACGGTGGCCGGCTATTACTACCAAACATGAGCCAGCCGCCGGGTACATAGCTAATCCTTCTTTGTTTCAGGTGACGTGGCGGGTTGAGTGGCCCAAGCAGAGTGCCTCTTCATGACATAGAGTTATGCAATCGACTTGCATAATTCTATGGCATAAATTGGTCACCGGGGTACTCCCCTTCTGATGGGAAAGTTTATACAAGTCAAGTTGTGTGAGTTTTCCACTCAGAAGAGGAATACCTGGCCACTGCAACAAATATGGATTTAAATCCGGTTGGGTGGGTGCGAAGGGGCTCCATCACCACCCGGTTGCCCTTCTCTCATTTGTGGCCATGAGCTTCGTCGGGTAACGACGAAGTTACCCTAAGTCCGCCCCTTTTTACATGTTCCACTTGCTCTCGGAACAAGTCCTTTTTCTCTCGGTGTAGTTACCTACACTTTTTGCGACTTCGGTCGCCTCGTTTTAGTTTGACCAAAAAAAATTCGTGAGTGCGAAATTTTTTGTAGTGGGTCCTCGTGCTGGGGAAATGAACCCGCCCCACGACACCGCATCGCACCGCTAGCCTGCCAGCGCATTCACGCGTCACCAGACGAGGGCATTCTCGGCAGATATTGCCATCTTCTTCTGCCGAGGCAGCAGAACATCGCTGCAGTCCTTTACGGACTTTGAAACATTTAAATTCACTACAACTCCTTCAAAAAGTGCCAGAAAGTAAAGTTCGCACGGACACAACAAGAAAAAAGACCTGATGCAAAACAGGAGAGATAGAAGCCCCGACGAAGACCCCGGCAGCAGGCACTGCTCGTAAAACCCCAAGATGGCCGATCCTACGCGGAGATGCTGCGGGACATCAGGGGAAACGTAAGGCCCGAAGACACCAATACCGCCATCAACGCAATACGACCAACGCGGTCGGGCCACATACCGGTCGAATTCGGAGCAAAGGCCGACAATAAGAAGCATTCTGCGACGCAGTAAAGAAAGTCCTCGGCAAAAGCGCAACTATAGCCTCGCTCCAGCCGATGGCAACGACCGAAATAAGAGATATTGACTGCGTCACAGGTCTGGCCGAGGTAGAAGAGGCCATCCAAAGGGAGTTCCTTAGCGTGGGCAGGATCAAAACGAGACTGTCACCAGAAAACAATAGGGCACAACGCATGGCCATAGTTGACTTGACCGAAAAGGACGCCGAACAACTTCTGAACAAGGGCAAAGTACAAATAGGGTGGGTTGTCTGTAGGGTACGGCGAAGAGCAAAGCCTCTTCAATGTTTCAAATGCCTTGGCTATGGTCACACCACACAAGTATGCAAAGGACCCGATAGGAGTTCCCTATGTTACAAATCCGGTGAAATGGGACATAAAAGAAAAGAGTGTACGAAGGAGGCACACTTTATTCTTTGCAAGGATGCTGATCCAAAACCTGATTTTGGAGGTCTTGGGATCATGAAAATGCCGGGTTTTCCAGGAAGCCTTAGCCAAGGCAAAATCAGGACTTAAATGACCCGCATTCTGCAGCTAAACCTACACCGCAGTTTAACCGCCCAAAATCTGCTTGAGCAGTATGCGAGGGACATGAAAGCCGACTTCTTGCTGCTGAGTGAGTAACACCATGATAAAAGTTCTGCATTATGGTATCTTGACGAAACTGATACTGCCGCCATCTGGGTTCAGAACAATGATTTCCAAGCGGAGAGTTGTGGATGGGGGGATGGTTTCGTGTCGGTTCGGTGCTCAGAGGCCACCTTCTTTAGTGTGTACCTAACGCCGAACGAATCGATATAATCTTTCCAAGCCAAGCTTAATGCTCTGGAGGGCGCTTTCTCGAACGCAGACGGGAACGTGCTCGTTGGGGGAGACTTCAATGCGAAAGCAATCGAATGGGGCATGCCTCAAACAGATCCGCGGGGAAAACGAATCCTGGAAATAGCTAGGACGGCGCTTGTACTAAACACCGGAAATACGCCGACTTTTCGTCGTATTGGCAGTGCGGGAACCCTACCGGAAGTGACATTCGCCTCGGAGTCCTTAGTACGGAGGATACACAATTGGAAAGTATCAGAGGACTACTCAGCCAGTGATCATCAGTGCATTCTGCTTCAGATAAGTGAATTCTCTCCCGACGTCCGTGCTCTCGGCTTTCTACAACTGGATGGAACATCGGATGAATAGACGTCGAAAGGTTCGTCGAGATGCTCACAATAGGTGAGCCGGTGCAGGGAGCTTCGGAGGGGATGGAAGAACTGGCAGCTCAAGACGTGGTGAACTCAACTATGAGCATCATTACGATTGCTTGCTGCGCTTCTATCCCCGTCGAAAACCCCGGCAAGCAAGCCCCCAGTGTACTGGTGGTCAACTGAAATCGCTAAAAAGTGAAGGGAGTGTCACAAGCTTCGATGTGAGATTCAACGGGCGCGGAACCTTGACGAGGCATGCAACCGGGTGGCAGCATATAAGTCGGCCAGGAAATGCTTTCGCAAATTGATTAACAATAGCAAGGCTCTCTGATGGCAAGACCTAGTGGACAATGTGAACAAGGATCCGTGGGGCCTTGGCTACAAGCTAGTTATGCGGAAGCCTTGTATACATGATGCGGAAAAGATGGATGAGATCGTGCGGGGACTCTTCTCCGCCCATCCCGCCCGTGTTGACGCTGTTCATGGTGAAACAGCAGTTGAGTGTCTTCACACAGCCGGTACTGGAGGAGGCAGTCGTCTCATTGAAAGCGAGGAAGGCTCCAGATCCAGATGGTGTTCGGCTGAGGTGTTGCGGCTTGTCTATCACCCATGCCCTGACTTGCTGCTCAGCACATTCAACGCTTGCCTACGGGACGGGGTTTTCCCGGTACGATGGAAGGTGGCGAGGCTCGTGCTGATCAGCACGGGGAAGAGAAATCCCGAATCGCCGTCTGCATACCGCCCGTTATGCATGCTAGACACGGCTGGGAAAGTGCTAGAGAAACTCATCAAGGGAAGACTCACTGACGCGATTCGTGCTGCTGATTGCGATTGCAGAGTTGGTGAGCGTTGTCCAAAAGGCAGAGGCATATAGTCGCACCAAGCGACAATTCGTCCTGTTGGTGAGCAGTCTTGGGGGAATTGCACGAAAGGAAGGTGGACTGCGCGCCTCATCCCGGATATGAAACCGTGGCTGAATCGAAGGCATGGTGAGACTTACTTCTATTTAACCCAGCTTTTGAGCGTGCATGAGAGTTTTCAGTCTTACCTGCACAAGATTGATAAGTCACGATCCCCCGATTGTCGATATTGCCCA
The DNA here is from genome assembly GCA_963969285.1 of Odontomyia ornata. Taxonomy (NCBI): domain Eukaryota; kingdom Metazoa; phylum Arthropoda; class Insecta; order Diptera; family Stratiomyidae; genus Odontomyia; species Odontomyia ornata. The sequence goes on along the minus strand of OZ017740.1, from coordinate 187,598,978 downwards.
GAAGAGGAAGACAATGCATGCATAAAATGGGGCAAACTGCGAAGGGCCTTCTACAGGGAGACGGGAGAGCTCATCCCCAATAATATAGTAGCGGTGATTCTCGAATCGGTTGACAAGTGGAACCAGGTGGCACATTATGTTCGGGCAGTCCTGAAAGATACAAGGGACTCACAGCAGCCGTTGGTATTGGGGCCGGGGCATCGCTTGTCTGGCACTTCCTCTTCCCCTCTCCCCTCCCGCTAGAAGAGGGATCCCCCAGCTTGAAGGCGCCTCACAGCGTAACAAAACGAGACCTGGCCCGAAGAAATGTGTCATACGGTTTCAGGCTGGGTTCTCAGGTTGACACGGGAGGTGTTTAGTGGATAGTCCAGTCGCCTTCTTGCGAGCATGAGAGTCCCACACTCTGTGCGTAAATGGGCATTCACCTCCCTATCACAAAAAAAAAATTGCTTCGGGTCATATCGAAAATATGTCTATGATTGTTAAGCAACACGTAAAACTTTGTGAGTAGGGGAATGGTCCAATTATATCCATAAGAATTACTTTGAAGCGTTTGGATGAGGCGAAAAGTTTTCTGCTCACTTCTCTTGTCTCTCGTAATTTTTGAACGCGGACAATCCAAACAAATGCGAGACTAATTAGCAATGTTTTTCTTTATGGCCAAAAGTTCTTCTGTGATACAAGGCGACGTGTAGTTCGTATGCTAAGGTGGGCCAAATTATGTATTGACTAAGAATTTGTTTACGAAATGCTTTCGGAATATATGGTCTAATCTTTTCCTCGGAAACTTCGCAGAAAATTTTGAAATTCAAATTAGGAAAAGTTATTTGCTTAAATGAAAATTTTGAATTTGCTCTTAATTTCGTAAAAGATAAATCTGTGAGTTGAGCTTCCGCTGGCCTTGAAATCTACAATGCTAGGAATTTTGATTTCAGAGATTCCAGAAACGGAATCTGCCACCATTTTCTCTTTTCCTACAATGTGCCTGAAATCTGTGGTAAAATCACTGATCAAGGTTAACTGGGGCAGTTGTCTTGTTGAAGCTTTTGCAAGATTCTGACGAAATGAAAATATCAAGGGTTTATAATCCGTAAACAGTGTGAATGAACGACCTTCAATGTAAAATTTGTAATATTTTACCGCTTGATAGGCCGATAGTAATTCAGGATCATATGTACTATAATTTCGTTTAGCTGTTTCAGTTTCTTTGAAAAGAATACTGAAGGTTGCCAAGAATTGTCTACCTATTGTTGAAGAGCTGCTCCAATAGCAATGTCAGAAGCATCCACAAAAATTGTCAGCGGAGCGTTCATTATTGGAAAAGGTAAATGGCTGCATCCAATAGTTGCTGTTTTAAGTTTCAAAAAATTGAATAGCTTCCTGTGCCTAATTGCTTGTCCTCTTGTCTGACTTGAGCGCCCACCAAATAACTATTGAGTAAAGCGTGGTTTTCAGCGGCGTTTGGTAGGAAGCGATGATCAAAATTTATCATCCCATGAAAATCGTCACAGTTCTACAATGCTTTTTGGCAATTTGAAACGTAAAATTTCCTTACATTTGTCCTGTGAAAGTTTAATGCCTTCAGGTGAAATGAAACTTAATTTCGGTTTGTAAGAACTTGCATTTATCAAGATTAATAATCCGGCCGGGGGTTTGTACCCTCTCGAAAATTATTGATAAATGTGTAAAATGTTCTGAGACTGATTTTGAAGCTATTAAGATATCATCGAAATATCTTGTGGTTCTACTGGAATTTGATGATACGCTTTTATGAAATCTAAAGTCGTGAAAGTTTTGCAGCTGGTCGAAAAATGTGTATCTTGAATGTTAGGGATAAGCTAGTGGTCTGGTGTTATAATAGCATTAATACGTCTGTAGTCGCCGCAAGGACGCCATTCACCGTTGCTTTTCTGTACCATATGTAATAATGAAGACCACGAATGCCTTGCTCAAGAAGACAACGAATGCCTTGCTCAAGAAGAAAGTAAATTCTTTCTTACCTGCGGCTAATTTGTCCGGAGCTAAACGTATTGGTTTTGAAACTATTAGTAGACCTGAAGTTATAATCTTGTGTTTGATATTGTGCGCTGGTGGTTTGGTGAAGTCGGACTCTGCAGCAATTGATTTGAAATCAAGTAATAAGTCCCTGACCTGTGGATCGATGTCTTGATTTAATTAGGATGGACAAGCTTGGAGAATCCTCATCAGCGATGGCTGTGATTGAACGAAGATTCGTAGTCGTGTCGATAATTGCTTTTTTTTAGCGATATCGGCTAACAGTTCAATATGACCCAATAAATCCACACCAATAATAGGACGTGGAATATCTGCGGTAGTGAAATGCCACGAAAATTTCCTTCTGAAGCCTAAATCCAAATTTAGGAGCTTTCTGCCGAATGTATCAATGAAAGATGTGTTTGCCGTAGAAAGTTTAAAACCGAAAGATATTGGATTATGAGTGTGTGGCTTATGTACGAGAGCGGGCTCCTCTAAATCGACTTGGACTTGTGCTAAATTTATTTCTTCTTCTTCGTAGCACTATAGCCCCTCTTGGGCCTTCGATTCCTGCAACAAGCGCTTCCAACTGTCTCGGTCCATTGACCGCGTCCTCCAATTTTCACATCCGAGCGGCGATGAACTGCCTTCGTCGACCGAGTCAGAACAGCGTTTCCTCGATTTCCCCACTGGTCTCCGCCATTCAGTTTTCGCAACGAATATCTTTTTGGGTATCCGTTGTTCGTCCATACAATTTACATGGTCAGCCCATTGCAGCTTCCGCAGTCTTACAATCGTTGAGACCTCCGGCTCGTTAAAAATTTCATACAACTCATGGTTGTCTAGTTTCGCTCCAATTATCCGCCTCAGAACTCGTCGCTCAATAGCGTACAATATGGTTCCAGATGCTTGGGTTAGGGTCCATGTTTCACACCCATAGCATAGCACAGGTCTTATCACAGATTTGTATATTTGGAGCATTGTTTTCCCGTGTATGCGCCTGGCCTTCAAAATCGTCAATATTGAGTAAAATATTTTATTTGCGAGCTGTATTCTTCGGTGTATGTCGTCTCTTTCATTACTGGCTCTCGTTATTTTGGCGCCTAAATACACAAATTCGCTCACATTTTCAATACTGTATTCGCTAAGTGTGATATTTTGTGTATTTGAGGTATTTTTCCTCGACTGCGTCATGAGCTTTGTTTCATGCTCATTAATTTGTAGCCCTACTAGTTTTGCTTCGCTGTAGAGTTTCAAGAAAAGCTCTTTGGCGATTTTTTTTGATCGTTACAAAATGTTGATGGCGTCCGCATAGGCTACCACGTGGCTTGACTTGTATATTAACGTACTTTTTGTATCAACAGGTAACTCTTATGACATATCCCAGAGCCAAATTGAATGACAATGCTTTAGTCCGATATTTGTGTCAAAGGTGCAAGTGAGTTGGTTATTGGTGCAGACTTAGGAGGTCGTCGACCTCATTGTAATTTTGGTAAGATGGACTAATTTGGCTGGTATAGCAAAGCAAAGTATTATTTGGTACAGTACATTACGATCAATACTGTCGTATGCTTACTTAAAATCAACGAAAATTTGGTTTACGTCTATGTTGAACTCCCAGCATTTCGTAAGTACTTGCTAGACAGTAAACAACTGGCCTATCTTCGATCTACCCATCGAAAGCCTCCTTGATACTCCCCAATAATATTGTTGGCATATGATCCGATTTTATTTTCCAAGATCTTTGAAAATATTTTGTATGCCGTACAAAGTAGTGATATGCCTCTATACTTTCCGCACTGTAGCTTGTCAGTTTTTTTTATGGATAGGGAATATAATTGATTGGCCCATTCGTTCGGCATATGTTCTTGTTGCCAAAGGTTTTGGATGACTCTGGACGGCTTTCTGAACACCACTGCAACCATATTTGATGAGCTCCACTGGAATCCCATCGATGCCCGACGCTTTATTATTCTTTTAGGCATTGATTTGTTTTTTTTTTTTTGTAGTAGGTAGGTGAATGCCCATTTACGCCCAGAGTGTGGGACTCCTATGCTCGCAAGAAGGCGACTGGACTACCCACTAAACACTTCCCCTGTCAACCTGAGAGCCTAGCCTGGGACCGTTTGACACATTACTTCGGGCCAGGTCTCGTTTTGTTACGCTGTGAGGCGCCTTCAATCTGGGGGATCCCTCTTCTAGCGGGAGGGGAGAGGTCCGGACCAAGGATAGATCCCTGGGTAACACTCGATGTTACTTCCATCTTTCGTTGGCCCTGTGTCGTGTCGTAGAGCAGGCTTCGGTCCTTTAGGTAGTTCCTCAAAAGCCGCATTAGATATTCTGGAACTTGAAATAGGTTTTTCAGCGTATCCAGAATGTCCACCCATCTAGCGGCGAAGAGTCCCCGCACGATCTCATCCATCTTTTCCGCATCATGTATACAAGGCTTCCGTAGGGCGCCAAGCTTCCGCATAACTAGCTTGTAGCCAAGGCCCCACGGATCCTTGTTCACATTGTCCACTAGGTCTTGCCATCAGCGAGCCTTGCTATTGTAAATCAATTTGCGAAAGCATTTCCTGGCCGACTTATATACTGCCACCCGGTTGCATGCCTCGTCACGGTTCCGCGCCCGTTGAGCCTCACGTCGAAGCTTGTGACACTCCCTTCGCTTTTCAGCGATTTCAGTTGACCACCAGTACACTGGGGGCTTGCCGTGCCGGGGTTTTCGACGGGGCATAGAAGCGCAGCAAGCAATCGTAATGATGCTCATAGTTGAGTTCACCAGGTCTTGAGCTGGCAGTTCTTCCGTCCCCTCCGAAGCTCCCTGCAGCGGCTCCCCTATTGTGAGCACCTCGACGAACCTTTCGACGTCCATTCTTCCAATGTTCTATCCAGTTGTAGAAAGCCGAGAGCACGGACGTCGGGAGAGAATATCACTTATCTCAAGCAGAATGCACTGATCCAATTGTGTATCCTCCGTACTAAGGACTCCGAGGCGAATGTCACGTCCGGTAGGGTTCCCTCACAGCCAATACGACGAAAAGTCGGCGTATTTCCGGTGTTTAGTACAAGCGCCGTCCTGGCCATTTCCAGGATTCGTTTTCCCCGCGGACCTGTTTGAGGCATGCCCCATTCGATTGCTTTCGCGTTGAAGTCTCCCCCAACGAGCACGTCCCCGTCTGCGTTCGAGACAGCGCCCTCCAAAGTATTAAGGTTGGCACACTAAAAAAGGTGGTCCCTGAGCACCGAACCCACACAAAACCACAGCTCTCCGCTTGGAAATCACTATTCCGAATCCACGATGCCGAACTTTTATCATAGTGTTGCTCACTCAGCAACATAAAATCGGCTTTCATGTCCCTCGCAAACTGCTTAAGTAGATTTTGTGCGGTTGAACTGCGGTGTAGGTTTAGTTGCAGCATGCGGGTCATCGAAGTTCTGATTTTGCCTTGGCTAAGGCTTCCTGGAAAACCCGGCATTTTCATGATCCCAAGACCTCCAAAATCAGGTCTTGGATCAGCATCCTTGCAAAGAATAAAGTGTGCCTCCTTCGTACACTCTTTCCTTTTATGTCCCATTTCACCGCATTTGTAGCATAGGGAACTCCTATCGGGTCCTTTGCATACTTGAGCGGTGTGACCATAGCCAAGGCATTTGACGCATTGAAGAGGCGCTGCTCTTCGCGGTACCCTACAGACAACCCACCCTATTCGTACTTTGCCCTTGTTCAGAAGTTGTTCGGCGTCCTTTTCGGTCAAGTCAACTATGGCCATGCGTTGTCCCCTATGGTTTTCTGGTGTCAGCCTCGCTTTGATCCTGCCCACGCTAAGGAACTCCCTTTGGATGGCCTCTTCTACCTCGGCCAGATCCGTCACGCAGTCAATATCTCTTATTTCGATCGTTGCCATCGGCTCAAGCGAGGCTATAGTTGCGCTTTTGCCGAGGACTTTCTTTACTGCGTCGCAGAATGCTTCTTATTGTCGGCCTCTGCTCCGAACTCGACTAGTATGTGGCCCGACCGTGTTGGTCGTACTGCTTTGATGGCGGTATTCGTGTCTTCGGGCCTTACGTTTCCTTTGATATCCCGCAGCACCTCCGCGTAGGATCGGCCATCTTGGGGTTTTGCGAGTGCCTGCTGCCGGGGTCTTCGTCGGGGCTTCTTTCCCTCCTGTTTTGCATCAGGTCTGTTCTCTTGTTGGGCGTCCGTGCGAACTTTACTTTCTGGCACTTTTTGAAGGAGTTTCTTTGCGGCTTTCTCCACTTCTTTTGTCAGCACTATCTGGAACTCCTAATCTGGTGCTCCACGCCCATCAAATGCCTCTTTCTTCCTTCTTTTATCCCGATCTCCTTCGATTGTGCTAGTCGCCATTATTTTATTAATTTTTGGTGGCGGAGCTATCTGCACGTGCCCTTTAGATTTAGCCCCAGGCGCTTTTTTAGCCTTCTGCTCTTCTTCGGCCTTCTGGTCCTCTTCGGCCTTTAATCAGCTCATCCAATAATGCCCTATGCGGTCTAGGACCTCCTCTAGTTCAAAGAGCCCAATCTTTACTGGTTTGGTGATGTTTGGCGAGTCGCATGCAAACTGTATTCTTTTCAGAACATCTCCCGCTTTTTGTTCTTGGGAGAGATAATCGGCTTCCGTTTCCGAATACAGTACTTCGGCCGCATTTTCGACGTTGGCGATGAAACACAACGTCGCTTTATTTGTCTGGTCAATCCTGTCCTTTTCTGCCGTAATCTCTTCGTGGACTTCAGGATGGTTCGTTGTTATACTGGGACTTACAACCCTTGGTTCAGTCGCTTCGGTAGCGATCGCAGCAGTGACCATCGAATTCTCGATATTCTTTGTATTTTCTGGCGTGTCCTGCAGAGTTTCCCGCTTTTCCTTTATAGGACGCTCTGGCGTTCGCATAAATTTTTTGCTGCGCCCGAACGCCGCAGGAATCTCAGCCTGGACAAGACTGTCTGTTAGTCTCCGTTTTTATCCGTCGTCCCTGTCATTGTATTAATCGTCGTTTCTGTTATCGTTAGTACCGCTCCCGATGTGCTGTTAACATCGTGGCTGCAGCCGCGGATTGCATCGTCGTTGTTGTTATTTTTACTTTCTTTTTTTTTGGTTTTTATTTTTTTTTTATGGTTTTTGGTTGCTCCGAGGTCCTCCCTCGGCCGCTATCTCCGTTCGTGTGTGTAGTCGCCTTTTGGACCCATGGTTATCTTTGCAGAGCAGGGAGGGCATGCAAGGGTTGGCACAAGCTCTTATGGGGACAAGTGCTCAGAGCCAGACCAGCGCTACTCGGGAGTCCGTCTCAACCGAACCTACACCACCAACCCAATGGTGCGAACTTCGAACGTACTCTGAGGCCTGCCAAGGTTTTACCGGGACGGAGACGATATGAGAGTTGAATTGGAGCCTTTCACGCATGAGTTGGGTACGTGGAGGCGGAAGTCCCCAAAGAATGCTAGCCTCCAAGAGCATTCCTGTCGGCCAGCATTCCCCGTGCGGGGTTTCCTCGGGCACGTGGGGGCGGAACTCCTCAAAAAATGCTAGCCTTCAAGAGTACTCCTGTTGGCCAGCATTCCCCCCCCCTGCCTTGATGGCGGAACAAACTTCACCCAGAGTTGGTGGGGCCAATGGAAGCCCTCCTGGAATATCGATAGGCTCCGATGCTCTGGAGCTATGCGGAGGATTAAGGACGTTCTTGAAATATGATGCCCATCTTTCCTTAATCTTGTTACAATCAGCTGCTAAATATATTTAATTATCCATATACCCGCGTTAGTTAAGAAACTTGTTGTGTCATCTCAGCAACCTGCTTTTGCAATGCTGACTCTTCATTTGTTTTAGTTTTAAGAGAAAATAAGGCTGGTTTATTTGACACTTCAGAGATTTTGTCTGCACATGCAGCCAGATCCGTTAGGTAATGAAGGGTTGCATGCTAAAATAGCCTGCATGTTTTCTGGCAATCCCTGCAACCAAAAAGTTCTGAGCAAGGCGGGGCCTACTTTTTCTCATCCGAGCTGTTGCATCTCTCTGAAGAATTGCGATGGTAAACGATCCCCTAAAGTGAGATTTGTTAGCAATTGACCAAGCTTTGCAGATAATCTCAAAATTAACCCTTTTTTTGAAGGTTGTATAGGGGTTTGCGTTAGCAGGATTAGTAACTAGTTCCGAAACGGTACTGATCGCCTCTACATCCAGCGCTACCAAAATATGGTAAAATGTTGTTTGTTTTATGTTGACTTCTGCCAGAGCGAATTGAGCTTGAGGTGACCCAGGTGTTTGTTGGTGATACTGATGTTTTACCTTGCAGAATTAAAAATTAAAATTTTCTCAGTTAATTATCATACCATTTCTTGTTCTAGATCTGTAAAATACTTAGGACGTTCCTTAGATCTTGAATTGAACACAAAACGAACTCAAATCGCAAAATAATTTCCTGCATTCTCGCCAGCTTAACATTGAAAACAGACTGAATATATCAGGACATTTTACGACCAACACTACTTTAGTATCGCTTTGCACTGGGCGAAAGTATTCATAATTTTGCTCCAATTTTTTTCAAAATCCTGCAATCAAACAAATCTTAGGAATTTATTGATATGTTAGATATATACAAATACAAGTTTCTTTTTAAAAATGTAATAAAATGAACAAAAATCAAAATTTTTTCATATATTTTGGCTTTATTTGCAAGAACAAACCTTCGCGTTAGTTGTGAAATACAATTTCATTCATATGGCTGCCACGGCTGGCGTGACAGTAGGCCATCTTCTCAGTCCAATTTTCAAAGACATTATTGATGGTTTCGGACCCTATCTGAGAAATGGTTTATTAAATATTCAATTTCAGTGCTTGAATCGTTTATGGATTTTCCGCATAACATCGATCTTTCACAGCGCCCGATAAAATGAAGACTAATGGTGCCAAATCCCAGCTTCCAAGCGGCCAATTAACATCGCCAAGGCGGCTGATTACACGATTTTCGAATTTTGTACGCAAAAGATCGATTGTTTGATGAGCTTTATGGCATGGCGCGCCATCCTGTTGAAACCAAAGGTCAGTCAAGTCCAAATCCTGAATCTCCAGCCACAAAAAGTCGGTTTCATGCCTCTGTAGCGCTTCCCGTTGACGAAACAGCATTGCCAGCCTCATTTTCAAGGAAAAGTGGTCCAATGATGCCACCACTCCAGAATCTGCACCACACTGTCACTTTTTGAGAATGCATTGGCTTCCCGACAATCACGTGTGGGTATTTCGAGCCCCAGATGAAACGAAATTTTTTTATTCAATATAAAGATTGAACCTTGCCATTATACATGAAACACAACATCATTCAAATGTTCTCCACGCGATCTCTTACAGGCCTCAATCCTTGTGAGGTAAATTTCAATGACTTTTCGGCACATTTCCGGCAATATCTCATCCATAACTTCACGAATATTGGTTTTCAATTGCTCAAGATTTTGAGGATTGTTCGCGTAAACACGATCTTTTGCATAGCCCCATAAAAAGAAATCCAACGGTGTTACGTCGCAGGATCTTGCGGGCCAATTGACATCACTCAATCTCGAAATTACGCGTCCTGGAAATTTCTCTTGCAAAAGTGCTCGATTAGCCTGTGTTGTGTGGCTTGTGGCTTTGTCCTGTTGGAACCACATGTTCTCCAGATCATAATCTTCAATTTCTCTCCAAAAATAATCGGTTAACATCCGTCCGTAGCGGTCAGAATTGACTGTAATGGCTCTTCCTTGATCGTTTGCAAAAAAATACGGGCCAATGACACCACCAGACCATAATGCACACCAAACGGTCACTTTTTCCGGATGCAAAGGCCTTTCTGCGATCACCTGAGGATTTTGGGAGCCCCATATGCGGCAATTCTGTTTATTTACGTAACGACTGAGCGAAAAATGAGCCTCATCACTAAAGAAAATTTTGTTCGAAAAATCGTTATCAATGGCTTGTTGTTCAATCACCCAATTCGCATATATTCTGCGTTGTGTATGGTCTTGAGGCTTAAGTTCTTGAGTGAGTTGGATTTCGTACGGGTGGAGATGCAAAATCCGCCACAATGAGCCGTAAGGCAAGCCCAAATGTTGAGCACGTTCGAGGAATCGACAAATTCGGGTCTTACTCCACACTTTGAGCAACGACAGCGATATTTTCAGCAGAACGAATGTTGCGATGATGCACAGGCCTTGCAATATCAATGACCGATCCAGTCTCTTCAAATTTTCTCGCTGTGTTCGAAATTGTTTGCTGTGTAGGTCGATTATGTCGACCGTAATCGGCTCGTAAAGCCCTAAATGTTGATACAACAGAATCACCATTTTTATAATAAAATTTAATAATTTTAACGCGTTCTTCGACTGTTGAACGATACACATTTTTAAATAGCAAACCTTCAACTAAAAAAAAAAACACGCTTTGGATGACATTTAATTCTGACAGATGTCAAATGGCAGGGTTATACTTTCCTACCACGAAATGGATAACCCTGTAGTACCTTCGAGTTCCACAGATTTTTAACATCACGGAATGATATATACCTGTCTTCGTGACTATTTCATCTAAGTAAACGAACTTGCAGTATTGTTTATTGTTTGCTTTAGCACTGCAGACCCTTTCGGGCCATCACTTACAGATAGAGTACCTCATTATGAATCGGGACTCGAGAATTTTAATTTGGTAAATGGTAATTTTGAATTGAACATGTGATTCTGTTTTAAAAATCGTGACGTTTGTTTTGCTAATTGTGCTTCTTGAAATACAAAATTATACTTTTGATCCGACAAAATATATAGAGTAATAGAGAAAAATAACGCCTCCTTAGTCAATTGATAATCTTTTTGATAATGTTGGATATTCATTTTGTTTGGGGTCAGACCACCATTTCAGTTAATTTACAATGTAAGTCAAGTTTTTATAGTTTTCATGACCCAATATTAAGTAAAACTAGCAAGATTAGGAGGAAGATTTTTTCAAAGAAAACTGATCAGGATCATAAGGCAATATTAGCAGAAGCAACTTTATATATTATTTGCTTGGTAGATAGAAACTAATTTACATTTGTTAATGCTCTTTTCATTGATTCCCACAAAAACTAAACTATTGGTGCGCTGTATTTTGAGGATAAACGGTTTTGACCCCGGCTTATATTGCGTCTACTCAATATTCCAATAGATGTGGGCGATTGTTTGGGTGACTAAACGTATTATAGAGAACATTCTGCAAGAAAATTTTGGTGGGGTCAGATAAAGATGAACTGTAACTCGCAGTAACATTATATGATAAACAATGCCCATATTCCTTTGTGAGAATCAATACCAGATATTTGCTTTTGATATAATTCGATGAAAACTTTGCCAACTGCAATTTCGTTGTCTGTTAACTATTTTGAATAAATATTTTAACGTATTTTGTTTATTGTCTAGATAACAGCTATCTCAAAGCAAAATACGGTTTTATTCATGTCTTTTATTGGAGGTGTATTTTTGGGCATCGGTTCTGGATGAACACGACGAACTGATCTAATAGGGTTATAAATTAACGGATAGTAGTTCCGTATTTCTCAATAATACATCAATAAAAATTTTTGAAATAATAAAATGGCCGTAAATAATTATTGACATGCCTTCAGTTTTCTTTAGAACAACATCTACAATGCTCATCTGGTGATGAGATAACCGATTATAACTTTTAGTTTTATACAAATTATTGTGAAATGATTAAATGTGAGAAAGTAGTAATTTCAGAAAAATAAAGAAATTATTTTCAATAGAATTTCAATTATTTAGTGTTGAATTATAGTATGGAACGTGAGGTTAGCGGTTTTGCTATTTTTTAACTCTTAACTAACTCTAACTGAGGTAGAGATGGGTTGTCACAACAAATATCTGCAACAGATATAAACTGATACTAATACATGATTGTACCCGATACTTTATCTGATAATTTTCGTATTTATGGTGGTAATCGACTGTATACTAGTCTGGTTTATGTTGGCGATTATGTGGATAATGGATTTGGTTCTGCTGAGAAAAGTGTCATCTCGACACACAATTAGTGTTATAACATATGTTTGATTGTCTTTTCAGCAACAATACAAGGTGGGAAGTGATAAATTTAAAAAGAGAACATGCGAAGTCGGTATGTACAGTCAATTTGCGATTTGCAACGTTTGTGAGTCCAAACTATGCTATAAGTATTCTTCCACAAATTTAAAAAAACATTTAAAAAGATAGCATCCCACTATTCAAATTCAAAAGGCTATTTGAATTTGAATTGTGAGATTCAGCCTGTCGCAAAACTGAAACTTATTGGAAATGAAAATAATTTCATTTTAATATCTGCCAGCATGACGAGTCAACCACAGGCAATTTAAGGATGAATAATCAACTAACGGGTTCTACGCTTTAAAGACCAAAGATATTCACCTGGCAAAAAAAAAAATAGACGGCTCTGTTAAATACAATCATTAGAGAAAGAAGGTCTACGGGAGGCATTTGATCGTTTAATCCATCGTAATCATTTTTAACCAAGAAAACAATATCAAAAACACCTATACCTGCGGCAGGTTTAAATTATTTATAGCAATTATACAGTATTAAGTATGAAAACATTTCTGTAATTCTAGCGACAGACTGTTGGGTTACAATTAATTTTGAAAGTTTGCTGGTTGTGACAGCATATTCTACAAACTCGAACTTTGAACTGAATTCGAATGTCCTTGAATTTACAATACTTCTTTTCCGATTGCTCATACAAATCTGGCAAACAAACTTAACAGAGTAGTCTTAGTATGGGGATTGCAAGAAAAAAATTCGGACAAAGTGGCAAACATAACAAAAGCAATCAAACGAATTTAAAATGGGAATATTTTGGACGCTTGTTCATACCATCAATTGGAAAAAAACCTTACAATGGCGGCACTCTTGAAAAAATCAAAGTTATTGCATCATATTTTAAAATTTTTAAAATGGACTTGCTAAAAAACGAATTCAGGATGTCCCGACAAGATGGAATTCATTCTATGACAATCGTTTTGAGAGCTCGAAACATATGTAAGGGTAACAATTGTAGTTATGGATAAAGAAATCATCATGATTATTGTCGCGGCCGCCCAAGCCCGGTCCTGGCCTCCACGATTAACCTCCTTCAATCATCGCAGTTGTGCGACTTCGTTCGCCACTTGATCACTGTTTTTTTTTTTTTTTGTGGTAGGGAGGTGAAGGCATTTATGCCCGCCGAGTCTGGCAGTGTGGGACTCCCATGGAGGATACCTTTGGACTACCCACTAAACACCTCCCCTGTCAATCTGAGAACCTAGCCTGGAACCGTTTGACACATTACTTCGGGCCAGGTCTCGTTTTGTTACGCCGTGGGGCGCCTTCAAGCTGGGGAGTCCCTTTCCTAGCGGGAGGGGAGGGGGGAAGAGGAATTGCCAGAAGAGCGATCCCCCAGCCCCAGTGCCTCCGGCTGCTGTGAGTCCCTTTTATATTTTAGGACTGCCCGAGCATAATGTGCCACCTGGTTCCATTTGTCAACCGATTCGAGCATCACCGCAACTATATTATCCGGGGTGAGCTCTCCCATCTCCCTGTAGATTTCCCTTCGCAGCCTGGCCCATTTGGTACACGCAAAAAAAGTGTGACAGGCATTGTCCTCCTCTCCTGGGCAAAACCGACAATCGGGAGACCGTGACTTGCCGATCTTGTGCAGGTAAGACTGAAAACACCCATGCCCGCTCAAAAGCTGGGTCAGATAGAAGTCAGTCTCACCATGCCTTCGATTTAGCCACGGTCTCACATCCGGGATGAGGCGCGCAGTCCACCTTCCCTTCGTGCAATTCCTCCAAGACTGCTGCCAATCGTTGAGCGAGCGTTGTCTCTCCTCGCGGACAACGATCTCCCTCGCATCCTCGTTTCGGCGCAGGTAAATAGCGCGGCGCTCTCTAGCAAGGAGGGCGACAGGTATCACGCCTGCAATCACTCTCACCGCCGAGTCGGAGACTGTTGGATACGAAGATGCAATTCTCAGTGCTCCTCTTCTCTGTACCTGTGCCAATCGTTTTCGGTATACCTCCTTTCTGAGAGCGTCGCCCCATACCTCTGCTCCGTACAGTAGCACTGACCCTACAGCACTCATCAAGAGGCGTCTTCTTGATGGGCTGGGTCCCCCTACGTTGGCCATAAGTCGACTCAGGGCCGATCACTGTTAGCAAGGATCTGCTGTCAGCTTCTATCATGTCTTCCCATCGAGTTCTTGGTCTTCCCGGGCCTTGTGCTCTACCCTTTAATGTATTTTTGGGTAGCCTTTTTTCCTCTATTCTTTCTCTATGGGTCGCCCATTGCAATTTACATGACATTACGCAAGTAGATATCGTCAAAAACTTCATACAACTCTTCGTTGTAACGTAGTCTCCACCTGGTTCCTTGTTTCAGTGGGCCGCAGATTTTTTGTAGCACTTTGTGTTAGAATATGGCCACTGCCTTATCGGATTCGCTCGTCAGGGACCATGTTTTACTTTCACATAACCGTGCAGATTTGATTGATTTGTAAATATGAAGCTAATTTTGCCGATGCACAACACTCGACCTTAGAATGAGAAGTACGGAGCAATAGTCTTTATTTGCTGCGTTTATGCGGCGTCCAATCTCGACCTGTTCAGCGCCTCTTCTAGTCAACTTGGCTCCAAGATAAACGTAATTATCCAAACTTTTAAGATTGTATCACATGTGGTGAGGTTTGTCTTCCTCGTTTGAATCATGAATTTGGTTTTCGTTTTATTAATCCTCGTAGGTTAATTCGGTTCGCTTCAGATTCAGGCTCAAAAATGCTCCTTTTGCATCTGAGATTGAACGTACCATAATATTGACGTCATCATTATACGCTAACTATTGTGTGGACTGCACCATTAGTGTACCCTATCAGTCTTTTTAATTCTTCTCTTTATATATGTAGAGACATAGAGATCCAGATGACACAAAATTTGCTCAAGAATTAAATGTGTTTTTTGCGTTTTTCTCCCATTTTTCCCAATATAAAATTCATGTATTTGATGGCCCTTCAAAATTAAAAAACGTTTGTATCGGTAAATTTCGGCCATCAAATTGCCTGGAATACATTGTACATAAGATAAGATTTATGCTGTAAAAATTTTAAAAACGTATTGTAATGATTTTTCACGTCTCGTACGTTCGAGATTTCCCGAGGAAAATCTAAACCGACCTCTAATCTACGTTAATTGACTCGACGAGATGAGTGATAGCGTTTGTACGCAGTCAAAATCCCGACGCGTGGAAGCATTCCGCGCTTCGCAACTCCAGCATACACCACCGAAAGTCGAACCGAAACCACTCATCTATCACGCATAAAAAGATGGGTAGAATCCTTCCGCAGCATAAAGGCAACGTAGCCTTCTATTTTCTTAAGAGTCCAGGCAGATAGGAGGAACTCATCTGGCTGACAGTTCCCATCAAGAAAATAGAAGGTCCCTACGGGTTTTATCCTGGGACAACACATCGGAAGCAATCTGTCACGAAAAAAAAAATGAAGGAGAGCGGAAGCTACAACTCACGTGAAGTGACTGAAGGGTGTCTCATACAACTGCACTACTCCCGTCCGTAGGACTCTAGTACCAAGGTACTTTATATCCTCCGTAAAGGACCAAATCGTTAGAAGAAGCCAGTTTTTCCCCTTTAGGATGTTTGGGGCCCCACGTTGGGCGCCATTTGTAATGATTTTACACGTCTCGTACGTTCGAGATTTCTCGAGGGAAATCCAAACCGACTTCTAATCGGTTCTAGACGTGAAATTTTGGAACGTGACACTGGACTGAACCCATCAGGTCAACAAGTTCGGACACTTTTAGTCTACTCCGAGCTAGCTAGTTCGGAGGGGGGCTTCGGTCGCGGGTCTTACGTGAGCAGACTACAAAACTAGAAAAACGCAGCCACTGGTCCAAATACCCGATTTAAAACGCGTCGAACAACTGCCAACGACTTTACTTTAAATTAAGCCACTTCGTACCGCAGAACAGGAACCAAGACAACCACTGAAAAAAATATATAAATATATATAAAAATACGCGCACCCGAATATTACCGACGCGTTGCCATAGATTGAGTTTGCGTTTTTCTTAAAGTAGATTTTTTGGTTTGAATTCGAGTAGGTTATTTCGGGCACCGCGTCGGTAATATTCGGAAACGCGTATTTTTATTTTTTTTTTGTAAGAAATGAAAAATTCTTCAGCGAGTTTTTAGGGGGGTCTCCGCATATAGTATCGTGAACCTTGAACATTTTTTTTCCATCAAAGGTAGTCAAATTTGGAGTGTCATATAAAAGGTCTCAATGAGATGAGGTGGTCAAGAGAATTGAAAACGTACGAAATTATCGCGTACTCCCTCGCGATCGAACACCTTTCATCCTAAAAATTTGGAACAAATCAAAGGTGTAGGCCTTCATGAGTACAGCAGTAAATATGTCAGAAGTCAAAATTCATTCAACATTGTTAGTAATTAGTAACTGATTTATCAATTTCACATTTTCTTGAATAAAATCGCAAGGGTACCCCAAAATTCAATAAAATTTAATACATAGATGATTATTTATAAAGTTAATTAGCACTTGATTGAATTTGTTTATGAATAGCTGAAGATAAGCACCTACAATTTATAGGTGAAAAAATCATGGAGGTAGAGCCAATAATAAATAATTTTTTTTTCTTTAGCACTACTGTCCCTTTCGGTTTAGAGTATCTCTTTATCTTAATCGCATGTTTCGGCACTCGAGAAGGTGATATGGTCAGTACCATGTTTTCGCTGTGTGTCCGTCCACCTAGCTGCGATATGTTCTGATTTTAAACCAGTATGTATCATAACTGAACGGGCTTATAGTCCGTTCGAAGAATTACACGAAACAAATCTCGTCATCAACGGGACTACTTAAATATCTAATTTCACATTTTTAACTGGCGGAAAAGTTAAATTTGCAAATTCCAATAGGTTCTTTTGCTTACAAAAACCTTAGAAGATGAAATTCGTTGAACTTTGCTAATAGTAGGATTTGCAAATTTAACTTTTCCGCCAGTTAATAATGTATTAGTATCATTAAATTGGGTGAAACTAGATATTTAAGTAGTCCGTTAAAAGGTCTTTATATTCTATCAGTTTCAATAAAATTTACAGAAGTTAAAGCCGTTGGAGTATTCTCCGATTGCTGTATTCATACACGGTTTTGTACTAGATGGACTTTCCATCGAACCAAACACTACATGTTTGATTGGATCTTCTGCAAATTTTCGGATAAGATGTGTAACTATAATACATTTAACATTCCGCTTAGTTAATTATTTTAGCAATATTGCAACAAAATATTACCGGTTAAAATGGAGTAATACTGATTTTTCTTTTAAAGCAAGCATATATTTGCTGTGCATGTCATTAAAGTTTTTCTTGAACTAAATCATTCTATAAGGCTGCACATCGTAAGTTAAGTACACAACCCTACTGATATGAGCTTAGTTCTGTCCACCCAACTTTTTTGGCTCGACGTTGCAGGGTGTTATAGTGCTCTTTGTTGGCCCGAGTTGGTCGCTGAATATATTCTTTGTATGCCTGATTAATTCAACGCTTCCTGGCATTCTTCGTTGTACCAATCGTTCTTACTTACTGCCCCAAGAGCTCCGGCCGCTTCGGTTATCGCATCTCTTACTGTCTTCCACCTGGTTTTCATGTCATCACTACTTTCTCCCGCCAGCGGAAGAGATGCGATTTTCCAGCGCTGACATGTATGTGGACGTTTAGCGTGTGTATCTGGTACCTTGGAGTAACTGATCTTCTTTGTTTTTTGGTCGATGCCCCAAGACCTCCGGCCGCTTTTGTTCTCGCATCTTTTACTGTCTTCCACATGGTTTTCATGTCGTCACTACTTTCTCCCGCCTGCAGGGATTGATGCGATTTTCCAGGGCTAACATAGATGTGGGCGTTTAGCTTATGTGTCTGGTACCTGCCTTGTTTACAACTCTTGGAGATGCAGCATCAGAACATGGTCCTTATAAAGTAGTGGTCCGATTTCTAGACAGTGCTGTGGAATGAGCGCGTGTCGAGAATGCTAGTGGCCGCTCTTTTTGTATGAGAACGTGGGAAATTTTGTTAAATGTGCGACCGTCTGGGGATGCCCACTTTCTCTTATGGATATGCGTGAAGCTTGCTGTGGTCTCTGCTAGTAGCAAAGCCTATCAGGTATTTTCTATTGTCTTTGGCCTCTCCGTTTGTTCCTCTATGCGCCGTTTCTCGACCAATTTTTGCATTGAAGTTGCCCATAACAATTTTATTGACATTTGACGGCAATGCATCGACAGTGCGTTCTATGATGCTGTCAAATTCGTCTTTGATTACTTCCTCCTTGTCTTCTGTGTGCGCGTGACAGTTGACCAGTCAGATATTAAAGAATCTCGTATTGATATGAATTGCACAGAATCTCTCGTTAATGGGCTTGAAGTCGGTGAGAATTTGTTTAAATATGCTGTCAACAATGAAAGCCACTCCCAACTCACGGCTTCCTAGATGGCACGGTGGACATATTTGACATGCGAAACCATACAGCGTTTGCTATTTTATCACAGATAGGCTTTGTGGGCCGGTGGTTATATATATATATATATATATATATATATATATATATATATATATATATATATATATATATATTTCCGGTATATTTTGTTAGTGTCATTTGACGTATAGAACTTTAAGTTGCTAAGTATGATCTGAAAGCTGTCATGAGTTTATGTTTAGTTTGGTTCGCCATTTTATCATGCATAGGGTGGAATGGAAGACAATATTCGCCACGTTAATGGCGAGATACGGCCCAAATTATTGGTTAGAGTAGTCAAAAATTGGACCTCTCGTTTGGACTGCCTCCGCGCCAGTCGTGGCGCTCACATGCCCGAAATCATATTCAAATAAAAATGACAGAGATTCATCTTTCCAATAAAACCAATTTCATGGCAATCAAAACAATTTATCCGTATTTTATTTCATTTCAATGTTCTATACCATATAAGCTTTAGAAACCGGTGGTGCCAACGAGATTTGTTTAATTTATACAGAAGTTGCAGGGCACCTAATTTACTCAATGATCTAACATTCCAAATTTCAAAAGATTTGTCCGTTATTCGTTACCTTGTTTCCAATGCGAGGCTGTTGTCCTGATTCCATGACAACTAATACTAAGCGGAACATTGGATAAAGAAATGGGGACATTGAATGTAGAAGAGTGGCCCATTTGACCAAAATAAAGAAAAATTTTAACGCCGATGAAGAGACTCGCCGATATAATCAATACTCGTCTCGTTTATGTCGACGCGCTTTTAAGTACTTATCAAGTAATAGAAGTCGATTACTTATAAAATTATGCTATATGTTATCAATTGGTGCGCAAACCGTTTTGCAAACTGACTCTTTCTACATTTTTTAATCCTAGATACAAAAATGTAGTCTTCACTCCATGAAAACTACAAAAGAACAGCGACAACGTGCACCTACAGTGTATGTGAATGCACAAAACACGACGGAGGAGAAATTCGCACAAAACGTACAGCAGATGTAAGCTGTACGTATGAATAAAAATGGTATAAAATGGACGGTTATGTCAAACCTTTCGGATGTTTATCCAATCGAAGCCCGAATAACCATAGTAGCCTTTGTAGAAATCATTATGTTCTTTGAGAAGTGTGACAACAAAAATTACAACTGAGCTGCCCGTATGAAAAAATGCATTTCGTAATTTCCTTGGAATTATCGTGTCGGGTAAACGAAAAAAAGTGATGCCGGGAGTTTAGAATATTACTTTAAAATTGTGTCGCAAGCGATTGAGGTAAGTTTTAATTTAAAATACTAAAATAGTGCCAGACACACAATTTAAGAATTTTATTACGCGGGAAGGGGAATATCGCTATTCCTTACATACTGTTCATTGTCTTCACTAATGTTGTAATGCAGAGGACAAAAGATGATTTAATTTAATTTGCAAACATATTGAACAGGAAAGTGTCCATATAAAAAAAAAATGATTTCAATCATGGTGAAAGTTCGCAATCAGTAGTGAACACATCACGGTCAAGAGTGAACCCAATCGCATCCTTGTTAATAAATTCCAAAAGTAGGGCGTTCGACTAAAATTCAACTGGAATATTTCATTCAAGATTGAAGTTCAACGTTATCCTGAAGAACTACTGTTATGAGAACGCGAAGACCTATTTAAATGGTGGCGGGAGATAAGTTCTAACTTCCCAAATTTGGATAAATCGAGTAAATTTGTTTGGGAACACAAGAAATATTTTTAATTTGCGTCGTTTAAAATTATCCGCGAAAAATATAAAATACCAAACTGTGGTTGCAAAACCTATAATGACTTTTACTTTTTTCACACTGGTTTTTTATACGATAATTTTTTTCATTTGAATGTTTTTGTATTTCTAAAAAATTTACATTTTTTTGTAATTTTTTTATTGATCAGCTTTCACCTTGTTGCATAAAATTGATATACACTGTATGTCGTCTAGAAATGAGTATCCTCTTTACATTTGTGAAAGGTGTAATTTAGATTATTTTGGTGTTATTGATGTTGATGAAATACACTTGAAAGTAATTTTCTGATGCATCAGAAATGCTCGGTTGTGGTTCTTTAGTAGCCTTTTCTTTTTTTGGATTTTGACCTGAGTAAGGTATTTGGACGTCTTCTAGTAAGTGCATGTCGGTTTCTTGAAAATCCTGCTTTTCAAGTGACTAGACGTTTCTTTGTAATTCGTATGCTATTTTTCAGCATCTGTTGTTTTGTAGGGATTTATGGTTATAGACTTGATAGGAATTTCGCGCTTTTCCACCGTTTTGTTCCGTTTGGTTGCTTCTAATGTTGTTTTTCTCACGTGAGGCCACCACTTGAGCATGTGTCTGTTTCATTAAAACTTTTCTAGCATCTCCTACCGGGTTACTATTATTCGTAAATTTGTCTCTCTTTAATTGAGGAAAATCCATTTGAGCTATGTCTTCAAGGTCAAGTTCTTCATATCTGGTTTTATTGATAACATTTAATATAGACCTGACTTAATGCTTATATTTAACCCATTTGGTGCATATTCCGTGCGTAGGTACTACATGCTCCTTACTATTGCATAGCAGACACTTTCTATTGCTGCAAGGTCCGTTGCAATCGGTTGAACTGCACTTAAAACATCACGGTGTTTTCTCTTTACAGATGGCGTTGAAGTGACCCAACCTGCCACAGTTCCTACACTGTCTGGATCGGAATTTGAAATCTTCTACTTTAGCATTGAAGTATGCGATTTTTAGATAGTCTGGGAGGGTATCGCCCGAGACCGTTATCTTGCTTAATTTTTTAGTAACATTCCCATCTTGTTGCAAGGCCTTGCTATTTCAACTAGCTTTTTAAGGTCAAGGTCTAATTTGACATACCGAATTGTACCATACCTGCAGGTGAAGCTGCCTGGAATGAAGGCATTTATGTTATTTTCCTTGAGGACGTCTTTTTCATCCCGTCGTTAGCTTCCTTAAGTGTATCGAAGAAAACTTTGTCTTAATCCATTTTACTTGACATTGCACTTGGCTTCTTTTTTAGCGTAAAGAATCTCATCGGCATGAACCTGACGGGTTTACCGTTGATTTTCCATTCCATGATAACCGGGAAGATTTTTTCTTTGGATTCTAGATCGTATCTGTTAGATTTGCCTTGGACGAGTGGGACTGACTCTTCATTTGGAGGATTTGGTTGCATGTTTCTAGCTACATTATTTTTAACTTTTAACACAGGTGGTGTAAAGTTAAACTTTAGGTCAGTCGCTATGGTGTTGATTCTAAAATCTTTCTCCTTTCCTTGCAACTCGTTAGTGCCCAGCATTCTTTTTTGTTTTTTTTCTCATTTTCACTGATTGCACAATCACTAACACTAAATTCATATCTTATTGCGGGGTCCTCCGCACCTTGTTCCATTTTGGAACATGTGTTAGTTCACATCAAAATTTTAACTTTGTAATTACACAAATTCGTAAAATGAATGAGGGTACTCATCTGTCTCTATTAGCAATTGTAAGAAAGCACTTAAGAAACATTGACATTATTTCGATAGTCACGATGTTTTCGGATTTAACTTAATCAAAACTACTTTTATGGTACGTATGGTACGCGAATATGGCGGGCAAAAACACAATGAAAACCACTGTGGTCTAAGAAGGGATGTGACCCCTAGGTCGTCTGGGATAGGAATGTGAATACCCAAAATATAGAAATTTTCAACACTTGTGTTTGCTATTTTGTGTTCGCACCTAAGTGCTAATTGGATATGAAAACAAAAATAAATCTATTGATGCTATCTTTTGATTATTAAAATATGTTTGTTTATGGTTTGCAATCCTTTGTCTCGAGATTGCGAACTTTTGTAACATCTGCAAGGCAGACATTATGCTTTAAAAGAGAATCTGTTAAAGAAATTTTTATTCAGTCTCATGTAAACATAAGATCTGCTTAGATGCATCATTCGCGTTCTTTAAGAGTCATTAAAATATAGAGAAAATAAATTGAAACTACAAACTTTTATTTCACAAAGATTCATTAGCTTTTTCCATATAGGTTATGGACCCAGGTAACTTTTCTTAACAAAAGTATTGAGTTTATGAATCTTAACAAAAGTATCGAGTTTATGAAAAAGTGATTCTCCTCAATTTAGTGGTTATTTGAGTGATTTATTTAGTGATTATCTGAGTGAATAATGTATCTCTGTTGTGTCAAATAAAGTGTTTGTTAGTCGAATTAAAAATCAATGTTCCTTTTTTCAATGGACAAAAGTATGGTGAATTAATCGCGAAAGGTGTCACAATCTCCGTTTTTTGTGATTGTTACATAAGTTTTGCAGGAAGACATTACTTTCAAGTATATTTTGAGCAAACTCGATGGAACTTTTGAAAGAAAAGCGTCATATCACAGTTATTGGTGAGAAGAAAATTGACAAATTTAAAACTGAAGGTGGATATACCATTAACATATAATTTCACGATTTTCATAGAAGTCAATGTTACTGAATACATTTCCTTTGTCATACAATATTGTCATTGTTGCAATTGAAACAATATCAATAATGATATTGTGAAAACAAGGCTCATTTAATATGAATTGAGACCAAAAAAGGATAGTAGCGATACCAGTGGAAAAATTCTTCGAGTAGAACGTATCAGAAGCTTCGGATTCAACGAACAATAATTTTAATAAAAAACATAAAAACTACGCTAGAAGACAATTTAAAAACTATAATAGAAATGTCGAAAAGTTCAACAAACATAGCGGGCACTCAATCAAAGTTAACTGTCAACAAAGAGGTAGGTGAGGTCACACTATGGATCGTTTCACTACAAAAAGATCCAGAAGTATCACCAAAAATCAGAACAAAATAAAACAGTTCAGACAAATGTCATATGGCAGCAATGCATTTATCTTTGCTAATCAACAGATGAAAATTCAACCTGCAGACAAATATGGCGTCACGTCATCAATAGAGAAGATCTTGTGGATAACTTTAGCAACTTACCGTGTCCGATAAAAATATCAGTGGATCACTTAGCGTCGTCAGCGAGTTGAGAGTACTGATTGTGTAAGAAAATGCTCTCTACTATCCAGAAGTACCATATAACTTGCTGTCGATAAAAAATGCAAGATGCTTGATGAAGGTATTTCCATAAAAACGGTATTTGCATCAAAGGTAAGGCAATAAACAATTTACCGACTATTCATTTTATAGTATACACAAATAGAATTGCTCGACTAAGATTGAATAAAATTAGCTATGAGCTATGACATCGACGGTTAGGTCATATGAGTAAAAATAAATTTTTCGAGCTAAAGAATAATCTTGTGATTGAGGATATAGATCAGATTAATCATGTTCTATCGAACGATACATCATGTGGGCCATGTATTAATGATAAACAAGCTCGATTACCGTTTAATAAAAATAAAAATAAGCTTTATAATTAAAAGTGCACTATTTAATATACATTCGGACGTTGCTGGTATAATTACTCTTACGACAATTGATACTGAAAACTACTTTGTATTATTAATTTATGAATATACTCACTATTGTGCAACGTATTTAATATCATGATGTTTTCCAATTTTGAAAAGATATTACTAGCAGTTAGAGGCGTTTT
This sequence comes from Odontomyia ornata, assembly GCA_963969285.1. Taxonomy (NCBI): domain Eukaryota; kingdom Metazoa; phylum Arthropoda; class Insecta; order Diptera; family Stratiomyidae; genus Odontomyia; species Odontomyia ornata. The sequence continues at coordinate 187,574,760 of OZ017740.1, read as the reverse complement.
AATTCAAAAGTAGTTAATTTATATGTAGATAATGGTCGAGAATATTTACGTAGTGAAATGAAAGCTTACTGTGTAGAAAAATACATTACTTTTCACCAATCAGTACCACGAACCCCACAGCAAAATAATGTAGCAGAAAGAATGGTTGGAACAGTAACTGAAAAAGCTCGATAAATATCAGGTGCAAAATTGAATAAAGCATTCTGGGGCGAAGCAGGTCTTACTGTCACATAATTAATTCGACACTTACGAGAGCTTTTCAAGAGCATTCAATCGTTTAAATTTAATAAAAAAAACACCTAAAGTAAGATTTAAAACATTATAGTACTCAAAAACTTAATGGCCTATATGGTACTTAAATTTAAACAATATTTACTCCTACAAGAGCTTTAAAGATAGTCAAAACACCATATGAAATGTGGCATAATAAAAAGCCATAGTGTAAATATTTATGAGTCTTTGGTTTCAATTCAATTCAAATTCGCTTTATATCATCAAGCATTCTAAAATTTATAAAAACAAAAGCAAGTTTCAAAACCATTAAAACAATCCCAAAATTGATGGCCCACTTGGCACTCTAAATTAAACAATATGCAAGTAGCAATCAATAATTAGTCAAAAAAAGCATTATCGTATATTTATCAAATTAGAATTATTACATATTATAAATTAATTGAAAAAAGGAGAAAAAACCAACCACTTGATGAAAAATCAATGAAAGGTATATTAGTCGAGTACAAACCTAATGGTTATAAAATATGGGATGTGGCTGGTGTAAACTTTATTGTAGCGAGAGATGTTATTTTTGATGAGATTGATTGTGAAAACACTAGGTTTGCAATGAACATAGAAGGGAATGTGCCTGTCAAGCTCTAAAATGAAATTGATATGTCTGCCTTAGGGTCTAAATTAGTAATTAGCAATAAGAAATCAGAAATTGCCCTAGTTATAAAAATGCGGAAATAAGCAATGAAGTAAATAAATATGTGATTGAAAGAGATAAAAATCATGATAGATGACCAATATCTACAGAAGTAAGGAGGAGTGAAGGATCAGAAACAGTCCGGATGTATCGTATAACGAAGATAATATACCAGGTGATTTTTTAATAGTTTTCAAATCTCTAGTTTGTAGCATTCCCATTTATTATATGGAGACAAGGAATAGAGATGATAACATCAAATGGGAAAACGCAATAAAAGAAGATATTAATTCATATTTAATTAATAAAATATGGGATTTAGTTACGCAACCTATGCACAAAAATATAGTTGGTTGTAAATGGGTACTCACCATTAAAAATAACACTTTTGGAATCAGCTTCTACATGGGAATTTTCAACGCAGATATCAATGCAAAGATATTCGTAGGGGTTTTTTAACCCGAGACTTAACATAACGAAATGCTCTCACACTTCAAAAGATATTAAAAAAGGTTTAACTTGATCAACGAAAAATATCTGCTTTGCGGTGACCTGAATGGTTGACACCAAGGTTGGAACCGCAGTCGATTTAATAAGATGGCTAGATACTCCACAATCTTTTAACTGAAACGACCATATGTTTGCAATCGCCAAACGAGCCCACATATTATTCCCATAATGGAAAAGGTTCAAAGAAATGTGTCGGATCTTAGTATCCTATAAGCTCTCTCATATCCACATTTGCCCGTGTTCTTTGAACTCATTTCAGATGCACGTCCTAAGATCACACCAAGGCATGTTTTTGTATTAAAGAGGCCAATTGGAAACACTAAAACAAATTTAAACGCTAACCTTGCCTTGAGCCGATATTATCCAAATTCCTTCGCGCCCGTAAATAAAATGAATGAAGAGATAATTAAAGTTCATCATATTTGATGCGTGCGCTTGTAATTGCTTGAACCTATATTCAGGCAAATGTTCCCAATCAAAGGAAAAAATGTTTTTCATGCAATTTATGAACTGGCAATCATAAAATATCTTATTTGCCACCGAGCGGTAACTACAAATCAACATTTAAATACTTTTTCATGAAATTTTCATATCAAGTGGCAGCCCTGTTAAGCCCTTCTAGCGGTCCGTTCCATGATCAAGAATCTACCTTGATCAGAGCGTATGAACTATCAAGCGAGTTCACATAAAACAAACTCCCAACCTAACGGTATTCAACCTTCAAAGATCAATTAAATTATGTATATGTGTTCGCATAGGCGCTTGAATGAATACCCTGCATAGGCGCTTGAATGAAAGATAGGAAGCCATATGGTAGCAATTTGCAAATGTATTTGTCGGCCTACTATAGGACAAGCTTCCGTGAGCTGGCAGGCAACTGCGGCATAAGCAAATACTTCTATCGCGTAATATATACTATTTTCCGAATGAAAACGTTCGAAATGCGTTCCGTGCTTACTTAAAACTCACCTTGCACTGTCCACTATACTCCTACACTTTACAAGACGAGCAAATGAAGCACATGTTTTGCACCTTCCACTGATAGCAAAGCTTTGAGAAGTAAACAAATTCCTATTCATTCGCTTTGTAAAGCGATAAAAATTAAACGGGTATAAGAACTGAAATAATTTTTACTTCACTTGGAGCGCTATTGTGTTCTACGTGGGCCATCTGGATTTCACGGTAGAAGTTCGTCTTGAAACCGTACAAAACCTCGAATTTTCGTTGGCACCTCCACACTCCTTCATATACCGCCATGTAACCTAGCTAATGGTCATGTGTGTGGTAGTAAGCGTTGCTTCCACATGGCTTCCTATCTTACGTCAGTTTTGAATGAAATCCAAGACGATGAGCTTTGATTTTGATCAGATGGGTGAAAGATTCCCCTTGCATTGATATGTTGCGAGCGAACACATAAAACATGCTCGGATATATTCCCGCGCGCTGCTACCCACACTTCAAGTACCAAAGGTAATTACGCGAGCAAAATATTCAGAAGGAGGTATAGCGAAAGTGTTCAACGAAATGGTAAGGGGTGAGGTGTTGGCTTGCGCCGCGATCCTCAATCGGCCCTTTGGCGTTCCACGCCGTGTGGCCACCCCGGACCATTAGCTCATCTAGCTGATCCCCTGTACAGGCTAGCGCTCACGTGTGAAGCGCGGCCAGCCAAATGAAAAGCGCTTCACTCAATATTAATATAGGTTTTCAATAATTTATGCGTGTAATTTATAAATGATTCGAAAAAAGTGAACCGGGAAATAAAGTTAAACCCCATAAAATAAACTCTCGTCTTTTGTTGATATAGTTTAAATGGACAGAGTAGCAGGTAAGTGATGTTACAGCGAGTTTCTTTCCCGGGAGCCGTGATGATGTATATTGGATACACATCAAATCGAGCTCCCAGTTCTTACCAGTATACATAGGTTATACTGGTTTGTAACAAAATCGGCGCAGCCGGTAGGATTCGGTTTTGCAGAGACCACAATGTAGCGCATTGTGTAGCAAATTTAAATGGGCTGAAAATCAATTTTCCCAGCCGGTATCCGAAACCCTTCAACTCCTGTATGACACCATTGCTACTCATACTCTCCATCAAACTAGATCAGCTTGCTTAAAAGAAAATCAAATAATAATTGTAACCATTTAAAAAACAAAAATATATCAGTATCTAAATACAATAATAATACTGCTCATACAGTGCATAAAACTAGATTAAACTTCTCAAAAAATAAAATAATAATAATGTTGATTGTTCAAATAACAAAAATATAATATCAATATTCATATATAAAATTAAGGGTACTCATACTTTCTATGAAACAAGATCAATCTTCTAAAAAAAATCATCGAATAATTGTTTCAATCAATTAAATAACAAAAACAATGTATGAATATCCAAACATAATATTATTGATCAAACTAAATCAGTCTGCCTTTAAAAAAACTCAAATAATTATATTGATCATTCTAAAAACCAAAATATAATAACAATATTCAAATATAATATTAATCCAACTCATACTGTCCATCAAATAAGATCAGTCCTAAAATCAAATAGTCATATTGAACATCTAATTCTACATTTATTTACTCCTTCATTCATATATCTTAAATCTCATCTTTCTTATCTGAAGGTCGTTCAAACTAACTCCTAACTCGTTCAAACCCAACGTAGAATTTTTAAAGATATAAAGCTTCAATCAACTAACATGCAAAACACAAAACATTACAAGTAAATATTAAACACAAATAAGCAAAACGAAAACTTAATAGCGAGCAAACAAATGCGTGCTCATTGTTATCGAAATATGATACCACTTATCACTCCAAACTGCTTGGACAATGCGCGTACCCACATGCATACTAAAGTCTTATCTCTTGAATTGAATGAGCATTTGAATTACCTGAAGCACAATTAAAAGAGCAAACAAAAACAAACATTTAACTGCAAATTGAATAGACATCTGGGCAATAATTTTTAAATGCAATAACATGGAAGAGCAAACTATATAAATTAACTGCGCTACACAAATACAAAGAATAATTTACATGAGAACGGCAATTTTCCAACGCAAATAAACATGAAACTAAGTTAATTTCAAGCTACACAGAAACAGTCGAAGTATGTTAATTGTGAAACAATCGAATTTTTAGTTATTAGAACAGTACAACAATGCAAACGAATCTACCCCAAAACCAATTATCTCTTTCAAGTTCCACTGGAATTCACTCTCAAATCACCAAATTCATATCCAGCACTAAATGTGCCATTTCATAATGTTAAGGAAATGGAAAAAGTGGCAGTCAAGTCAGCAGACACGCATTTTCCATGTCTAACTTGCACAATCACTGGAATGGAAACCAGTAGATTTAACAACAGCCTCTGAGACGTTGACATAAGCTGTCAACGGACACGCTATTTTTAGTTATAAGTCCCTAAAGAAACACATAATAGCCTCTGAGCTGCCCGATTTCAACTTTCGGCAGACACGCTACATATAGTATTAAGTCATATGCAAAAGAGACATCAATTTACCATCCAGTCGTAGCCTCTGAGCTGTTGATCCAAAAGGGTTTACAACACGCTATCAACCATGTACCCTTTAAACAAGCCACTACGTTTCCTTGCACAATAAATACATTACATAACTGCTAACTATTAGAAAAAAGTCACAAATAAAACCCCTGTAGAAAGCGCAAGACAATTCAAAACCCACCCTTTTACTTTACATATGGCGACAATATCAAATAGCGTCTTAGAATGCTATAATATATACTTTAAGATGCTTTAAACAAATGTTTTCTCTAGGTCGAGATCAAAAATTTATTAACGGCTAATGAAGTGACCTCGCACGGCACTGTACTCTCCTCCAGTAAGGTCCAGGACAGCATTATGCCAAACTAAGTAGACATACACTAGGCAAAAATTAGACGGAACACTATAGGGTCTTGAATAAAGACCGAAACTATATGTTCCCAAGCCCATATAGTGATTGTGTCGCTTCGATCATCTTTTACAATAATTTCTCGCAAGATATTTTCAATGCAGTATATCTATTTAACAATTCACTAAAATCAATAAAAGTATACACCAGAGCTCAGAATCGCTTCTTCTAATTTCAGTTTGAGAGAAAGGTCGACTTATTTTATATTAACTCATTAAACATTTCTATACTTAATAAAAAACCTACATAATAATTCTGATTTATAAATAATTCACAACTATTTACACATACTGCTGTATACATTTCTAATAACCCTCCCTTTTTACCACCAAAAACGGATAAAAAAGTATGTAATAGACAACTTAAGCCAATTAAACGACAATTAAATGCATATACCTTGAAAGCTCTTCCTCCTACACAATCCCACAGCATAGATAGATTAAAAGCGCCGACCACTAAGAAATGCATTAAGCCGATTTAATTAAAAACAAATGCTCTTCAAGGCAATTACCAGCCAACCACGAATTAGTACATACATATCATATACTTCATGTACTTCCTAACATTTAGCGCATGTGAAAGCTACAATATATCGCTTCATTCAATTTGCGCTTGCGTCATTGCAGAAATAATGCTAATCATACCTTCAAAGCTCATTAGAAGCGAGAAAAAACAATCACATAAACCTTCAATCTATGACTCCCACTCCCATTAACTACATTAACCACACATATTCAGGGGAAAGTTGATTTATCACACTCATTATATCGCACCCTATAAAGCCAAGATAGCTTATACTAAAGTCTTGGGAATACAACAACAACGACTCCCAAGCTACATAAATGGAAAGTTATTCTTTCGGCAAATCTTCTTCCGAAGCGAAGCAATTCCCGAACGTAACGCTCGTGTGAAATATTCATTCCCCGTTTACATATTAACTCATTCCCAATAAATAACCGCTAAACTTTAACAATATTTCCTATCGAAACTTCCCTACTAACCTATTCGCACAATACATAATTTAAGAAAATGCTAGCAGAAGCTTACCTAAAGAGCTTTTGTTATAGCATTAAAGAAAGTAATTTAATAGAATATTAATATCCCATGAATAGAATAAAAAACGAATTTTTTTGCGCATTTAAACTATTTTGAAAGCCGTCCACATTAAATCCTCACTAACGCTAACTGTTTATAATTTACCTATAACCTGCACCAATCGAACAGTGACACACTAATAATAACCACTAAACAAACAAAATGTAAAATTTTATCTTTGGCAATTACAGTTAATAGTTACAATTACAATATTCAAAAAGAAAATAACAAAAGAGAAATGCAGAATATTTAACAATTAAATATCAAAATCTATTTTGCGATAAAAAATGCTAAAATAAAAGCAAATCATTAACTTCCAAAAACAAAAATCGACATTGAATGTGGATGTTAAAGGAGAGGGTATTGTATTACCAAGTAAAGCCGATTATACACTTATTGCAAAGAAGAAATTGAATTCCGGTATTCTTCAATTGTAAAAAAAAGAAAATAGGTTATTTTTAGGAAAAAATGATTTAAGTACGGAAAATATGTCCAGTATGTTCTTCAATATTATAGTAAAACGAAATAATTTATAATCCTGTAATTTACAACAGAATCAAATGTAACACTATTCCATTATTGCATAGAATCAACTGAAATAGTAACATCTTAATTAATGATTGAAGCAAACAGAATATTAAACCAAACAGGATCTTAGCTCATTGTATCCAAAGAAATACTTAAGCATCAGTACAGAACTTATGATTGAATCAAACAAAACATTGTATGAAATCAAACTTCAACTTATGAATTTATAATTGTAGTAGTTTATGAAAGCAACATGGATATGTAATACATATTAATTAACATTAACTCAAGGTACCAAACAAAATATGAAAATATGATACATAATTGCATAAAATCAAATCTTAACTTAGTACTTTTTAATTGTAGTAATTTGCAAATACAACACTGACATGTTATGCATATCAATTAACATTAACTCAAGGTACCAAACAAAATATTAAATATGATACATACGAGTAATTGTCTAAAACCAAACCTCAACTTAGTAATTTTTAATTTTAGTAATTTACCAATGCAACGTTGACATGTAATACATATTGATTAGCATTAACTTATGGTACCACACGAAGTATTAAAATCTGATTATATCAAATCAACGATTGAATCAAACAGGACATTAATATATAATTGTACAAAATCAAACTTTAGTTAACGTCAATTAGAAGTTATAACGCCTACCAATAAAAATACGAAATTAAGCGATAGAACTACGTTAACATCTAGTAAACGGTGCAAACCAGCAGCAGAACAACGGTTAAAGATACATTCCGAGAAGTACAGTGGATAACAGCAATGGCGGTAACAGCACGAAATATAAGTACGAATGATTTGCACAAAAGGGAAGGTAGCGAGAATCAACCAACAACAAAAATTGCGAAAAAACCAAGAGTGAGCGTAATCCATTGGGGTACATTAAGTAATCCAGATCACCGGAGTAGAGCGACGATTTATTGTACTAATCCTATTTTCAAATGCCGGAGGAATGTTGCGAGCGAACGCATAAAACATGCTCGGATATATTCCCGCTTCATAACTGCAATAGTAGCGAGCAAACAACATCTATGTACTCGCACTTCGCCAATGAAAAGTAGCCATAGAAACACATGCGCTAGTAAATAAGCGAGCAGTTAAGTAAACGAGAAAGTTCAACCCGCAATGATATTCACATCGTGAACGAACGGGGTGCTTCCAAGAGAGGTAAGCGGAAAGGAAAACCGAAAGTTCCGGCATAAACACTCTTTCGCTCAATGTCCCCAGTTTCGCTATTTCACTTCAAGAGATCGTGGGAAAGCCGAAAGCTTAAGCTGAAAGCACTCTTTCGAAGTCGAAAGCTTAAGCGAAAAACACTCCTTCGCTCAATTTCCCCAGTTTCGCATTTTCACCAGCCGAGCAAGCGAGACAAAGCGGGGAGGAAAAACGTTCGTGGAACGAGAGCTCACGTGTTCGGCTACTCAGCACCTTTAAAGACAATTTAAGTTGAAAGCTCACGAAAGAATAGTATTTAAATTTCTTCGGCAAAGCATTCGAGTAGGTTTTTCAAGTCCAAAAAGGAGCGCGCTGCTACCCACTCTTCAAGTACCACAGGTAATTACGCACCCGAAACCAGATACACGCCTTCCGATTCAATCGCGTCACGCAAGCGTGCAATCAGTGTGGCCTTTGTACCTTGCGTAGCCAGGTTTCGCTGTTCCAACTCCTCCTTAAGCTCCGACATGGTCAATTCATCAATTTTTAAGTTTAGGCTTCGTGCCATTTTTAGGGTTTTGTAAAATAATTTTACAAAACCCTTCTAAAATCGCGTCCTGTCTGACCGTCTGTCTATCCGTCCGTCCGTCCGTCCGTGTGTCACAGCAGTTTTTCTCGGAAACTACTTAAGCTAGAAACATCAAATTTTGTATGTAGGTGTAAAGTGGTGATCTCTTCAAAGTTCAACTACTAAAAATTTTTATAAGGTATTTAAGTTGGGTCTCCCCATGTAGGGGAGTGACCCCCCAAAAAAAAAAATTCATTGAAGGTAGCCGATATGTGTATCAAATGAAAGGTCTTGATGAGAACTTTTCAAAACAGGTCTTAGTTTGGCAAAGTTTGCTTCGAGGGGCGCACAGGGGAGGGAAATACACGAAAAATTTGTGTCCCCCCCCCCTCGCGATTGGACAACTTCCATCCGAAAAATCTGAAAAAAATCTAGAATGTAGGCCTTGATGAGTACAACAACAACAAATACGTGAGAAGCGATTGGACAACTTCCAACCGAAAAATCTGAAAAAAATCTAGAATGTAGGCCTTGATGAGTACAACAACAACAAATACGTGAGAAGTCGCAATTCACTCAACTTTGTTAGTAATAGTATGATTTATCGATTTTGTGTTTTCTTGAATAAAATCTTAACGGTATCCTTAAATTCAATGAAATTCAGTACACAGATGTCTATTTATAAGATTGATTAACCCTGCAAGTTTCATAAAGATTGCATCATATTTAGCGAAGTTATAGCGGTTTGAATTTTCCTGTATTACTATGGAACAATATGCGCTTCATGTATTACTATGGCAACATATGGCTATGGAACAACATGCGCTTTTTACCGACTCAGACACTACAGTTTTGCTAGGATTTGCATGCAAATTTCAGGAATGATAGGTGTCATGAATAACTTTGAGAATCAGTTCAGCTAGTGGTATCAGTAATCGTAAAACAAAATAGTGGCTGTTTCAAATGCGAAGATTGAATAATTCTGAGTTATTTTTTCCCAACTTCAACGTTTAAGGTGCATGCTTTGAACACTTGATTCAATTTAATGAATGACTGAAGCTGAGTACCTACAATTAATACTCATAAGTGAAACAAGTCAAGGAGGTGGGAGGGAGCTTCTAACAAAAGGGCTTTGTAACAACTCTAGGATTCGAAAAAATTGGCTATTAATCGATGATAACAGTACAGGAGAGTGGCCCCTGAAAAAAAATTCATCAAACGTAGCCGATATAAGTATGAAATGAAAGTTTCCATGGGAGCTTTTCAAAACAGTTCTTAAACTGTCAGTTTTTGCTTCAGTGGGGGCACAGGGGAGAAATACATGAAAAATGTGTTTCCTCCCTCGCGAATGGACATCTGAAATAATTATCAAGGGAGATATTTATGAGTATAACAATAACAAAAACCTCAGAAGTCTAAATTCTTTCAACTTTGTTAATAATAGTATGATCTTCGAATTTCATAGTTTCTCCAATAAAATCGTCATTGACATGCTTCAAGACTTTATTCAATCTGGTGACTGCATTTTGAAAATTGAATACAAAACCCTTCTGACATGAGCGTAGGTCTGTTTACCCAACTTGTTTTTTTATAATTTCGGCTTTTTTTCAGTTTTCACGTTAAATTTCACTATTGTGCACTTTAAGAATGTATAAAAATTTTCACTTTCGAATTTTCGATCTCACTTCTCGACACCACTGTCACGTGTTATGGTTCGCGGCCGATAATTTTAATGTTCCGGGAAAGTGAAAACGCACTGTCTTTTAAATTAAGTTAAAAGAGTTTATTTACTAAAAAACGCACAATCATTAACTTTAACAATTTCACCAATTTCTTTTTTTTCACTGTGTCTATCAATTTTTACTTCAACTGTCTATCACTTCACAATCAGTATCGCTTTTTAATTCGCACTTCTCACTATCGCAGTTTTACTATATCGCGGTTGTAATAATGCCCCCATTCATTCAGCTCGCCTTTATATAGGGTCACTAATCATTCAATCCATTCATTTTGTTGATCCTGATGGTTGTGGAAACAATTGCGACAGTAGCTCGCAGAATTATTTGTACATGTAACAATATATACCTATATATATATATATATATATATATATATATATATATATATATATATGTATATATATATATATATATATATATATATATATATATGTATATATATATATATATATATATATATATATATATATATATATATATATATATATATATATATATATGCATATATATATGCATATATACAAGTATATATATATATATATATATATATATATATATATATATATTCTATGAGTTAAATATCACAAATTAAAATAAAACATGTGCAAATTTGTTAGATGGGACATAAGTTGGAAAACTAATAGAAAATTACTAGCAGTTAGAGGCGTTTTAATTCAAAAGTAGTTAATTTATATGTAGATAATGGTCGAGAATATTTACGTAGTGAAATGAAAGCTTACTGTGTAGAAAAATACATTACTTTTCACCTATCAGTACCACGAACCCCACAGCAAAATAATGTAGCAGAAAGAATGGTTGGAACAGTAACTGAAAAAGCTCGATAAATATCAGGTGCAAAATTGAATAAAGCATTCTGGGGCGAAGCAGGTCTTACTGTCACATAATTAATTCGACACCTACGAGAGCTTTCAAGAGCATTCAATCGTTTAAATTTTATAAAAAAAAACCTAAAGTAAGATTTAAAACATTATAGTACTCAAAAACTTAATGGCCTATATGGTACTTAAATTTAAACAATATTTACTCCTACAAGAGCTTTAAAGATAGTCAAAACACCATATGAAATGTGGCATAATAAAAAGCCATAGTGTAAATATTTATGAGTCTTTGGTTTCAATTCAATTCAAATTCGCTTTATATCATCAAGCATTCTAAAATTTATAAAAACAAAAGCAAGTTTCAAAACCATTAAAACAATCCCAAAATTGATGGCCCACTTGGCACTCTAAATTAAACAATATGCAAGTAGCAATCAATAATTAGTCAAAAAAAGCATTATCGTATATTTATCAAATTAGAATTATTACATATTATAAATTAATTGAAAAAAGGAGAAAAAACCAACCACTTGATGAAAAATCAATGAAAGGTATATTAGTCGAGTACAAACCTAATGGTTATAAAATATGGGATGTGGCTGGTGTAAACTTTATTGTAGCGAGAGATGTTATTTTTGATGAGATTGATTGTGAAAACACTAGGCTTGCAATGAACATAGAAGGGAATGTGCCTGTCAAGCTCTAAAATGAAATTGATATGTCTGCCTTTTTTTTTTTGTGGTAGGGAGGTGAAGGCATTTACGCCCGCCGAGTCTGGCAGTGTGGGACTCCCATGGAGGATACCCTTGGACTACCCACTAAACACCTCCCCTGTCAATCTGTGAACCTAGCCTGGAACCGTGTGACACATGACTTCGGGCTAAGCCTCATTTCTCTACGCGTTTAGACGCCACCGGGCTACAGGGATCCCTTTTCCAACGGAAGGAGGGGAAGGGAGAGGGATTTCTAGAAAAGAGACCCCTCCGCCCTGGACGCCTCCAGGCGCTCATATATTTTCCTTTTTATCTTAAGGACTGCCTGAGCGTAATGTGCCACACAGTTCCATTTGTCAACGGATGTGAGCATCTCTCCAGTGAGTTCATCCGGAGAGAGATCTCCCATTTCTTCAATGAGGTCACCGCGCTGCCTTTCCCACCTCTTGCATACAAAAAATGTGTGGTAGGCATCATCGACCTCTCCAGCACAGAATATGCAGTCAGGAGACCGTGACTTACCAATCTTGTGCAGGTAAGACCGAAAGTATCCATGTCCACTCAGTAACTGAGTTAGATAGAAGTCAGTCTCACCATGCCTTCGATTGACCCACGGCCTCAGGTCACCAATAAGGCGTGCGGTCCACCTACCTTTTGTATCGCTCACCCAGGACTGTTGCCAATCACTGAGCGAGCGTTCTCGTTCTTCGTGGGCGACAGCATCTCTGTCGCATTCATTCCTCCGCAGGTAGATTCTGCGGCGCTCCTTGGCGAGGAGGGCAATGGGTATCACTCCTGCGATGACCAGCACTGCCGACTCCGAGACAGTCCGATATGCAGATGCAATCCGCAGCGCTCCCCGTCGCTGCACCTGTGCCAAGCGCCTTCGATACAGCCCCTTGTTGAGAGCCTCCCACCATATCTCCGATCCGTACAACAGCACAGATTGTACTGCACTCATCAGAAGTCTCCTTCTTGATGAGGTGGGACCCCCTATGTTGGCCATTAGCCGGCTGAGAGCCGAAACACTCGCCGCAGCCTTGTCAGCTATTGCCCTGATTTGCTCAGAGAAACGCATCTTCGAGTCGATCAAAATGCCCAGGTACTTCACTGCTAGTTTAGTCTCAACGAGTGCTTCCCCAATGTTGATCATCCTTACTCTAGGGATTCTCTTCTTTGTCAAGATGACTACTTCGGTTTTCTCCAAAGCTAGGCGGAACCCGCGAGCAGTCATCCAGTCCCTCACTTGCGCAATAGCATACCCAGTCTGAGTTGCGCTTGTTCAACAGTGCGTCCCGCAACTAGCGCCGCGAGATCGTCTGCATAGCCGATCAAGCGCGACTCATCCGGCAGCTTGATTCTCAGTAGCCCGTCGTACGTGATGTTCCACAGGTCTGGGCCAAGGATGGAGCCTTGTGCAACACCCGATGTAACTTCCATCCTCCGCCGACCCTCCTCGTCTCATAGAGCAGGCTCCGGTCTGTCAGGTAGTTCTTCAAAACCCGCATCAGATATTCTGGAACTTGAAAAGAGTTTTCCAGTGCTTCCAGAATATCCGCCCATCTAGCGGAATTGAAGGCGTTTCTGACGTCAAGCGTCACGAGCAATACAACCCTTTTGTTTAACTGGCAGTGAGCCTCCGCTCTTTGAACCGCGCTCACTACTTCCGCTATCGCGCCAATAGTGGAGCGACCTGCTCTAAAACCATACTGCCGTGGAGATAGGTCCCCGGCAGAACGGACCGCGTCAGTGAGTCTTCCCTTGATGAGTTTCTTGAGCACTTTCCCAGCCGTGTCTAGCATACATAACGGGCGGTATGCAGACGCCAACTCGGAATTTGTGTGCTCTAGGTACCAGGGACTCCGAAGCGAGTGTCACATCGGGTATGGTTCCTACGCAACCCCAGCGGCGGAAAGTAGGGGTGTTACCAGTATTTAGGACCAAAAGCGCTGTTCTGGCCGCCATGTCCAAGATTTGCTTTCCCCTTGAGTCGGATTGTGGCATACCCCATTCAATGGCTCTAGCGTTGAAGTCTCCCCCGACCAGCATGTGGCCCTCTGTGTTCGAGACAGCGTCCTCCAGGGCATCGAGTCTCGTTCGAAAAATGGCATTGCCTCGTTAGGCGTCAGATAAACACTGAAATATGTTATCCCTGAACACCGCACCCACACAAAACCATCCCCGCGTCCATGGCCCTGCACCTGAAGGCGGGCGCTGTCTCGAACCCAGATGGCCGAGGTACCAGATTCACACGCTTGCGAGTCCTTGTTATGATGTTGCTCGCTCAGCAACAGCAAGTCAGCTTTCTTATCCCTCGCAAACTGCTCAAGTAGGTCCTGGGCGTTTGTGCTTCGGTGCAAATTGACCTGCAGGATACTGATCATTTGAGTATCGATTTGGCTTTAGTTTGAGCCACCTTGAAAACCCAGCATCTCCCTGTCCCCGGCTCATGTTTGAGGTCGCCGGGTGCTAGCTTAGCATCCTTGCAAAGAATGCATTTTGCCTCGTTCGTGCACTCCTTCCTTTTGCGCCCCGTTTCACCACATTTGTAGCACAGAGATCTCTTGTCGGGACTCCTACAGCCATACGCGGTGTGTCCGTATTCGAGGCATCTGAAGCAGCGGATAGGGATCGCTCTTCTCCGTATCCTGCAGATCACCCAACCTATCATAATTTTGCCCTTCGCCAGGATTTGCTGGGCGTCTTTATCAGCTAGTTCGACAATAGCCATGCGTTGCCCCCTTGTGTTTTCACGTGTCAATCTTGCCTTGACTCCACTTAAGCTGGGGAACTCCCTCCTAATGGCATCCTCTACTTCAGCTTTGTCCGTGACGTAGTCGTGGTCCCTGATTTCCAGGGTGGCCATTGGTTCGAGCGAGGCAACGGTTGCCGCGTCTCCAAGAACCTTTTGAACCGCGTCACGGAATGCATCTTTGTTTGTGGCCTCTGGCCCGAATTCCACCAGCAGGCCACCGGTCCGGGTTGGTCGAACGGCTTTGATGGCAGTTTTGGTGTCGTCTGGCTTGACTGCTCCTTTAATTTCACGGAGGACATCTGCGTAGGTTCGGCCTTTAGTGGGTTTAATAAGCAGTGCCTCTCGCAAGGGTTTGCGCCGCGGTTTGCTTTTTGTTTTCTGCGGTATATCGGGGGGTTCTTTGTTCTTTTCGTGGTTGAGCTCTTTGTCTGTTTTTTCTAGGAGTAGCTTTTTGGCCGCTTTTTTCGCTGCCTTGTTTCGCACCACATGAAATTCTTCGCCTGGAGTGACAACTTCATTTATGGTCTCGTCCTTCCTCCTTTTCTCACGGTCGCCTTCAATTAGGCTACCGGCCATTCTTTTGCTGCTGCTAGGACCCACTGATGCCTCGAGGGAGAGCGTGTCCTATTGGTGCTTTTCGTTATGCGGCCAAAAAGCTCCTCCAGTTCAAGAATGCCATTCCTGACACTCTTGCCTATGCTTTTCTGCACTTCGCAGGCAGCCCTCAGTTGTTTAACGATAGTCCCCGCTTTCCGAGTAAGCCGCTCCTCTTCGGCGCGGTCAAGGGCGATTGTGTTATTTGGCGCCACCTCTTGGGAGAGGCCCCCGTTTCCTAGCCCCTTTGCTTCTATCGCTTGTGTAGTAATCGAGGAGGATCCAGAGGTTCGTGAAATTATCGAGCGATGCATTCAATTGAATAAAGCAGATCGGCCAAGTTGTAAAGATTTATTGAACTCAGAATTTTTCGGTGAAGATATTGGTATTCGATTGGAACCTATATCGAAGGATACTTTTATAAACAATCCTGAAACAACAAAAATCGAATTTAGATTTAGATTGCTTGATCCAAAAAGCGGATATACAAAGACAAAGAGAATGAAGCAATTCAATTTGATTTTGATGTTCATGTGGACAACTCAGATGATATCGCTAATGATATGTTCAAACCTAATATAACTTCCGAAGAAGATTCTCGCGCTGTTGCGAAACTTTTGAAAGTACAAGTGACGTCTGTTCTCAAGGAAAGGAAAGAAAAGTTGGCTCAGATGCAATTGGAGAAAGAAAAGGCTCGTTTGGAACAATTGACAATGCAAGCGATGAAGAAATTTGACCAGCAACAAAACCAGATCTCTTCTGAAACAAATCTACAACCGCAAAGCCTTGTACCTTCAACACTTTTAAATTTGGCCCAACCTCAGCCGTCCCCTTCACAATCGAATTCCGCAGCCCAGCTCAATATTCCACATAATCAAAGCTCTCAGCAGTGTCAAGGAGCAGTGCAACAGTCCCAAGGGCCACTTACTCGATCGCAGCAGTTTTATCAAACTGCGCAATCATTACAATCATTGCAAGGTATTTCACAGTCGCAACAAGCGCAGGTGCAACCGCAACCATCGCAGCTTCACCCCAATGCAAGCCATCAAAAATCATCGCATGCATCTCAACCACCGTCACAGCAGCCACTACCGCAAACACAACTTTACACATCCACGCCCCAACAACAGGCTACATATATGCAGCCATCCACCACTCCAGCTCAGTTCACAACAGTGCAATCTTCTCAGAATCAGCAACCTCCATTATTTCCAATTCAGAACTCACAGCTTCCAACTAATACAAACTCCAACCAATGTCAACGAGTTCCTAATGTTATACACAAGACTCACATTTCAAAGCTCAAGCGGTTATTCAAACTGTCGCGACACATACAACACAAGATACTGCTCTAAATCTGCATCAATCAGAGCAGGTCACACCAACAGCTCCAAACCTTGTTCAAACAAACCTTGTTCAAGGGCAAAATTCAATTCAAAGATGTGATAGTCATCTCCAAAACATATTGAAAGCTTGAATAATAAATCAGGTGCAGGGAATGCTACCAACAAGTCTTCAACAAGGCACCTCGTTACAACAAAATCAAACATCTTTACAACAGCCGCAAGCAATATCCGTTTCTTTCCAACAACAAAAAAAATTGCAACAGCATAGTCAAAATTCCCAATCGCCTGTCTTAAAACAGCAAGCACAAATGGTGCCAACTCAAGCTCAAACTGGCGCGAATATCCAATCGACAACACAATCACAAGATATCAGACGAGTACGCGATTATGCCGGTTCGGTCACATTTTCAAGGTGCCCACATCGAACCGAAGCGAAAACACGGTTCGGTGTCCAATTTGCTGGGCATTTTGCGCTGCGTTTTGTGGACGGTCTGTCGTTCTTGTGCATGAGCACGATCGCGAGCAAGTGAGGAGAGTCGGTTGGGATTAGCGACAGCGAGCACGGCGGGACGAGAAAATTGCTTGCGTGGATTCGTTGCGTTTTTGCCATTTTTTGAATCGAAGTATAAAGATACCAAAAGTAGTCGAGGAAAAGTTCGCGTTTTATATTGAGATATTCTCATCGTTTGTGTTGTCGAGACGATAAATATTTAATCTCCCACCTAGTGCATGTGTACGCGAGATGGTAATAAAAGAAAACGAAAAAATGCCGTTCGTGGATAGAATGAGAAAGAACGAGAAGATAGCCGTCGCGTGAGTCGGGAATTTGAAAACGCGTTGGGGAGGGAAGTTGCAACCGCGAACGCGCGTGGACGGAAGATAGGGAAGAGAAAATTGCGGCGGGATTATTGAAAGACGAAGTTCGTCGAGCGGTCTAACGGGGAATTTCGCAAAACTTAAGTTCTTGAATCAACAAAATCCTTTTTATCGTCGAAAATAGCAACCGGCTGGTGTTCTTATAACGGATTACCCAACATCGAGATCACGGGAGGACCCTGACCGGGCTTCAGCTTTAAATGGATTAATGTTCCGAACAGTTATGTGCGAATAACATTGAGTGTGACGGTGTTTCTGGCTCGAGAGTGTGAAAAGTGGAATTTCAGTAAGAATTTAAAGTGCAAAGATTACAATAGTTCGGAATAAGTAGATATTGAAGATTGAGTTTGTATGAGGAAGTCGGCGTAGAAGCAAATGTGTGACGGTCAGGGAAAACCCTCGAATTCCCATGCAAAGCGATTCCGTTTGTTTTGTGGTGATTACTGTTTCAGGGGATCCGTGTGTGGCGCGCCGTGTCAGGTACTTCGTCGAACATCTGACGGAGTGTTGATATCCGCTTTTCGATTGGTATCGGCGAGAAAAGAAAAGCAGTGGAGAAGACAAGAAAAACGGGTTTCCTGTTGGCTTGTGATTCGTTGAATTTTGTTAGTTCCGTTAAGTGGATTATCAAAGGAGTTGATAGGGGGATGTCGATTGGACGACTGTGCTGTAGAGCGGTTCATTACGGGCCTTGCGTCATGCGTGCCTACAATTGTGATTCGTATGTCAGGCTCATCTAAAAGTGGATTTTTTTGTTACGACCCTAGTGATATGCAATATAAAATGTATTAACTTCCCGTTCAAAAGTTATCTCTCTATGAGTGAAATATCACTTCAAATTGAAATAAAACATGTGCAAATTTGTTAGATGTGACATAAGTTGGAAAACTAATAGAAAATTACATTTTATCTATTCCGCGTAACAACGTTGATACACTACCCCGTCTGATCACGTTAAAATTCCAAATATATAAATACATAGGTAGACTTTTTTGATTAAATGTGTTTAACTGATAACGTATAAATTTAGAGAGTCATTTGGGCCATTAAGTTTTTATATTGTTATTGTTTGGAATTTGCTTTGTATTTTTAAATTTGTAACGATAAGTATTGAGTAAAGCGCTTTTGACTTTGACTTTACAAAACCATAAATTGATTTCAAAACTGATTACTAACAAAGATGAACATATGTCGTAAGCGTAAGGCGTATGAGATCATTTGAATTAAGCCATAATTGATTTCCAACACTTACGCAGTACTAATAATACTACGCGAATGAATTGTACCAAATCTAATTTTGCTACTGATTTGTTGCACGAGAGAAATATGAAGTATAACTCCTTGTATTACATCATTACATCATATAACTCGAAACCACCACCCAATCTCCAAAAAATAACGTACTTCCTAAAATTTCTCACACGATGTTTTCCCAATAGACTCCAATCGGCTCGGAAGACAAGGTAAGCAATTACAACGCCAACTCAACTCACGCCGGCAATGCACATTTTTTCGTCCCTGTACTTTTTTGAATCGCCCTTTTGATTCACATTCGCATGATCAAGGCAGAGCACATACTCGTATACTAACAAGCATTTTCACCAGCTGATCAGCCAAATTAAAAGGGAGGGAAAATGTTCCAATGAAACAAGCGATAAACTTGCACAAGATGGAGAGCGCGTTTATCATAATTTGTTTCTATTTGAGATAGAACGCGAAAGCGCTATCTACTTGGGACAAAGCTTTCATGCACAAAATCGATTTGCTGTTGTGTTTGCATGTACGTACATCTGTTACAAACCAGTATACCCTTTGTATACTGGTAAGAACTTGGAGCTCGATTTGATGTGTATCCAATATACATCATCAAGGCTCCCGGGGAAAGAAACTCGCTGTAACACCACTTACCTGCTACTCTGTCCATTTAAACTATATCAACAAAAGACGAGAGTTTATTTTATGGGGTTGAACTTTATTTCCCGGTTCACTTTTTTCGAAACATTTATAAATTACACGCATAAATTATTGAAAACCTATGTTAATATTGCGTGAAGCGCTTTTCATTTGGCTGGTCGCGCTTCGCACGTGAGCGCTAGCCTGTACAGGGGATCGGCTAGATGAGCTAATGGTCCGGGGTGGCCACACGGCGTGGAACGCCAAAGGGCCGATTGAGGATCGCGGCGCAAGCCAACACCTCACCCCTTACCATTTCGTTGAACACTTTCGCTATACCTCCTTCTGAATATTTTGCTCGCGTAATTACCTTTGGTACTTGAAGAGTGGGTAGCAGCGCGCTCCCTTTTGGACTTGAAAAAACTACTCGAATGCTTTGCCGATCAACTTTAAATACTATTCTTTCGGGAGCTTTCAACTTAAATTGTCTTTAAAGGTGCTGAGTAGCCGAACACGTGAGCTCTCGTTCCACGAACGTTTTTCCTCCCCGCTTTGTCTCGCTTGCTCGGCTGGTGAAAATGCGAAACTGGGGAAATTGAGCGAAGGAGTGTTTTTCGCTTAAGCTTTCGACTTCGAAAGAGTGCTTTCAGCTTAAGCTTTCGGCTTTC
Organism: Odontomyia ornata; assembly: GCA_963969285.1. Classification (NCBI taxonomy): domain Eukaryota; kingdom Metazoa; phylum Arthropoda; class Insecta; order Diptera; family Stratiomyidae; genus Odontomyia; species Odontomyia ornata. Next base: position 187,554,585 of record OZ017740.1, on the reverse strand, counting down.
CCACGATCTCTTGAAGTGAAATAGCGAAACTGGGGACATTGAGCGAAAGAGTGTTTATGCCGGAACTTTCGGTTTTCCTTTCCGCTTACCTCTCTTGGAAGCACCCCGTTCGTTCACGATGTGAATATCATTGCGGGTTGAACTTTCTCGTTTACTTAACTGCTCGCTTATTTACTAGCGCATGTGTTTCTATGGCTACTTTTCATTGGCGAAGTGCGAGTACATAGATGTTGTTTGCTCGCTACTATTGCAGTTATGAAGCGGGAATATATCCGAGCATGTTTTATGTGTTCGCTCGCAACACTCAGATACAGAAAAAGGCGCAGAAGGGGATGAAGCAGAAACACCAAAACCAAAGGATCCAGAAAATGCGCTGATGCAAATGTTGATGCTGATGCAGCAAGAGCAGCGACAACAGTCATCCAATTTAACTGCGAAGCTAAATGAACAGTCACCCAGTTTAGCTGCGAAGCTGAACCAACAAGCGATCAAAATCAAGTAAGTGCAAAAACAGTCAACCGAAATAAAAGCGGAGCTCGGTAGTCTGAACAAATAAATTAAATGCGTCGAGGAAAAGGTTTACCAGGTCGAGGAGAAGGCCAGCCAGGTTGAGGAGAGAATTAACTATGAGATCAGCCAGGTCGAAGAGAGAATGAACCATGAGATGGAAAAAGTGAAAAAAGAATTGGAAGCAGCGAAGGCAGTATAAACCACCTCAGAAATGTGAAAGCACCAATATTCGACGGGCAAACGGTCTGGAGTGTCTACAAAATCCAGTTTGAAGCCGCTGCTAGGACAAATCACTGTAATGCGCAGGAACGATCAACTGCATTAACTCTTGCTCTAAGAGGCCCAGCTGCCGAGCTTTTACAGACTATCCCTGTTGAGTTGCACTCAAACTCGGTTGCTATAATGAATGCGCTTGACATGCATTATGGAGACGATCATCTGAAGCAGATTTATCGGTCACAGCTACTGCATCGGATGCAGAAGTCTGGCGAAACCCTACAGCAGCTAGCCCAAGACATTGAGCGACTGGCACTTTTGGCTTACCCAGCTTATGACCCAGAACATTGAGACGACGCAGCAACATCAGTACATTAATGGACCAGGAATTGCAACAAGCCATTCGTTTAGCTCAAAATTAAACGGTAAAGGATGCATTGGCTTTTAGTCTGAACTTTGAGGCAGCGAAAAATGTGGCTTGTACCACTGCCCGGGTTCGCAGGGCAGTGGCAGACGAGTGCAGGTGTGAGCGCGTGGAAATTGAGCGAGACCCGCAGGTAAATGGTGCTGAAATTGCGGAGAGAAGCGGCACCTGCAAAGAGACTGCAAAAAGCGAAGAAAACCGAGCTATTGTCCAGGGTGTGCAGCTAGGAGAAGATCTAGACCGAGTCAGAAGCCCAGAATGGAAGCCCTTCAAACTGAGGGGTCGGGAAACATATAAGAGCCAGCTTCGTGGGGCAGAGGTTGGCTAGGAGGATCGACGTCCCCAGCACCACCATCACCGTGTCAAGACTACATCGTGGAGAAGCAGACATATGCATTCCGGGTCAAGCTGACGGAGAACATTGCACCATAACAATCGACACTGGTGCAACCTGATCGATTATCCGACCAGACCTAGTGAGGCAACGACTACTTCACAAGGGCAGGATTTTCTCACTAAGGACAGCTACGGGAGAAACTGCACCTGTCCATGGAAAGGTCAACCTCCAGATACAGTTTGGGATGCCTTGCTTCCAATTTTTGCCATTTTCTTACGTCTTTAATGATTTGGATATTAAGGCTAGCATCGAAATCAATAAAGTGCCTGAGGAGCTTAGGCTAAATGAGGATGTAGGTAACAATAATTCAAAACTGATTGATCTGTTAATGACCACAAGTTGTTAATGGAAAAAACAGGTAATTAATAATAGGATAATTAATACGGTAATTAAATAAAGGTGTTTTCTACCTAGGATAAGTACTTAAATGTTAATAGTATATAAGGAAAGATTTTTCAAGTAGTTTAGTTAATGTACTGAAGAAGACCGTATGTAACGGTCGAAATACGTATATACTAAAAAGGATATAAAATTATAGTCGATTAAGGAAACTACGTTTTTACTTCTGTGTATCAATTTAGGATAGTGTTGGTTGGTTTTTTCTCCTTTTTCCAATTGAATTTGAAAAATATGTAATAATCTTCATTGATTTGAATTTGCTATAGTTTTTTTTTAATGTGTTTAACGATAACGTATAAATTTAGAGAGCCATTTGGGCCATTAAGTTTTTTTTTGTTATTGTTTGGAATTCGCTTTATATTCTTTTAAAATTTATACCGATTAGTATTAAATAAAGCGCTTTTGATTTTGACTTTTCGTCTGCCGGCTGATATAAAGTTCGGAACACCCCCTGAAAAACCCCAAACGATCTCGGAGTACGCAAGTGAGCTAAGGCAACGGTTGAACCAGATACATCGGACAGTGTGAAAACACCTTGAATCGGCTACTGACCGCATGAAGACCAGGTATGATCTAAAGGCAAATTCTACTGGCTTCCAGGAAGATGACAGTGTGGCTATATATATAACCCACAACGGCGGAAGGGTAGGTCTCCAAAGTTGTAGCATAATTGGGAGGGACCATACCGAGTTACAAAGCGAATCAACGACGTCATATATCGAATACAGGAAGACCGTAAGCCGAGAGCCAAAATGAAATGTGTGCACCTGGATCGTCTTGCCCCATATTACATCAAGGGAGACTTGACTACAACTGGCGACACCTCTTTCGGGGCAAAAGGAAATTAGGTGGGGGCAGTGTTACATGTGCAACTAATTCTGCGAACTACTGTCGCAATTGTTTTCGAAACTATTAAGAACATCATGATCAATTAACGAATGTACTCGAAAGCACAAGAACCAACCAAGCATGATCAATATCTGAAAGTGACGCCACTGGGGGTATTCAGAATTGCTCGAATATTTTAGGTAGTTATCGCCGGAACATTCGCCAATATACGAGAAATGGATTGAATGACTAGAGACCCTATATAAAGCCGAGCTGAATGAATGGGGGATATAGTAAAACCGCGATAGTAAGAACTGATATAAGTTGATAGTTAAGGCGCAGCCCCCAGTGAAACTGAAAATTTGGGTAAACTTTACAGCCGCTCACCTCAGAAACGTTACAAATATTTGCAAAAATTTTTTAGCAAGAAGTCGGAATGAACCTTTGGCTATCGAATCAACTCATTACATTTTGCAAAAAGTTTGTTGCAAAAGTTATTAAATTCAAACAAAATAGCATGTTTTCGTTAAAAAATGTAGTAGATCTCAGAAACTACTTAACGTACCGAGTTGATTTAAGCTACGGTTGTAAGATCTAATTTATTTGCAGTGAATTAACTCATCAAAAGTTTAAAAAAGTTTTTTGCAAAAAATTTCCTAGAACAAAATGTGGAAATTTGATACAAATCAATGTGCATGCATGATATTTGTTCAGTGCGTGCAAATTACACATTTTGTTCTAGAAATTTTTTTCCAAAAAACTTTTTTAAATTTTTGATGAGTTAATTCACTGCAAATAATTTAGGTTTAACAACCGTAGCTTAAATCAACTCGGTACGTTAAGTAGTTTCCGAGATCTACTACATTTTTTAACGAAAACATGCTATTTTGTTTGAATTTAATAACTTTTGCAACAAACTTTTTGCAAAATGTAATGAGTTGATTCGATAGCCAAGGGTTCATTCCGACTTCTTGCTAAAAAAATTTTGCAAATATTTGTAACGTTTCTGAGGTGAACGGCTGTAAAGTTTACCCAAATTTTCAGTTTCACTGGGGGCTGCGCCTTAAGACCGTTGAATTAAAAATTTATAGACAAGTGAAAAGTAAAATTGGGGAAATAGTCAAATTTATGATTGTGCATTTTTTAGTAAATAAACTCAACTTAATTTAAAAGACAGTGCGTTTTCACTTACCCGGAACATTAAAATTATTATTATTATTATATATATATATATATATATATATATATATATATATATATATATATATATATATATATATATATATATATATATATATTTATATATATATATATATATATAATAATAATTTTAATATATATATATATATATATATATATATATATGTATATATATATATATATATATATATATATATGGGGATGATTAATACGCTAGGTGCGATTCCCATAAGAAGAAAGAATATTCCTTTACTAAACACAAATGTAACTTTATTGACCCCTTTTTCTTTTCTTTTGGCCATTATACTCGGCTGTTTACTAATTATTCACAGCAAACCTTCCAACCTAGAGGGCATGCTCGCTTTTACGTTTTGAGGGCACTGATGAAAAATTGACAGATCTTTGAGAGAATGTCAGTAGTTTTCCTTCTTCATCTGCATATTTTTCACCTTAACAACTCCATTCCGAACATATAGTAGAAAAAAAAAATAATTCCACCCATAACTTGCACGATAATATCACAAAAAAAGTTAATACGCTCATCTTGTGCAAGTTAGTACCACATAAAAGGGTACACACTCTTACTTGAAAAATATACTTACATTCAATTGACACATTCTACATTCACTATCACCACAAGTTCCCTAGTTGTCTCCCCCTCTTTATCGCGATACTACCAAGGCTGCACTTTGTTCTTTTTTTTATCTCTGGCTTAGTGAGCATTCAGGTGACAGGATCTTGAAATTTAAACTCATTTGGATCAGACAAAGGTTCACCAGGGCTTAGAAGTGAATGTAGTGAAGGACTACATGTTGGCGCGAGCGATGTCGACTCGTCGGAGGTTGCGAACGAAGTGGCCGTCTCGTTGACATGAGTTGAAAAATTCATGGCATCCACTAACTGCTTGATGCGCTCCTTGCGGTGAGCATGCGGACGCCACATGTATATATATATATATATATATATATATATACGAGTATTATATATATATGTTATACATGTATGTATATATATATATATATATATATATATATATATATATATATATATATTTATATATGTTATACATGTGTGTGTATATATATATATATATATATATATATATATATATATATATATATATATATATATATATACACGGGGTGCGTACGGTAAATGTGACTATAACTTCGCGAGTTTTTTTTTAGTTTTTTTCCATTTCAGATAAGAAATGGCGGACTGCAACATCACTCAAGAAATGAAGAGACATGCTGTCGTCGTCGCTATATGTACGAACAATACAGATTTAGAGATCTCTAATTTTCATAATTGCGCCCGTTCATTCGTGCTTAAGGTTCGCCGTGAATTGGAAGCATCAGGAGGCGATACAAAATCGGTTGCAAAACGCAAAAACACGAACAACGTTCTGACACTGTCCAATCTGCAGAATTTTTAGAGCAAGTGCAAGCGATCATAGACGAGGACCCTTCAAAATCAATGAGGGTCCTTCCGAGTGAGCTTCATGTTTCTGAGCGCCTTATTCGTAGAGTTGTCCACGAAGACCTTCGGTATAAGTCTTACGTGATGCGCAGAGGACGGTTCATGTCGGAACGAACACGGGAACGGAGAGTTCTCCGATCAAAACGTCTTTTAAACAAAATCAAACACCCTGAGGCGCCCAAAATGTTATGGTTTTTTTCCGACGAAAAAAAATGTTGACCAAGATCAAAAGACCAATCGCAGAAATGACAGATGGCTATGTTCAAATCGTACGGAGGCTCCTGTTGTTATGCACACAAATTTCCAGCCACTGTTATGGTTTTAGGTGTTGTCAGCAACGAAGGGCATGTTATGCCACCACACTTTTTTACTCAACGACTTCGAGTGAACTCTGCTGCATACATGAGGTTTTGGAGACGGTAGTGAAACCCTGGATAGATAATGTAAGCGGATGCAGACCAGACATTTATCAACAAGACTCCGCTCCTTTGCATAAAGCGATGGCGACACAAGATTGGATAGTCGAAAATTTTCATGACCATCCAATCTTAATTCTTAATTCTTTGGATTATTACGTATGGGGCGTAGTTGAGCGTGAGGCCAATAAGTGTCCTCATAATACCACTTCGCAGAAGACTGCTATCAATGCCAATATGAACAAGGAGCATTTGATTCGGGCATGTAATCGTTTCCGGACCCGGATCGAAGAAGTTATTGCTGCTAATGGCGATTTTATTGAATAACTTTATAGCCATATATTAATTTAACGTTGTATAAAAGATTCCTGAAATTTCATTATATATATATATATATATATATATATATATATATATATATATATATATATATATATATATATATATATATATATATATATATATATATATATATATATATAGTTACATGTCCACACATTTCTGCGAACTACTGTCGCAATTGTTGTCGCAACTGTTAATAACATCATGATCAACACTGTTTGAAAAGAAGCAACTAAGAACAGTAAACGGATGACGTCAGAAGTATGTACTCGAAAGCACAGAATGGACCAAGTAGATCCATGATCAATATCTGAAAGTAAGCAAGTGGCGTCACTACGAGTATTCAAAATTTCTCGAATATCCCAAGTATAGATATAGAGTAGTAGTAAAAACTGCGATAATAAAACGGCGTTAACAGTAGAGCGCGAATTAAAGGCGATATTGATTGATAGTGAAGTAAAAGATTTTTGTGATATATTTGAAAACAGTTGAGACATAAATTGATAGACAAGTGAAAAGTAAATTAAAATGCGATTTGTAAAATAGTGAAATTAATTATTGTACATTCTTAGTAAATAAACTCTTTTAACTTAATTTAAACGAGAGTGCGTTTTCACTTTCCCGGGACATTAAACTTATCGGTCGCAAACCATAACACGCGACAGTGGTGTGAGAAAGAAAATTCTTAAAGTGAACACTTTTAAACATTTTTAAAGTCGGTATTAGTGAAATTTAACGTGGAAAATGGTGGGAAAAAAGCCGAAACAATAAAATTGCCACGAAGCTTACATATAAGAATTAATGAATGGACCATATCGGAGCTTAAGGAAGAGTTGGAACAGCGAAATCTGGCTACGCAAGGTACAAAGGCCATACTGATTGCACGCTTGCGTGACGCGATTGAATCGGAAGGCAAGAGCAGCGACAACAGTCATCCAATTTAACTGCGAAGCTAAATGAACAACCAGCGAAGCTAAATGAAAAATCAGCGAAGTTAAATGAGCAATCATCAAAGCTAGACAAGAAGCTGGAGCAACAAGCTTCCGACATCAAGGCAGATATCACACAGAAACTAGAGGAGTAATCAACGAACCAAGACCAACAGGCAATCGAAATCAAGGCAGATTAGCAAAACCAGTCAACTGATTTAAAGGCAGATTTGCAAAAACAGTCAACCGAAATAAAAGCGGAGCTCGGTAGTCTGAACAACCAAATTAAATGCGTCGAAGAAAAGGTTTACCAGGTCGAAAAGGTCAGCTAGGCCGAGGAGAGAATTAACCATGAGATGGAAAATGAAAAAGAAATTGGAAGCAGTGATAGTAACCACCTCACCAGCCCCGCTTATAACCGCAGCGCAAAGCACATTCAGAAATGTGCAAGCACCAATATTCAACGAGCAAACGGTCTGGAATATCTACAAAATCCAGTTTGAAGGCGCTGGTAGGACAAATCACTGGAATGCGCAGGAACGAGCAACTGCATTAACTCTTGCTCTAAGAGGCCCAGCTGCCGAGCTTTTGCAGACTATCCCCGTTGAGTTGCACTCAAACCCGAATGCTATAATGGATGCGCTCGACATGCGTTATGGAGACGATCATCTGAAGCAGATTTATCGGTCACAGCCACGGCATCGGATGCAAAAGCCTGGCGAAACCCTACAGCAGCTAGCCCAAGACATTGAGCGACTGGCACTTTTGGCTTACCTAGCTTACGACTCAGAACATCGAGATGACGCAGCAGCAGAAGCATTCATCAGCGCATTAAAGAACCAGGAATTGCAACAAGCCGTGCGTTTAGCTCAAAACTAAACGGTTAAGGACGCATTGGCTTATAGTCTGAACTTTGAGGCAGCGAAAAATGTGGCTTGTACCACTGCCCGGATTCGCGAGGTTGTGGCAGACGAGTGCAGGTGTGAGCGCGTAGAAATTGAGCGAGAGCCGCAGGTAAATGGTGCGCCTAGATGCTGGAATTGCGGTGAGAAGGGGCGCCTGCAAAGAGACTGCAAGAAGCGAAGCAAACTGAGCTATTGTCCAGGGTGGTGGAGATCCAGACCGAATCAGGAGCCTAGAATGGAGGCCCATCAAACTATGAAGACTTGTGTTTCATATTTCGCAGGATAAACAACAAGAAATCATGTGGTACTGATGGTATTCTAAATGTAGTTCTCCGACATTTGCCTGAGGTTGCTATTAGGAATTATTGCATATTGTTCAAGCACATGTTGAGCAATTCATATTTCCCAAATCAGTGGAAAAAGGCTAAGGTATTTCCGATCTTGAAGAAAGGAAAAGAATCCATGCCCCAAAAACTAGCGCCCAATTAGCTTGCTGCCTAAAATCAGCAAGGTGTTTGAAGTTATACTCAGCAGAGCATTAAACGCCCACATTGAGGAAGATGGGTTGGTGCCGAATTGCCAATTTGGTTTTCGCGTCAGGCATTCGACGAAACATGCAATAACGAAAGTAACCTCAGAAATCTGTTGGAAACTAAACAACAGAGAATGTGTTGGAGCGTATCTCATTGATATGAAGAAAGCCTTCGATACGGTGTGGTTAGAAGGACTAGTTTTGAAACTCCTTCCGGATAAGTTCCCCAGATACCTTGTCGCCATGATGTGCAAGATGTCATACGGGAAATCGTTTGTTGTAACTGACGGAGACCTGAAAACAATGCGCGAATTCAAGGTCTTGAATGGTCTACAGCAGGGAACAGTTACTTCGCCTCTGCTCTTCTCAATCTTCATTCGCAAGCTATTAAACGGCTTTGATTTTAACGTCTCGCCAACGCGATCATTGGTAGCGTTTGCTGATGATCTGATCATCTATACGGCAGACCGAAAAGCTACAATAGTTCAGAGCAATCTCCAAAAAATGTTCAATGATGTACAGCTGTACACTGACGATTGGCGAACGAAAATCAATGCGCAGAAGTGCGAAACAATTTTGTTTCGGACAACGCTGCAGAGGGTCGGTCAAGACCTGAAACGCAAAATAGTTTTCTACACTCGATCTCAAGAGTGGCTACTGGCAGGTGGAAATCGACAAGAAGGACCGAGAGTAGACCGCATTTTCAGTTGGATCTGGATTGTGGCAATTTGTGGTGATGCCATTTGGGCTTTGCAACGCTCCAGTCACCTTCGAACGCCTGATAGAATACGTGCTACGAGGCCTAACCTGAAAAACCTGCTTGGTGTATCTAGATGACATCATTGTTATCGGGAGAACGTTCGAAGAGCATGTGCGGAACTTAGAAGAGGTTTTCTCCCGATTGAGACTGGCAGATTTGAAACTTAGTCCCGACAAGTGTACCCTTTTCGCAGCTGAAGTAAAATACCTGGGACACGTTGTATCAGCAGAAAGGATCAAAACAGACCCTGAGAAAACTGAAACCGTGAAAAGCTGGCCAACACCAAACAACAAGCGCCAACTACGAAGTTTTCTGGGTCTGGCGACCTACTATCGAAGATTCGTCAAAGACTTTGCCAAAATAGCTAAGTGTCTCCATCAGCTAACTGAAAAAAATCGTCCGTATGTCTGGAATGAACAATGCCAGGTAGCCTTTGAGACCTTGAAGGAGAAGCTGTGTGAATCACCCGTGCTGGCATATCCGAAACCCGGAAAAATATTTGTAGTTGACACCGATGCGAGTAATGACGGGATTGGAGCTGTACTCTCCCAGCAGATCGATGGCGAAGAAAGAGGCCTTTCGTATTACAGTCGAGTTCTCTCAGAAAATCAGAGGAACTACTGCGTGACCAGGAAGGAGCTATTGGCTATAATAGAGGCTACCAAGCAGTTCCACAAGTATCTATATAGCCAGAAATTCGTTGTCCCAACAGACCATACATCGCTAAGATGGCTACTTAACTTCAAAAACCCCGAGGGTTAAGTTGTGAGATGGATCGAAAGATTGCAGTCATACGATTACGAAATTGTTCATCGGAAGGGCGGAGTTCACGGAAATGCTGACGCCCTATCTCGTCGTCCATGTCCAGCTAACTGCAAGCATTGCCGATGGATTGAGGAAAAGGAGCCGCCCGCTGATCTGCAAATGGTAACGACCGAATTCGATGAAGGTTGGTCATCGGAGGAGATTCGAAGTGACCAGTTAGCCGATGAGGACATCGGACCATTGCTCGTATGGAAGGAGACAACTGGGCGGCCTGAGTGGAAAGACGTTTCGATGCATGGCGCCACCCTGAAAAGTTATTGGGCACAATGGAACCCCTTCAGGTGGAGGGTGGTGTACTCAGGTGGAAATGGGAAACGGCGGAAGGCAGCTCCTATAGGATGCAAACTATACTTCCCAAAAGCCGAATCCACGATGTGATTAAGGAAATGCACGAAGGATCCTCGGGAGGCCACCTTGGTGTTAACAAGACCTTAGCGAAATTGCGGGAAAGGTTCTACTGGCTCCACGCTCAAGAAGACGTAGAGGACTGGTGTCGTAGATGCACGATTTGCGCTTCCGTCAAAGGTCCAAAGCGACAACTGAGAGGACAAATGCAAACCTATAACGTGGGGGTACCATTTGAAAGGATTGCTGTTGATATCGCAGGACCCTTTCCTGAATCCGAATGGGGAAATCGATACACACTGGTTTTGGCCGATTATTTCAGCAAGTGGCCCGAGGTCTACCCCATTCCCAACCAGGAAGCAACTACTGTAGCCGAACAGCTAGTGTTAAATTGGGTCAGTAGGTACGGCGTACCTTGTGACCTACATTCGGATCAAGGCCGAAACTTTGAGTCACTAGTTTTTAAATGTGCGAGCTGCTAGGAATACGGAAAACAAGGACAACACCGCTGCATCCCCAATCCGATGGAATGGTCGAACGTTTCAACGGCACGCTCAATAAACACCTGGCCAAGATGGTTGACGAGAACCAAAAGGACTGGGACGGGCACATCCCATTGTTCTTGATGGCGTATATAGCTGCCGAACATGCATCGACGGGCGAAGCCCCGGCCAAAGTTATTTTTGGAAATACTATTCGTCTGCCGGAACACACCCTGAGAAACCCCAAATTATCTCGGAGTACGCAAATGAGCTAAGGCAACGATTGAATCAGATACATCAGACAATGCTAAAACACCGGAATCGGCTGCTGACCGCATGAAGACCAGATATGGTCTAAAGGCAAGTTCTACTGGCTTCCAGCAAGATGACTTAGTGCTGATATAAAGTTCGGAACACCCCCTGAGAAACCCCAAACGATCTCGGAGTACGCAAGTGAGCTAGGGCAACGATTGAACCAGATATATCAGACAGTGCGAAAATACTTCGAATCGGCTGTTAACCGCATGAAGACCAGGTATGATCTAAAGGCAAATTCTACTGTGGAAGCCAGTGTGGCTATATAACCCACAACGGTGGAAGGGTAGGTCTCCGAAGTTGCAGCATAAGTTGGAGGGACCACACCGAGTTACAAGGCATACAGAAGCACCGTAAGTCGAGACCCAAAGTGAAAATCGCGCAATTGGACTGTCTTGCCCCATATTACACCCAAGAAGACAACTACAACTGGCGACACAACTTTTCGGGGCGAAAAGAACTGAGGTGGTGGCAGTGTTACATGTCCAAACATTCCTGCGAGATACTGTCGCAATTGTTGTCTCAACTATCAATGACATCATGATCAATAAACGAATGTACTCGAAAGCACAAGAATCGACCAAGCATGATCAACACCTGAAAGTGATGTCACTGTGGCCATTCAGAATTGCTCGAATATTCCAGGTAGTTCGCCAATGTACGAGAAATGGATTGAATGACTAGAGACCCTATATAAAGCCGAGCTGAATGAATGGGAGGGATAGTAAAAACACGATAGTAAGAACTGCGATAAGTGTGGAGCGCGAAGTAAAGGCGATATTGATTGATAGTGAAGTGATTTTCGTGATACAGACAGTTAAAGTAAAAATTGATATATAGTGAAAATTAGTTTAAATACGATTTGTAAAGTAGTTAAATTAATGATTGCATTCTTAGTAAATAAACTCTTTTAACTTAATTTACAGGACAGTGCGTTATCACTTTCCTGGAACATTAAAATTATCGACCGGTAACTCTAACCGCGACAAAATATATACGAGTATATATGTAGCACGACAGTCTCTCTCGGGCCATCACTTCCGCGTCCTCCAATTTTCAAATCCGAGCAGCGATGAACTGTTTTCATCGACCGAGTCAGATCAGCGTTTCCTCGGTTTTACCACTATTCTCTCCCAACAAATAACTTTTTGCGTATCCGTTGTTCGTTCATATGATTCATGTGGCCAGCCTTACAATCATTGAGACCTCTGGCTCGTCAAAAAGTTCATACAGCTCATGGTTGTATCGAATTCGGCATTGGTCCCCGTCTAGCTTCTCTCCGTCCATGTTTCACATCCATAGCGTAACACAGGTCTTATCACAGATTTGTATACTTGGAGCTTTGTTTTCCTGTGTATGCAGCTGGTCTTCAAGATCATCAAAACTGAGTAAAATATTTTATTTGTGAGCTGTATTCTTCGGCGTTTTGGTCTCTTTCATTACCGGTTCTTGTTATTTTGGCGCCTAAATACACAAATTTGCCCACATTTTCGATACTGTATTCGCCAAGTTTGATATAAAGTTTATTTGAGATATTTTTCCTCGACTGCGTTATGAGCTTTGTTTTGTTCACACTGATTTGTAGTGCTACCAGTTTTGCTTCGCTGTCGACTTTCAAGAAGAGTTCTTTGGGAGTTGTTAATGACCGTGACAAAATGTTGATGTCGTCCGCATAGGCTACTACTCCTCTCGACTTGTATAGTGATGTACCTTGTGTATCAACAAGTAGCTTCTTTATGACGTACTTTAGAGGCCAAATTGAATAGCAATGGGGTTTAGTCCGATATTTGTTTCAAAGGCATCGGTGAGTTGATTATTAATGCGGACTTGCGAGTTCGTCGACGTCATTGTCATTTTGGTAAGACGGACTAATTTGGCTAGGATACCAAAGCAAAGCATTACCTGGTAACAGTACGTTAGGATCAATACCGTCGTATGCTTGCTTAAAGTCGAAGAAAATTTGGTGTGCGTCTATGTTGAACTCCCAGCATTTCTCAAGTACCTGCTTGACAGTGAACGATTGGTATATTATCGATCTACCTGCTCTAAAACCACCTTGATACTCCCCAATAATACTGTTGGCGTATGCTCCAATTTTATTTTCTAAGATTTTTGAAAATATTTTGTAGCCCGTACAAAGTAGTGACATGCTTCTATAAGTTTCGCATTGTAGCTTGTCACCTTTTTTGTGGATAGGGAATATAATTGCTTGGCTCTACTCTTTTGGCATATGTTCTTGTTGCCAAATGTGCTGGATAACTTTGTGAATAGCTTTCTGAACATTGCTGCCACCATATTTGATGAGCTCCACCACAATCTCATCGATGCCCGGCGCTTTATTATTCTTTTGGGCTAATTTCTTATTTTATATAAATCTAAAACTACTAAGTATACATTTAAAAACTGGTACTAATCCAAAATGTAGGTTTTTTAAATAAATATTTAGGCTTCTTTATTAATTTTTCTAGGATAAAAAACAACCGGGATATCGCAGTTAGAAGCGTAAATCTTATTGCGAGGGTCATATGACCCGAGTCCTATAACCCTTCAACTTTTAAAAACAATGGGTTTTTAAAAATGGCAATGTAAAAGATCTTGTAGTTTTTTTTTCCTTAAAAGCCGTCGGGGCTTGCTTTGCTGTGTGAGCAGACGCGTTTCGACTCCTTTGAGTCATCTTCAGTGTGATTACTCAGAGTCGAAACGCGTCTGATCACACAATGAAGTAAGGCCCGACGGCTTTTAAAGAAAAAGATAATTTGCTTGCGGACACCAAATAAACAAAATAATTAATCTTATAGTTCTTCTCCCCTTAAAATGGGGTTTGGATGCACCCGATAGCATAAAAAATAACAGAGTGATCATATAAAACGCAATGGCATTTTTAACAGAGAATTTTTTGGAGCACACATTTTATGTCTGAAATATTCTACTACGTACATTACAAATGTATTTACGTAGGTAACTGCTTCGAAACGATGTATAAATGTGTGTATAGCAAGGCCCGACAAATTTTCAAGAAAAAAGTATCAATGTTAGTGTTTATAGTTATGAAGTTTCAAGAAATTTAAGTGCACTGTTATGGTTTTATCGAACAATAGGTGAAATTGAAGAAGCGTACCATCAAATTTTAGGGAAAGGCCACTTGACTGTGTTTGATGAAGAAAAATTGCTTAGATGAGATCTCCTCAAATGCCTTTTAAAATTTTGGTAAGGCTGAAATATTCATTAGATCATATTTCTGACCTTTCCACAAAGCTTCTATAATTTGCAATTAACATTGTTGTGAAATTCACAAGTTGACGACTTCTAGCAGAGATTTTCGATCGACTCTTTCCATCAATTCTTCGGTTTCTTTAACAGAATACTTCCCAAGTATGTTTACATGAGTAGTCGGTGTTCTTCCGATTTATTGGGATGTTATTAAAGGTCCGTAAAAGACAGCAGCGATGGAATGCTCAGTGATCGAGAACACCGAGCTCCGCTAAAAATGGCCATACATGAGGACGTGCACGCTTGCATACAGCTAGCTATCTGCGGTGTTACGGGTGGATCCTTTTCCTCCAGTACAAGGCACTCTAAAAAAAGATTTGTCAAGCATTTGAATTTAAAAATAAAAGGTCAAAAAGGTACACGCCGGAACTGAAAAGAAAGAGTAAACTATAACATCAACTTCCTCCTTTCTCTATCATCTAACGGAGCACGATTAGAATTTGCTTCTTTCTTACCAAAGGGAGTTGGCCTCGGAAAAAAACAGACTGATCGAACTAATATTCCTGATGGCGCGAGTCGAAGTGTGACAACTCTCCATCCCTGTCGAAACCGCCGGCGACGTTGAAATAGAACTATTCTTATAAAAAGACGCGAAAATAAGGTGGCATTTACCGAAAAACAACAAGCACGCAAAGGACGATCACCTACGACTCCGAGCACTCGTACCAACATAAAATTGCGGCTTCCCTTTTAATGGCATACAAGTTGGTAAAAACTCCGACGACCGAAGATGAATTTAACAAGGAGCGAGCCCACATATTAGATACAGCGACAAAAAATGGGTTCTCTAATAAGATAATAGAGCAAATCAGCATCAACTCGCGAAAGGGCAGTAAACGACTTTTTTAACGCATAACAGAAATCAAGAAAAACAGTTAAGGCGACCTTTTACATACACCTAACAATGAAAATCAAGAGAACTTTCAAAGGCAATAATATAGAAGTGGTTACAGTGAGCAGACATCTACAAATAAAATCGATATTGGGAACAGCGAAAGACAAAAAAACGAAAAATGAAATGAGAGAAATTTATAAAATAGCATGCTCATATTGCCCAAAAACATGTATAGGGCAAACAAAACGACATCACTACGAGATTGAAGGAACATGCTAAATAGGCGGAAATAATAGTAAAGAATAGTAGTAGTCTATGTGGTCTAGTGGTTAAAGCATGAGACGCAGAAGCCAAAGGTCCCAGGTTCAAATCTCGTTGGTGAACAACGTGATTTAGTTCAGGGGATTTTTCGGACAGACTACGAGTGTTCACTCAGTGGTGATATGTACTGATTTAATCAGATCATATCATAGCTGATCAGACACACGGAAGCATGGTACTGACCAAACCAACTTCCGAAAAAAAAAATCAATACGGTCATGAAAATAAGATACTCTAAATATCTCTAAGCGAAGGCCCGAGAGGGGCTGTAGTGCTAAAAAAAAGAAAATAAAAAAATAGTAAAGAACGACAGGAGCAAGGAGCCGGGAAGTCAAGGAATGCAAAGTATACGAGTATTTTAGAAGAAAATCACAGTATAGGAGAAAATTACGTGGAAATAGTCAAAGAAATCCACAAATGGTATAAACTGGCTGCATATGAAAGCCTGATAATATCAAAGGTACCAGCAGGTATACGCTTAAAGCACAATTTAGGTAACGAATACTCTCTTTTAATAGACATACTGAACAAAACCAACAGAAAACGAAATCCAGGTAACAAAAGCAAAGACGTGAACGATGCAAGAGGTAATGATAAGGAAGGCCCACTCAATTAAGAAATCGTAGATTTTGGAATTTTTTTAGAGTAATTAGTAAGATTAAGGATCAATTAGTACTTTATATAACTAAAATAAAAAATGCATATAAATAAGTAGGTAAGGGAATAAGAAACTTAGTTTGCACTGAGGATAGAATAGGTGTTTATTCCGAAACCTGCAGTACTTCCAAGGATTAAAAATTAACAAATTAAAAAAAGTAAATAATTTTTTTTTTGTGAATTCAATAAGTGCGTTGTAACTGTCGGCTAGTTTTATCTGTTGGTTATAATACTAACACAACAGTACACTTTTATCTTACATCTAATATATTGTATTATAACCTAATTCTAATAAAATTCAATCAAAAAATTTATTTTATACTAATAAAATGCTAACATAATAACCTAAACGTTAAATCGTATATCTAAGCCTAATATAATAAACATAACATACTTATCCTAAATATTGAAACCTATCCCTAATTTTTAACACAAGCAAACAACACTAAATGTGGCAATAATGAGCTGAGACTCAAAACGAAAAACACCAAATCAGAAAATAAGCATAAATAATTTAGACATATAATTCAGCCACCAATCCCTAGATTGCTCCATCTCAGCTCGACCAGCCTCAACGAATCTAGCAAGTGAGTATCTACATTGGAATTATTGTTCCCGTGAACTGTAATTCAGAGCATATTTTATCTTCTTATCGGTGGCCCGTCTATATATGTGATATATAATTGCAACACCGTCAGAATCAAAAACATATCGATTCATGTCCAAATACACAAATATCCGTCGGTAGGGTGGAACGGCTGTGAAAACCAGGGGTTTTTGCTTACAGTTACAGATCTTGCGATATGATTTCGAATAAGTTTCAATATGAAGAAATCGACTCTTTTCACTTTAGCAGTTTGATAAATTTTTCTATTCGATATAGAGTGCTTCCAATCCGTCTCAGGTTTTGGGTACGGACTATATGGACGAAGATATTTCCTTTCGAAAACTCTTAAACTTTCCATAGCACTAGCACTCTGGTTGTACCAGATCTGATATCGATATGTCAAAACTGGTATAACCAGGGTCTTGTAACAGATAACTTTAACTTTTGAACAATGTATCTGGAATGAAAGAGTCGTCGAAGGGCCATGACTACTTTTTGTGCCTTACTGAGCATGATTTTGATATATTCAGTATAGTACAGATACTGATCGAGATGAACACCGAGGTATCGAACTCAGGATCCTCACCATGTGTAATGTGGAAATTCGTCCAATTACGATTCAAGTCTTGACTGGCCCCTTGTAGCGTTGGCCGAGACAAAATTGTTTCGCACTTCTGCGCATTGATTCGTCAATTGTGGGTGTAGCGCTGCACATCATTAAATATTTTTTGAAGATTGCTCTGAGCTATTGTAGCTTTTGGTCTGCCGTACAAATGATCAGATCATCAGCAAACGCTACCAATGATAGCATTGGTGAGGCGTTAAAATCAAAACCGTTCAATAGCTTGCGAATGAATATCGAAAAGAGTAGAGGCGAAGTAACTGTTCCCTGCTGTACACCATTCAAGATTTTGAAGTTGTGCATTAACGTCAGATTTCCATCAATTACAACAAATGATTTCCCGTTTAACATATTACACATAATAGCGACAAGGTGTTTGGGGAAGCTGTCCTGAAGGAGTTTAAAAATTAGTCCATCGAACCACACCGTATCAAAGGCTTTCTCCAGATCAATGAGATACGCTCCAACACATTCTCTGTTGTTTAATTTCCAACAGATGTCTGAGGTTACTTTTGTTATCGCATATATGGTCGAATGCCTGACACGAAATCCAAATTGGCATTTCGGCATCAACTCATATTTCTCAATGTGGGCGTTTAATGCTTAGTTAAGTATCACTTCAAACATCTTGTTGATGTTAGGCAGCAGCCGATTGGGCGATGGCTTTTAGGGCACAAAGATTCTTTTCCTTTCTTCAAGATCGGAAATACCTTAACCTTTTTCCACTCTCCATTTAGAATCTTTTTCCCGCTTGTTTTATAGTCGTTTTAAACAAAAAACTTGAAAATCTTAAAAGCAAACAAGGAGTAGTAAGAGTAAAAATGGTACCAAATTTTGTTGTGAACAAATCTAATGTTGAAATATCCAACGAAGAACTTTTGCTATTGAATAAAGGGCTCAATAATGCGATTCAAACTAAGCCCCCGTTGGAAGATATCATTGTGGATATAGAGGCGGGCATAAGGTGGTTAGACTCTGATACGAAGCACGAAATAAGGACGGAGGTAAAAATAACAGTAGAAAAAATGAGTACGGATAGCTATAAAATAACTAACGATGAAAAAGTGGTCAAAAGTTTACGAAGCAAAGAAGTATATTACTTAAGTATATTACTTAAGGAGGCAAAAGCAACCAGGTAGTAATAATGGGAAAAATGAATACGACGAGCTAGTAAGCAAAACGTTAAACAATGGTAACTTCTTCGAACTAAGAGCAAATCCCTTACCGGATAGCATAAAACGGGTCAATAAAGCTTTGAAGAATGCTGGCAGTGTTTTTGAAAATGTCAACCGATTGAAAATGCCCAATCCGTCGTTACCTCGAATTAGATGTCAGCTAAAAACACATAAAGAAGGAGAAGAGTTACGTGAGATCATAGCAGATGGTAATTCTCCCACATACAATATAGCAAAGTGGCTCATAGCGGAATGTAAAAAACTGGGTAACATATATGGAGAACGTTCAATAAAAAACTCTATGGAATTAATAGAGAAATTACAGGATGTCAAGATTACGGAACAGGAAATGTTAGTATCCTTCGACGTCTAAGCATTATTTCCAAGCACTCCTGCAAAACAAACGATCTTCAAGCTAACGAAATGGATTCAAAATCATGGAACTACAACGGAATGGAAAAGACTAGCAACACAATATGGTAATCTAGCAACGTTATGCATGAATGAAAATTATTTTACATTCCGCAAAAAATTCTTCAAAGTGACAAAAGGCTTAGCCATGGAAAACCCACTATCGCCATTGTTGGCGGAAATGTTTATGACTAATGTAGAAAAACTAATCGAAGAAAAAGGTTATATGCCGAGAATATGGTGGAGATATGTTGACGATGTCATCGCAGTCATACCAAAAGAAGCAGCAAATACGATACTCGAAGAAATCACAAAATTCATAAAAACATAAATTTTACTATGGAGGTGGAAAAAGATGGAAAAATTCCTTTCTTGGATCTACAGCTCATCAGAAACGAGGGCAAATTGGAATTCGATATTTTCCGAAAAAATACATATACGCAAAGGACGATCCCCGCTTCATCATGGCATACGTATTCTCAAAAATTGGCAGCGTACAACAGTATGATCCATCGATTACTTAAGGTACCATTGACAGCAGCAAGATTCATGAAAGAAAAGGCAAATATATTGGAAACAGCGGAGATCAATGGGTTCGAAGGTAAGGTTATTACGTATATGATCCGGAAAAAACAGCAACAAATAGCTAGGAATAATCTCACAAGATTATTTGCGGAAAACGCCCGAAATCAAATCATCCGAAAAACGAAAATGAGTGTTCCATACTCTGCTATATCGCAAAAGCTGTCCCGAGTCTTGAAAAAGTACAACTTCGAAGTTATCAACACAAGTAAGCAATACAAGCTAAAATCGGTTTTGACTAGCGAAAAGGACAAGAAAAGTATGGAAGAAAAGAGCGGAGTATATAAAATAACTTGTGAAAAGTGTGGAAAAATGTATATAGGTCAAACTAAGAGATTAGTGACAACTCGGTTTGAAGAACATGTACGGGAAGCCAAAGCAGCGAAAAAAGGAAACAAAGGCGTCATCAAGTCATCGGTTGCGGAACATATCGTAACAGAAGGTCATGCAGTAACGACAGATAATGTACAAATCATTAAAGAAGTAAGAAAATGGCAAAAATTGGATATTATGGAAAGCATCGAAATCAATAAAGTACCTGAGGAGCTTAGGCTAAATGAGGATGTAGGTAACAATAATTCAAAGCTGATTGATCTGTTAATGACCACAAGTTGTTAATGGAAAAAACAGGTAATTAATAATAGGATAATTAATACGGTAATTAAATAAAGGTGTTTTCTACCTAGGATAAGTACTTAAATGTTAATAGTATATAAGGAAAGATTTTTCAAGTAGTTTAGTTAATGTACTGAAGAAGACCGTATGTAACGGTCGAAATACGTATATACTAAAAAGGATATAAAATTATAGTCGATTAAGGAAACTACGTTTTTTACTTCTGTGTGAACGTTACCCACTCATTTGGGAAATATGAATTGCTCATGAGGTCAGATGTTAATGTGTCATTGAAATGAAGAATTGATTGGCCGTTCAGGCTTGATTTGAAGTCAGAAACTTTTGCTTAAACGACCTCTGAAAGTATTTGATTCCCTCTCTCAGGGTTTGGTAGATGCTTCTGGTAATCCCGATTAACCCTTCGAGCACACACCTCTGAATAATACTTCGAAGTACAAAGGGGTCAAATTTACCCCACTCCATTTTCTAATTATTATATCTCGAAAACTGTAATTTTTTCGAAATTTTGGTTATGAGGTTTTTTGTAGCTAAAACGATGTACTTACGAATACATTCATTGTTAGTTAGAAATAAGCAGTTTTTAATAGTGAAAAAATCAATTAAAGTTAGAGCTATCTCCAAAAATGGGGTATTTTACATAAAAAAAAGCGTATGAACGTTAAATATATGTTTAAAAAAAAGGGTTCCGGGGTTTTGAAGAAGAAAGTGCGGAGATTTTAGCTAGTTCATCCATTTTTATCAGTATAGAAAAACGTATAATTATTCTCTCATGTGAAAATGAGTATTTTTTAAAGTAAGAAATCAGAAAGAATCCATAGGTATCTATCATAATATTAATATTTCTGTTTACTAAAAAAATTATAAAAAAGGTATTTATTCAATTCCGCCATAATCATTACATAAATACATGCGATGTTTGTCACACATAGCACGCATACATGATGAACATAACGTTTTTGTTTTTAAGTCATCTTTTCGTGGACATAGAGCGCAACGTACACGTTTTTCTGATTCTGGGCGACAGTTATTTAGATTCGAAGGCTGATCAAGATTTAAAATTTTTTCAATAGCTTTCCGCAAACCTTGTCTTAGGAAGGAAGTGCCATCCAATCTTTTATAAAGCCATGGTTTTGTCAAATGGACGACTATCTGCTTGTAACACTCTCGAGCAGACAATTTTTATTCTTGTTTATTACCTGAAATTTTGCAAGCATGAAGTATACGACTGTAGACAATTGCTTGATCAAGCATTCCAAAAAAAATCTTACTGGCCATCTTCTAGTTGCACGTGCGACACTATGTTATATGTCTTACACAATTGATCAAAGGTGTCTGTTCTGCCTTTCGCCGCATTATAATGTTTTATCATACAAGGCTTTTGACTATCCGGACCAATTTCTGTAGATTGTAAGTAAGAAGAAGCTAACAACACGATCTTGTTTTTTTTTGGCGTCCATTATAAAAGCGTGATTGATACGAACAGTTCCTGTAATTGTTAGATTATAGGGTTCTTTACACATTTTTTCAATAAGAGGAATTGTCGTTAACCAGTTATCGCAGGTAACTGAACGTTGCGTTACATGAATAGATTCAATTACTGTTCGGAGTAAATATTCAGGGATTAGTTCATTCTTGACTTCAATTTTTCCTCTATAAGGAATACCAATAATCTAATAAATAAAATAAAAATATTTTATTCTTATAAAAAAATGTGTAATTTATATTACATCGTGAAAAATACTTACTAAATACGAAGTCTTAGCGTCGTTTAACGTGACAATCTTCAATTTATATTGCTCTGTTTCGCTTTTTTTTTATAAACACGAAAAGGGCAATTCCCTCGAATCTCTAGTAATTGCTCGATGCTGATCTGAAAAAAAATTATAATTTAATTTAGTAATAAACAGTGAGGTTAGCATCCATTTTATTATTTACGTATATATTATTATTTTATTTATTTATTTATTTATTCATTTTATTATTTATTCATTTATTTTGTTATTTACTTATTTATCTATTTTATCAAACACTTGGCTATAGAACTCATAAATATAAAGGTAATTTTTTTAACCTGAACCCCGCTTCGGAATATTAAGCGACCAGGTATATCCATTTTTTCCTCTGAGAACAGAGACAGGTCATCCCGCTTTACGTAAAGCTGTTTCTATTGCGCGTTTTTTACATGTAGCATTCTGTACATCATCGTCATTAGAATCCAAGGAATCACTTTCATTTTCTTCTTCGCTCATAACCATTTATTCATCCTTTTCGTTATCAGTATCCGAGCCAAAATTTTCGTCCTCACTATCTGATTTTAATAAATAGTTGAGGACACGGTTTTCACGGAGGTTGTGAGTCACTCTGTACGGAAATATGATGATAGAACTTGAAAAGAATAGTCGTGTTAATGTCACGTCCGTATATGAATCATATGGGGACGTGACATTAGCAAAACTACTCTTTTTCAAGTTTTAGTATAGTATAGGTTTTCTTTTTAAATCTACATCGTGTTTATACAGCTATTTATACTTACTCGAATACTTCAGGAGACAAGTATTTTTTTTTGAAACACTCACTAGCACACAGCGGGGTCAATGTGACCCCACGTCCTCTTTGCCTGAGCGTTACAACAATACTAAACACGGCAGGCAGCTGCCCTTTAAGATACGTTTAGATTAAAGTTAGGTCTACGTAACCACGCACCGGGCGGGTAGAATATTTCTACTCATTTAAAAACATTGGAAGTAAAAAAAAATTTTGGGGTCACAGTGACCCCCTTTGTGCTTCGAGGGTTAAACTTCTTTTGAAACTTTCCCCAATCCGTTTTTTTTAAATTCAACCGATGATTTTCATGTTGAACTGGAATGTGGAAGACATCATACCTTTGATGATTGATTTCAATTACGATTGCGTTATGGTCGCTATTGTTAGGAAGCATCTGCAGTTTCCGTTGATAACTATTAAAGCTGAATTCAAGTCTTGCGTTAGCAATGCAGAGGTCCAAATATGAATTTGCCCTAGGGTATGTAGGGAACGCCGACCCATATAGATTGCACCTGTATTCAATTTGGTTCTCTGTTATCCACGATTTCAAGAATACACCTCTTGGACTATTGCTGGCGTTCAGCTATGATGTATGCTTGGCATTCAGATCACCGGCAAGAATACAATAAGTATGCAGCCTGTTCAATTCTAGTATTTCACACAAGGAATTGAGCTCCTCTTTGAACTTGAGAGCATTTCGACCAGTTGCATAGGCAGAGATAACGAAAATGTTATCCCCATCTGGCAGTGAAATTTTGATAACGGACACCAAGAAATTCAAAGCTTTTGAATTCGACTTATCAATATTTCGGAAATAATAACCAATATCCTGGTACCACCTTCCCCATCGCCTATTACCCTATCGTTTCTTACGAACTCAAGATCCTTAAATGTCATGGAGTACCATGTACTGAATTGATGGTTGTTCATGTGTCCATAAAAGATTGCAGCGATGGTCTGCTGCCTCGGTGAGCGAAGATATTAGTGCTTGCCGGAATCGGCCTTGTTTGAGGACGCGTGACTGCGCTGGCAGGTTAGCATCGTGATTTCGTGGGGCGGGTTCTTTTCCCCAGCACAAGGGCCAACTACAAAAAAATTTCGCATTCACGAATTAAAAGATAGACTCGCAGTTCGACGGTGTCGAGGAGCCTGAATAACGTGCGGGGGACTCGAGAGGATCTCGTCTTTACTACTCGATACTTACGGCCCCAAATAAGAGTGAGGCAACCAGGTGAATGCTCTGTGCGTAAATGGGCATGCATCTACCTACCACAAAAAAAAATAATATGAAATGGTTTTTCTTTCGTAAAGGTGCTCGATTACTACAGCCATGAATTGAGGGCGGTTTCAGTGACAGGTATGATGTCAGGCTTTTTGTAGTGAATTACATCTTTCAAAAGTCCGTAAAGGACTGCAGCGATGTTCTGCTGCCTCGGCAGAAGCAGATGGAGATATCTGCCGAGAATGCCCTCGTCTGGGGACGCGTGAATGCGCTGGCAGGCTAGCATTGCGGTGTCGTGGGGCGGGTTCATTTCCCCAGCACGAGGACCCACTACAAAAAAATTTCGCACTCACGAATTTGGTGGTCAGTCTATCACGAGGCGACCAAAGTCGCAAAAAGCGTAGATAACTAGACCGAGAGAGAAAGTACTTGTTCCGAGAACAAGTGGAACCTGAAAAAAAAGGCGGACTTGGGATAACCTCGTCGTTACCCGACGAAGCTCATGGCCCACAAATGAAAGAAGGGCTACCGGGTGGTGATGGAGCCCCTTCGCACCCACCCAACCGGAATAAATCCATATTTTGTTGCAGTGGCCAGGTATTCCTCTTCTGAGTGGAAAACTCATACAACTTGACTTGTATAAACTTTCCCATCAGAAGG
The DNA here is from genome assembly GCA_963969285.1 of Odontomyia ornata. Classification (NCBI taxonomy): domain Eukaryota; kingdom Metazoa; phylum Arthropoda; class Insecta; order Diptera; family Stratiomyidae; genus Odontomyia; species Odontomyia ornata. The sequence goes on along the minus strand of OZ017740.1, from coordinate 187,529,739 downwards.
GGAGTACCCCGGTGACCAATTTATGCCATAGAATTATACAATTCGATTGCATAACTCTATGCCATAAAGAGGCACTCTGCTTGGGCCACTCAACCCGCGATGTCACCTGAAACAAAGAAAAAAAAAGGATTAGATTGTACCCGGCGGCTGGCTCATGTTTTTCGGGGGCAGCCTGCCACCGTAACGGGTCCTATACCCGGTCAGAGTTATCGAAAAGGAAAGACCGAAGGTACATTTTAATTCTTAAACATTTTTATTGTTCACACTTCTGTTAAAGTGTTTCTGAAACATTAGTTGAGCTTCGACAATGTTATTCTGATCTTTGTTTACTTTAAAAAAATTCCTTTTATTTAGAATGCCTTTGATATTCCTTCTCAAGCAATTGTTTTTCACTTATCGCAGGACGTAGAGGATCATAAAAAAATTATTATTCTTTTTTTTAAATGATTGATATGCAAAAAAAATTATATGCAAAATCTGATACGCAAAAATATATATATATAAAAATGATCGCAAAAATATATTTATATAACAATGATATGCAAAAATATATATATAACAAAGACATGCAAAATATATATATAACAAAGATATGCAAAAATATATATATAACAAAATAAAAGGGTACTCACCCAAACATCCTCGTCGGGCGCCCGCTGATGATGTGGGTGGTCCTGAAACTCAAATTTTTTCCTTTTAAATTCGTTACGAGCGCTTATACAAAATTTGTTCAACTTCCGTTATAGCTACTTTTCGAATACAATTCATGCAGATAATATAATATCAACTTCCTACTCCAAGCAACGTAAACCAAATATTGCGACGCTGGCAACTCCTATTAGAATTAAGCCCATCAGATAACCAAGAAGTTTTAACCTTGGAATATCGTTGCTGTTGTTCCCGGATTTCTTGTTCTTCTGCCTTCCCATACGAATTTCACACTACCACAGCTCCCGCGCTGGTGCACAATCCCGAGCCGAGTAGAAGAAGGCTATTAAAATTTTCGCAGTATCTTTCCCTCATTTAAACACGGCCCCAAGACAATTACTTTCCCGAACTACTATGGGTTCAAACAAATTTCTTTGCAAAGGAACTGCTCTTTGCAATAAATGGCTTCTAGGGGCCAGAATCTGCACTCTTTTTAGTCTATCCGAAATCAATTTATTGCGAATCGCGCCGCATATTACTTGACAAAACACCCACTTTGGACTTGAAATTGTGCCTGTACGAGGCAAAAGTGAATTCACTCAAGGATTGTTTTGAAGCGATCGTCCGCCAATATTCCATCAACGCTTTACAATTTTTAGTAAATTAACCTTTTTCACTGCTCGTTAACGAATAATTTTTCGCTTGCCGGGATGTAATAAACATAAGCAGTCGAGCAGCCCCGTGGTGATCAGGAGTGGCTGCTCCTGAAGAGATAAGGTGGTCACCCTGTCGAAACTGCTTAGTTTGCTGTTTTACTAGTGTAAAGTAAACTGCATCCGTCAAGTTTCCATCCTTTAGGCAGAGATGAGTGGTTCACTTCAGCCACTTTAACATGTTTAGGTTTGACGACCTAAACATGTAATGCAACGACCTTCTTCGGTGAAAGTAACGGTTGCTTTTTGTGTAATGTTTGCGTTTGTCTCAAGCCTCCGTGTCCGCTAACTTTAACGAGGCAAAACAATATTGAATTTCTCTAGAGTAGATTAATTGACACCTAATAGAACTTTTCTAAAGACAATAAAAATTTATCGGTGCGTCTTGTAGAGAACGCGTGATAAGTATTTTGTAGTGTAGCTTCGTGGCTCGACAAGAACCCGCCTCATATGATCCCGCAAATGCTAGTCGTCAAGCACGCGTACGCGGTCGTTAAGCGAAGCTAGTTAGCTGAGCTCGGTGTTGTTTTAGCTCGCTGACACTTGTGCCAGACCATCGGCACCCGTGTCCTACACGGACATTTCGAAATTCATTACAGGGATCTCTTTCCATCGATTTCTAAGTCATAGAGGAACGACACTTTTAGGAAGTTCTCAAAATGGTGCAAGCAAATTTCAGTTCCACTCATAAATGCACCGTTCAAAACGTTATTTTGCGAGCATATAATCCATTGACCAGCAATTGCTCACATTTATTGTCGCATAGGCAACAATTTCTCAATCCAATTTCTTTAATTATGCATGGAAACTACCACGACCTTTCTATTGTAACACTCATCTCACTAACAAACGCGTACCAAACCATGCACGTCGCCGGGAAACAGGGAATCGCTTTTCTCGAACAATAAGTTCCAAATTTTCCACGCATATGATTAGCGGTGCTTCCTATTCGAGCGGGATTGCCACAAAATTTTCTCCGGCCATTTCCACTAGGCGATCACTTCACAATCCCCGTAAAACTCAAACATTCCCTTACGCGAACCCGCTACTGATTTTCACTTTTTCGTTTTTCTTTCATTCGCGAGTCGATTCCCAAATTAGAATTCTTAAACAGCTGCGACGTCTCCGTCCACTTCCACTAGGCGATCACTTCACAATCCCCGTAAAAACTCAAACATTCCCTTACGCGAACCCGCTACTGATTTTCACTTTTTCGTTTTTCTTTCATTCGCGAATAGATTGCCAAATTAAAATTCTTAAACAGCTGCGACGTCTCCGTCCACTTCCACTAGGCGATCACTTCACAATCCCCGTAAAAACTCAAACATTCCCTTACGCGAACCCGCTACTGATTTTCACTTTTTCGTTTTTCTTTCATTCCGAGTCGATTCCCAAATTAAAATTCTTAAACAGCTGCGACGTCTCCGTCCACTTCCACTAGGCGATCACTTCACAAATTTTCTTCGCGATCTACACTCCAATCTCTTCACCGCTGACTCCCCTCAATCCATTCTTCTATTCATTTCCATCTTGACGAGATCCGTTTAATGCAATCTAATAACCAGTTCTGCGTCAATATCGGTCAGCTTAAATTTTCCGTTTCAACCACACTCCGCGAGCATTATCTTGATCCATTTCTTGTTCGTGATGTCTTTTTGTAGGTAAATTCAATATTCGTGGCATCGTCATAAATAGAGTGATAAAACTTCTTTTTTTTGGAGCTGACGAAACGATTACCACTGGAAATGAAATATTTTCACGAAGAAACGATTGAGCGGATGTAGGAGGTAGATTTAATGTTTGTTGTTCTTAGATATTCAATCCCAGACTGAACTTGCTATTATAATCATGAAGAGAATCGATAAAATTTTTCTTGTATGGGAAATCAGTAACTGAAAATATTGTTATGTTTTGAAGATCATCTAATGTTCCTATATCAATCATGAACTCAATATTAACTAAAGTGATGATATCTGTATGTGTGTTTTTCGATGGAAAGCTTTTCGTTTGAAGATCATATACGAAGCGTTGTGATCCGATGTAATCATACGACTCGCCGTTGAACAGCATAAATAAAACGTTTTTCTGACCTCCTTTTGGGCCATTAATGATTGTGGATAATAAATTTGCTATGCTCACTACAACTGAAAATGAAACGAGAGAATCTATTGCTCCGAGTCCTGTTCCATCGAAAAAATGAAGCAGTATCTAATCGTGCAGAAACTACAATAAACTTTTCGGAATTATCCACTTTTCTTTCAGCAGGGTCTACAATCTTTCGTGGGAAAAGAGTTGTGTAAATTTTTCTACTGCTTAGGGGATCCCAAAATTTTGTAGAAGCTAAGTTATTTGTCACAGTTGTTCGACGCATGCAGACTTCTGAGTTCACAGCTGCCGACATCAGCGCATTCACTTGAATGCTGCATAATGATCGATATTTCTGATTTGGCATATCAAAATTATTGAATTTTTCATAAAAATCAACAATTTTTGTAATCTCTTCTTTTTGAGCCATACCTACTCGATTACTACATTTTGCGTAACAACAAATTCAGCGAGATAGTCACCTCAATGTATAGTAACAATGGAGTTGACGTTGATCGAGATGAGACGAAACTTATCCATAGAAATGTGACTGGATGACAAACTATTTGGAAGCATGTTGTTATGGCATAAGCGCAATGCTCAACCTTGTTTAAAGTTTTTATAGTTACCTAGTAATTCTATAGCATCTAAGTACGCATGTAGAGTAGGCGGTCAACGCCGGAATAGATTGTTTAGTGAAACGGAGGCAAAGTCGCCAGTTTAATATATGACCAAACAATGTATTTTTCTCATATTGACTTATCCTATTTACACAAATTATTAAAAGTTTATTCTTACTAATACACATTTAATTTTAACAAATTTTTGTTTACTCTAGCAAATAAAATATCTATTATAACATGAAAATTCCTTTTCTAAATATTCATTATCTAAAATCTATACATAAAAAAATTACATTCTAAATAGAAATTTTAAACGTTGCATTTCCCATAAAAAAATACTATTCCAAAAAACATTAGCTCTACATGAGGTAAATGCATTCTTATTCTACATGTTAATATCCTATAAGAAAAAAAGAAACAAGACATTGTTTTCATATGAAAAGTTCTTAGACTCCACATATGAACAATGTCAAGTGCATTGAGGAAAACGAAAGTGTTCGAGGCGATTTCTTTTTGTTTGTTATGTAACGTGTAGTAATCGAGGAGTAGGGCTCTAAAAGCCAGCGCTGCCACAGGCACACAGCACAAACTCAATTTAACGATGAGTAACCATTCAGTCACCTTCCCCATCGCAACACTCGCTCTGTTTTCGCATGAAAAATACGTCAAGAAAATTTCTTTTGTACTTAACTCCCGGTAAACAAAATTCTAAAACTGTTTAATATTTTTAATGTGTAGTGATTTTATTACAATATCTTTTGAATATAATTTAACGAATTGCGGTGTAACGCGGTATACAAATGCTTAGAACGAAACGGTTGACCCCTTTAATTATATGAATGATAAAATCATTGTATCCTTTAAACCCGTTAAAATTTGTCAAATCTTACCCATTCCAACCTTAATATTAATTAAAAATTTTTTTGTTTGTCGGTAATTAACGTGTGCCTGTCTAATTCTTCCGATTTTTCCCACTTAATTACGCCTAATCATTATAAACGAAAATTGCTTTCAATTGATAACTTAATCGAATATACAAAAAACGACGTAAATTTTAAAAACAACCGATACGAGTGTGCATTATCACCATCTCGGATCCACCCGAGTACGCATGATCGATCGAAAATCGTGGAAGTGCATCGTCTAGGGGGAGATCTATTATAGACGCGGCGACGAAGAGTGCACCGGCAGGCAGGGAGTCGTGAAGAAACCTCCGTGGTGAGACGACGAGTCTTGTGTGAGATACGCGTGCGGATATTTTTGCCGTTAATTGCAAAACGTTGTTAACTGAATTCGCCATTCGTCGTCGCGGGAAATTGCGTGGAAAGCGCGAAAATGATAGATTTGACCATAGACGAATAGTTCGCGTAACCTTTTCTGCTAGCCCCATTCTATGTTATATCAGCTATCGCCTCACAGCGAGAAAAAATTAATTTATGTGGCGCATGGTAGTGATGTTTTCGTGCGGTGAATTTTCAATTTGTTCCTGATTCAGGCGGATCAAAAGCGTCTTGCCCAGGAAATATTACTCGTCACAGAGAAATATTAACGAGCAGATCACACCAATGTGGACAAATCACCAGGCGCGCATTCACTCAAAAAGTGAACTTTGCCAACTCCAGTCCGTATGAAAGGCATCGCTAGCGGCACAGCAAGCGCCAAGCGACATTAAATGTAGGAATTTCTCAAAGCTTATGTTCAAGTGTTTGGCTAAGCAGTGGATTTTTTGCAATTTAAGCTGCTTTACTTGAGATGAAATAAAGCTGATAATACGAGTATATATGGTTAGGGGGGAGAAACAGGCGGCGTCTGAAGCGCACGCGGTAAAAGATAGTAGTGAAACGTTCGAAACAAGAGGAAATTGCTGAAGAGAGCGGAAAGGAAGAGTTTACAGTAGTAGTTCGAGTTGTAGTCAAGTGAAAAAGAAAAATCGGGAAGTGATGATTTGCTGTGAAAATTCATAGTTCTCTTTGCGCGTTCGTCGTGCTGCTTCTGCTAAGGTTGGCGATCGCGGAAAACTTGGTGGTTCGTTGCTGCTGAAGCGTGTGCGCCACAAAGAAAAGCGTGTTTGCATCTTCCGTACAACAAAAACAAACGTTGTTGTTCAGCAGCGGAAAAAGAAAAACTTGGCGCTCGTTGTGCGCAAGTTATGTACGAAAGTAAAATTGGTGATTGCTAGTCGGGCTTAGGTTTTCCAGCTCGCGCGGAAAACTGCTCAAGTGCAAGATAGTGTTGTGTGCGCCGGAAAAGCAGGAAATTCGCGTGGATCATTTCTCGTGAGTGTCACGGACTGTCTTGAGGAAACACGTCATCGCGGACGAAACCCTGGAAATATTTTTATTACCGGAAAAACCAACGAAAATTATTTATTCCTATCCGTTTTAATTATTTATTTCCACCCGACAAATAGTGCGAGATTGCGGGACTTGGTATGTTATTTTATTGATCTTAACTGTTACAAATTTTCGGTCGTCAGCAGACAACAAAGGGAAGTTTTTCGTCAACTTATGAGAAACAAACAACGTCAAGTATAAACATAACGGGAAAGCCAAAACGAAAACGGTTTCAGTTTTGCCTGCTCGTGGAAGTAAATTTGTCGGGACTGTGCTGCAAGAGAGGGGGAAAATATTCTAGCGAAGAAAGTCAAAGCCCGGATTTAAACATTTTTTGAATCGCGCGTCACTTGTGCTGATCCATACGCGCCGGAAACGTTTAATGTGTTTCGTGCTGAATTTTTCACGAATTCAATAAAGAAGCGCCAACAACAATTTCTTCTGAATTTTCACCGAAGGTAGAATTTTGAATTACAAGCGACGATCGCGTAAGTTCGGTGTCTCGCTGTGAAATTCCCAACAACTTAGAAAAGAATTCAGTGCCTTCGTAGACGACAAGTAAAAATATCCTTTCGCGGTGTTTGCGTATTTTGTAGCCTTTTGCTGCTCGGTCAAAAATTTATCGCACAAATCAAAGCAGAAAAGGAAATTCTAAAGAAAAACGTTTTAATTTGTATGAATTTCGTTATCACATGCGCGTTTTAGCAACAAAAAAAAAAAGGAAGAAGAAAAGTTGACAACGAAATATTCCAGAAATATCGCGAATGCTTTTAACCAAGTTGCTATTCAGTCAATTTTTCGTTTCGTTCTGAACGGATGAATTACACCAAAGGAGCATTTTAATGCGTTGGTTTTATCGAAATCTCACGACGGGGAGACGAAGGAAATGATTTGTTGGCAAGATCCGAGTGAACTTACCCGAGGAGCGCGCGGAAAAGTTCAACAAAGGAAACATCATCGACGATAGTGTAGAAGCGGTTGGTTTTTTTTGATGAAGAATTATATAATTAGAAGGAATTTTAAAAATTTGTCGCGCCATTATAACTTTACAGGACTTACTCACCTCGTCAACGAGCGCTCGTCGTCGGAAAAGGTTGGGTAAGTACCCGTTTGATTTCTTTAAATTTTTTTACATACATGTATATGCATACTTATATATGTTACTGACTGATATTTATTTATATATATTGATTTGAAAAAAAAAAGAAAAAAACGAAGAAGTCGAAGATAAGCTCATACGTTCAAATAGGTTGTCGTAATCAATTCCTATGAAAAAAAAATATATGTTGGAAAGTAAATATGCATATACGCCTCAACATGTTATAATAAAGTTTTTCATATGTTGTGTCTTATTGATGGTAAACATCTCTAATCGGGTACTCAAACAATTAAAACGTTCATTATATATAGAAAGACACGATTAGATCTGATAACCACTAGTAGATGGTAAACGAATTGAATTAATGTTAAAGTGAGAATCCTTAAGACGAAGAATTTGTTTATCGTGAAGTTACGGTTGTACAATTTTTGATTAAATAATAATAAAAATGCAGGAGTGAATTTTAAAATCAGTCTTTCCCTTCCGTTTATCTAACCGGGTATAGGACCCGGCACGGTGGCAGGCTTCCACCTCAAAATATGAGCCAGCCACCGGGTACAAGCTAATTCCTTTTTTCTGTTTCAGGTGACGTTATGGGTTGAGTGGCCCAAGCAGAGTGCCTTTTTATGGCATAGATTTATGCGATCCAATTGTATAATTCTATGACATAAATTGGTCACCGGGGTACTCCCCTTCTGATGGGAAGGTTCATACAATTCAAGTTGTATGAGTTTTCCACTCAGAAGAGGAATACCTGGCCACTTCAACAAGCTATCTTTGGATTTATTCCGGTTGGGTGGGTATGAAGGGGCTCCACCACCACCCGGTTGCCCCTCTTTCATTTGTGGGCCATGAACTTCGTTGGGTAACGACGAGGTCACCCCCAAGTTCGCCTTTCTTCTCAGGTTTCACTTGTTCTCGTAACAAGTACATCTCCTTCGGTGAGGTTATCTACAATTTTGCGACTTCAGGCGCCTCTTGAGCTATCGACAAATTCGTGAATGCGAAATTGTTTTGTAGTGAGTCCTCGTGCTGGGGAAACGAACCCGCCCCACGACACCGCAATGCTAGCCTGCCAGCGCATTCACGCGTCTCCAGACGAGGGCATTCTCGGTAGATACCTCCATCTTCTTCTGCCGGGGCAGCAGACCATCGCTGCAGTCCTTCACGGACTTATGAAAACTCTTTAATTCACTACAAATGCGTGCCTTCAACACTTTTATGTAATATAATATACGATTGTCTTCGCTCGTTTTACATTTGTGATGTTGTACATATGAAGCCATGTGTGGGTTCATATGGGTTTAATGGCGAAGATGCACATTTGTTAGTTTGATTTGGATTTTAGGTTTAAAGCGGGTCATGCATGTTCATTTACGTAGATTATTGTAGTAATGAATTTAATGTATTTTTGTAACATAAATTTACTTATTTGATGTTTTCTTACGTATGTGTAAATATATTACAATGCTGGCCTAAACGTTGAAAAACGAAATTGTTTTTTTGATCTTCCTTATTTATTCTTTCCGAAAGAGATTCAAGGTGTTGGTAAATTTTGAGAAGCAGCTCATAATTGCCACTTACATTATTTATTTTATTTACATTGTTGTCTACTGGTCCTCTAGCAGCAAGTTCAAATGACACCTCGGGCTTGACGAAGTTGGAAGTTATGACGGCGGTATACTTGGGTTTGTTCTGGGGAAAATTTAACTTTTGTATCTTGATATCGAGGGCATCCTCGATATGATGGTGGATGACCAAACATACCGCAATTAAAGTTGCGTTCACCGGGGGGAATGAATATCTTTACATTTAACGCACAGATAGTGCATGGCACAATTAGCAGCCGAATGACAAAATCTTTGGCACCTGTAACACTGGTTGACCTCCATTTTTTGAATACGCTCCCACCTCACAACTCTAAAGTTCAAGTAAGTAGTTGACCTCCTTGTAGCAAAATACTTCACACTAATAAATTTGACAGCTGGTGCTGCTTCCTGTAGCATTTCAATGAGATCAACTGTGTTCTCCCCGCAGTCCAGGCCCTTCAACAGGAAGGTCCGATATTTCTCCGCCTTTGGTGTATATGTGAAGTAGGGAGCTTTCACCCTATTAAGAGCATCTTTAGCTAGCTTGAAATCACCTAGTGTTTTTGTTTTTATTGTGAGTTTATCAGCAGTCATTCTATTTACTTGGAAATAATCGATCTTATGTTCGGGTGCCAATAGCCGAACCATATCCCCTCCGCGCTGCCCAAAGACATTAATCGGTGGAACTTTTTCAATAGTCTTACTATTTTTAAAAGGAGAATCAGCAGACACACCTGTAATGATTTTTCTCTCTTTTCAGATCGAACGCGGAACCGACCTCTCATCGGTTCTAGACGTTAAGTCTGAGTAGTGCCAACGGATGGTACCAACAGGTCAACCAATCCGTGCACCGTAACCCATTCTCGCGGTGACTGCTTGTCGGCCAGCTAGTTCGGAGAGGATTTCGGTCGCGGGTCTCCGAATGGATTACGCTCAATTACAATATTTCAGTCACCTGAACTTGCCCGTTTTCTAAACGCGTCAACAATTACTCATCCAGAACGAGAAACCTACATTACGTTAATTCTGGATGTGATCTATCCACAGATCTCAAATCAAAAACGCTACAAAATCCCATAGGCGCGTTACCGAATCACCGACGCGGTACCGAAAAATATGCTACTCGAACTTAAACCGAAGGAAACTACTCTAAGGAAATGACGAAACAATCAAAGGTACCGCGTACCGCGCGCGACGCGAAACCGACTTCAGCGGATTTGTCGAAACCCTAACCTCGCGACGGCATACCTACCCTGCACTTCCCTTTCACGCTGAAAAAGAACGAGCCACTGAAAAGGAAAGTCGTGGTTTATCTTTTAGCAATTCATATTATTTATTTCTAACATATAATATTAAATTTAGTTTAGATTCGTTTATTCATTTTCATCTTTCTTTTAAGATCACAAAAGCAACACGGATACTCTTTGCATTGTAGTTAATTGATACAACTTTAATATAAGTAGTTAAGACTTTATCTTGTGACTTCTTGGATGGATAATTAATTTTCACTAATTGTAAGATTTATTGATATATTGACTTGAATAAAGTAAGCTTCATCGAAAATGTCAAATACTTCGACCTTAAATATACTAGACGGTATACATTCTCCTCATTTATATTACTTCGATGTAGAACAAACTTTCGATCCTACATTCTCTTATTGAACTGGTTATTTATAAGGGAAATTAATTCTAATTACAAAAATATTTTTTTTTTAAAACCATATTATTATTAATTGGTGTAATTACGTCTTAGTTTACAGTTAAAACAAATTTTCTAATTTTCAAAGTTAGATCGCATTAAGATAAAATGATTGACTGCTTGGTGTCAAGCATGATGAACCGCGGATAAATTTATTTTGTACATTATATTATGGCATTTCAATTAAATAAGGAGATACGCTGCTTAAAACTTAATTTTCTCTTTGCGAGACTTTTTCCCAACCGAATTTTCAAGATTCGGCATTGATTCCAAATTCAATTAATTACATTTCCTTATTTGTATCGCTAATACGAATATATCAGAGTATAATTATATTATAAATTTTCTACGAGATAAAATTTATTTCATGTCCAACCATTAACAACGATACAACCATAAAATATAGAATTACTTCCTTCCTCTCTTTCATATCTTATTAATTTGACAACCTTTTGAGAATGCCATTTTGCGCTTAAACTACTCGTATTTACTCTACTTAATCATCATTTTGTATGTTATCTTAAAAAGCTAAATGCATTTAGCAAAAAAAAAAGCTAAAGTAAAGGCTAGCGTGGTGAAAGGAATGGATTAATTGGTTGGAATTTTGATTGATCGCAATAATATTGTATTAGTTTGCGGATACTGAACGTTATAAATGCCTTTATTTCTTTCTTAGTTTAATTTTTTTTTCATCTATTTCGAATTGGTTTATACGACGCCCATCATATACTTATATTCCAATTCAATATTTATCATTATCACTTGTATTTATTTATATATTATTCGTATTTAAAAACAAATTGTACAAAATATCCGCACTCAATTAACGTTAATATAATTTACTTAGCAAAATAATCATAAGTGACTTGAATGCAACTTCTGTGATAGAGGACTTTCTGGTTTTCAGCTGATAGCGTTAAGAATGTAAATATTTATTCGTTGAAGGCAGTGGGTCCTTTTAAAATATTTAAGTTAAAAGAAAATGCTCCGAGGCATGTTAGCATTTGCAACTTCGTATTAATAACAAACTTGTAACGGAATATTATGACCACTTCAGCTGACCAAAAAAATTGTCCTGCGCATCGAAGTTACTGTTTATACTACTACTCATATATAACTAAATCATTAATTATTTATTCAAAAGGAAAAAAGCTTATGATTTCATCTGACTTTCTCCCTGTATAAAGGAAATTCATATTTGATTAAAAAGTTGAATATGGATTTTCAAAATTTTATCTTTTTATAAGGCACAATAAATAATATTCTCCTTTTTTTTTCTCTTATAAGTTTGCATCGGTTTCGTTTGGTTAAAGATGATTTTTATTGTGCTGCTACATTAAATTCAAGTGCCTTTTTACCCCAAAAAGAAAACCATTTCTTATTTGAAGGGCATTTTAAATCTAATGCATAATATGTTTTAATATTCGATATCATGTTTTTCCGTTAGCATGATTTCTATTTTTATGGATGCTATTTGCGTAATTATTTTCGGGAATGTCATTATTATTGGGTGTATCGTCCTTGTTGTTATTATTATTGTTTTTACAGTTTTTTGTTTTGTTTAACCTTGCAAGTTGGTTGTTGGCTGTTTTGTGTTTTCTTGGTTTGTTGATTTTTGTTTGTAGAAATAAAAGTACTTATGCAATTGGTTACCTGAAATTACGTGTGCCGGGTGTTACCCAAGTCAATACCATTTCCACTGAGCTCGCACTGTTTGGTTCTTGCAGAATATTGAAATCAGGGCTGGCATAGTAATCGCATTGTTCATTACGGGCTTTGTTGTTGCGCCGAACGGTGAAGGCGATTGTCTTGCTATTTCGTAGCCGAATCCATTCGACATTGCCTTGAAAACAGCCAAATCGCACTGCAAACGATGCAAGGTGATCGCAACTACAACACACTCGATATCTGGTTTTTTTGCGCCGTCTACTGTTGGTTGCAGATGGAGATCATACAAATAGCACCTGCTACTCTTAGTCTACGGTAATCGAAATGGACAGTGTTAGATTGTGTGCATATGCAGGAATGGTTTAAAATAATGCTAAATCTCTACTACTTCAAAACTAATAGTACCTTTCGTAACTTGCACCCCTCATGCTCCAGCCTGAGGCAATGCTCCGGTGAATTTCTCAAGTGTTTGATGGTCCACGTGCAGCCCTCTTGAGTACACCTCGCTCCGACCAAATCCTACACACAAACGATCGTCACGAAGGTATGTTAAGAGGTAGAAAAGCACTTGAAAGGATCTAGACAGCACGAACTACGATCACGCACCATCGATCACCACAAAACGTTATTTTCTTTTTCTTCGCCGCCATGTGGCTGTCAAAAATCCCGGTTGTCACCTCGGACAAAACATCTGTGTGTGGAATGGCACGCCATATGGCGGCAATGTGCCTCTCCAGTTGTCGCCAGTGGCATAGTTTTCTCGATGGCCATGGTGGAGGGGCATTTCCAGATGGTTATGTCTCGAAATGTGCCGGGGTTTGGGATTAATTCTATATTTCGAATATTTATATCCACGGATCTAAATATTTGGACAGAAAAAAAATATTTTCTGCACAACGATATCCGCACGACAGATGAAGTCCGCTGGCACTTCGAGGACATATCCATCTGGCCGGTTGCAAGGGTTCGGGATCGGAATCACTTCGATTCCCGGGCGTGGGCGTCACATTACACATTCCCCCCCCCCCAAAATCGAAGTAATTACGATCCCGTCTCCTATATAAAAGGTCTTGGTTAGGGCCATGGCGGGTCGAAGGTCGGTTCCGAGGAATAAGCTACACCCATGTTCGTGAAGACTCGACAGTGACTATATGGTAGGGAGTCGGGTGTTATTCGGAGGTCTTCGTCTAAGCAGAGATTGGGGTAAGCCAAGGTTTCTCGTGGGAAATAGTTGCACTTCATCGTCTAAGGTCTTTTGCGTGGTAAATTCCCAGGGTTTTACCAGTCATGTCCGCGATGAGGTATCGGGTGGGGCTTATGACTTGTAGGACTCGACACTTCACGAATTTCTTGTCTAGTTTGGCATTGTAATGTCGGGTGGCATCGCTCTGTCGGAAGTTTCGACGATATACCTCGTCGCCTACCTTAAAGCCAGAAGGATGAGATCGCAAGTTGTACCGCTCTTCTCCCATCCGTCTACTTTCTTCAATCTTCTCCCGCAGTTGATCTCGCAGAAGTTGGAGCTTTTCGTGCGGTTCTAGAACCACGATTGGGTCCTCTAGCGATTTCAGCTGCCGCAATAGCCGGTAAGCGCTCCCATGACAGATCATGTACTGGCCGAACACTGCGAAATACGGCGAAATGCCGGTAGTGGCGTGGTACGACGAGCGCAGCGCACTAGTGATGGCGGACAATTTGCGATCCCAGTCCTTCTGATTCGGGTGGACATAGGCGCGGATGGCCGCTATGAGCGTACGATTCAGTCGTTCGGATGCGTTGGCTTGTGGTGAATAGACGGCAGTTCGTTGGTGGATGATGCCGTATTTGGACATTAGGTCTCGGAACTTGCTGGAGGTGAACTGGACCCCATTGTCGGAGACAAGTTTCTCCGGAACTCCAAACATGTGAAAGACTCGGTTCTCCAAAAAGTTGATTATAGGTCCAGTGTGCATGTTACGTAGTGGTTCTATGATAGGGAATTTAGAGAGCTGGTCCAGGACCACGACAGCTCCCGTGTGACCAGAAGCAGATCGAGGGTAAGGACCGATAAGATCAATGTACAAGCGCTGGAACACGCGTTCGGGGACCTCAACCTTACCCATGGGTGGCCGAAGAATGGTGTTGGGCGCTTTAGTGCACTTGCATAGCTCACAAGAGGCTACGTACGCTTTTATCTGTTGTGCCATCTTAGGCCAAAAGAAACAGGTTTTCAACCGCCTAAGTGTACGACCGTATCCGCCGTGCGCACTTGATGGGTGGTCATGAGCCCGTCTGATAAGATCAGTGGTTAATTCTTCGGGCACCCACAACTTCCACTGTTCTTCTTCTTGTATGGGTTCTCCGGATGCGTGTCCCATCCGCTTATAAATAAATCCATCCGTCAACCGCAGTTCAGGAAGCTGGGGCTGTTGATTCTGGATAGTGTGAATCAGTTGTGTGTAGGTTGCTGACTTGAAGGCAGGATGGTCCAAATCGATCAATTGGGGGCTGTCGTCCTCTTGGACCAACTCGGCTCCTTCAGGGGCGAACATTCTGGATAGGGTGTCGGGGACTACATGCTGGCTACCTTTTCGGTGGCGGATTGTGAAGTCAAATGCCTGTAATTTCAGTGCCCACCTGGCCAATCTGCCGTTGAGATCAGTCTGGCTCATTAGCCATTTCAGAGAAGCGTGATCCGTAACGATTTCAAAGGTGTGTCCCTCCACATAGGCTCGGAAGCGTTTCACTGCCAACACTGCCGCTAAACATTCCTGCTCGGAGACCGTGTAATTTCGCTGGGCTGGGTTCAGCTTGTGAGACATGAAGGCTATAGGTCTCTCTTCGCCATCCTGTGCAACCTGGACTAAGACTGCTCCCACCCCATGTTGACTCGCGTCACAATGGATTGAGAACGGTTTGTCAAAGTCCGGGCTGTGCAGTACGGGGGCTGTAGTCAGACTCTTCTTTAGCTCTTCAAAGGCTCGCAAGCTGGACTCTTCCCAGACGAATTTACGTCCCTTACGCAGCATGTCGGTCAAAGGAGTGGTAATGGTGGCATAGTCACGTACAAAACGCTGGTACCATCCGCATAAACCTAAGAATCGGCGTAACTGTTTGGTGGTCTTGGGTAGTGGAAAAACGTCAATCGCTTGAGTCTTTTCCGGATCGGTCTTGATATGGCCATGCCCAATGATGTGACCTAAATACTTCACCTCCGTCATCACAAACTGGCTCTTCCGTATGTTGATGGTTAATCTTGCCCTCCGGATGTGTAGAGCCACCTCCTGAAGCAGGTCGATGTGTTCCTCAAAGGTCTCGGTTATAAGCAACAGATCGTCCAAGTAAACGAAAACTTGGTGCCGCAAATGAGGTGGTATCACCTTATCCATAAGGCGCGTCATTGTTTGGGGGGCATTACACAATCCGAATGGCATGGTCACGAATTGATATAGGGGCCGACCTGGGACTGTGAAGGCTGTTTTCTCCTTTGAACCGGGGTCTAAAGGAATTTGCCAGAAGGCGTCCTTGAGGTCTAAGCTCGTGATGAAATGGGCTTTAGGCAATCGACTCAAAATGCCTTCGATCAACGGTAGAGGATATGCGTCCTTGACTGTGACGGCGTTCAAGCGTCTGGCATCTAGGCATAACCGGACCTTGTTCGGCTTGACAACTAAGGTGACTGGGGAAGCCCACGCGCTCTGTGATTCTTCGATTACGCCTAATGCTAGCATTCGATCCACTTCGGCATATAACGATTTTTCCTTCGCCGGAGATATGGCGAAATGTCTCTGTTTTATGGGTTTAGCATCCCCCACGTCTATCGTGTGGAACACCAGGGCAGTCCTCCCGAGACCTTCTTTCTCATGCGATGGAAAAGCCGATATAGCCGAGTCTAGACGCAGTTGCTGATTTACATCTAGAGTATGTCGTAGTAAGTTAGTGGGTTGAGATTGGTCAGGAACGGTGGTGACGGACTCCAGGGTCGAACCGGAAAATAGTGCCGGGGCCAAGTTAAATTTTCGAACGAAATCCACTCCTAAATAAAGATTCTGGGTTAACTGAGGTATGATGAAAAATTCCATAGGTTTAGTTACCCCTTTAAAGGTGACATCCGTCATAATTTTTCCCACTACAGAGTGACGAGTTCCGTCCGCCGTGCTTAACCAGGAGGTGAAATGACGGATTTGGTCCGCGTGCTTTGCCAGTACCTCCCCTGCAAACTCGGCAGATATGCAATTCACACTGGCTCCCGTATCGACTAAGCCTGATACTCGTTTTTGCAGGAGGTGTACTGACGCATATGGCCGAACATCATCCCTCAATAATTCGTCTAAGTGTATGTCCTTCAACACTTTCCTCGACTGCCTGACTTTTCTCCAGAAGCTCCGCATCCGACGCGTGGCTCGCTTGCTTCGCGGTGGGACAGTTGTGGCCAATTCCTCATGGAAGATGCGCTGTCGAGTAGCCAAATAATTCCGCAGCCTGACATGAAAAGGTTTTACATGCCAGGGAACTTTCGCCTCGCTATCATTTCCCTGCGCGTTGGCCTCGGCGAAGGACGGCGTCGGTTGTGGAACTTCGGGAGAACTGTGTTTAGCGGTGCGAGTCAGCAGAGTTGGAGTCCTGTTGGGAGCTGGGTCATAGCTGGTGATGGGGTCTGGATTGGTTCGTCCGGGGTCTAGGAGTGCCGACGGGTGGTCGCGGCACTCGGTGGCAAGTTTTTTCGCCCTTTGCAATTTGCACAGTCAGGTGCGTATGTGTCGGCCTTCCCGCATCGGTAGCAGAAAAGCGTTGGCTCCGCTGGACATGCATAGAACCGATGTCCCGGTTGTCGGCAGTTCCAACAGACCGTCGGGCTTGTAATTGCTTCAAGGGAGGGTCGATCAATCAATGCTGGGTCCTCAAGCTCCTGTGGTGCTCCGCTCCTCGGTACTGGTACTGGATCAGCAAGCAGGTGGTCAGCTGCCATCAACTCCGCGGTGTGATGATTTCGGGGATTTGATCCCGTTATGCGAGGTTGTGGACGGAAGGTACCACGCCGCTCATCCAAGTGTTCTTGTCTACGGGCATGGAGGCGCAATCCCTGTATGGTGTTGATGGGAAAATGCAGAAGGCTGTTCTGGAGATCCCAGCGCATATTCTCTCTGATAATTTCTACCAGTTCGTCCTCGGGCATGGTATTTCGCAAGCGAGTGCTCAATCTCACTATACTTGTGTAGTACTGGTCGAACGGTTCGTGAGCGCCTTGTTTCCGTTTCTTTATTTGCTCCCTTAGCTCTCTCTCAGTGAAGCCATCCTCAAATCGATTGCGGAAGGCTGCACTGAAAGAGTGCCAAGTGGGACGTGGCGTTGACTCTTTAAAGCTCCAGTACCAGTCGGCAGCGTCGCCGCTGAACAAAAGATGTGCATGCCGGAGGAAGGCCGAGGAATCACCTCCCAGGGTGCTGGATACCAACGCCTGAATCCGGAAAAGGAACCGGTCCGCCGATATCATATCGTTGAACCCTGTAAAGTTCAGGCGCCAACTCTCCATGATACGAGGCGTCGGGTCTCGAAAAAGTGTCAATGCGTTCCCGGGGGGAATCACATCCTCGATTGACCTGTTGTACTGAACGGCCTCGGGGGCTGGAGGTACCAACGGGGGTCCGGTGCTGTGTCGTGGTCTATATTCGGGAGCTCTGGGATCCATTCCTGAGTTCCTTGGAGGTGGGACCCATTGCTCGGATTGTCGGGAGTGGGGCATCGCCACACTGGGATTTGGCTCCCAGCCAAGCGGAGTTCTCACGCGGCTGGGTGGTTGGCTCAACGGGAGATTCTGGATCTTTCCCTCCAGGTTGCCAATCCTCTCCGACATATCCCTCATCAACGCCACGAGGGTGTCAATGGAGTGGGCGGAAGGCATGGTTGTCACCTCGGACACGACACTTGCAGCCGGAACTTCACCGCCTACTGCTCCTTGCAGGTCTAAGAGTGGTTGTGACGGTTCGGCTTCTGGAGCTCCTTTCGCCACTGCTCCGCGCGTCGGTAGGGGCGTTCCGAGGGGGACGTCTAGGGCAGACCGCTCGATGGGTCGCCGACATAATGGGCAACTCTCTGACGTGAGGAGGAGCTGTTGTACACAGGCACGATGGAATAGATGTCCACAATCCAATCGCACGCTGTGTACCCCCTCCACTACGTCCTCGAAACAGATTCCACAGTTCGCGGGTTGGACCGTTTTTGACCGGGTCCACCGCTTTTCTGGGGTCCGCTTCGTTGCCATTTTTACTGGTTTTGGTGGTTGCACGTTTTACTGTGAAAGAAAAGAAATGTAACACTATAATATAAAAACTTAAGACTAACTTAGTGGCCGATAGTGGCGAGCTAATGATAGAGGGGAAAAAAAAAACAAATATTTGACAGTCACTTTCCTTTTCAGTGGTCGACTCCTTCAACGGGAAAAGAGAGTGCGTGGTAATCTGCCGAAGAAAGGGTGCTTTTGGTCGATTTACGAAAATTACCCCATAACCCACATACATTACAAAAAACCGTCTCTAAACTACGTTAAAGTGACTCGACGAGACAAGTGGTAGAGCTACCGTAACGACTTTGTACGCGGTCAAAATTCCCGACGCGTAGAAGCATTCCGGGCTTCGCAACTCCAGCATACGCCACCGAACGTTGAACCGATACCACTCGTCTAACACGCATAAGAAATAGTTAGAATCCTTCCGCGACATAAAGGCAAGGTAGCCTTCTATTTTCTTGAGAGTCCATGCTGATAGGTAAACCCATCAGACTGGCAGTTCCATCAAGAAAATAGAAGGTCCTTACAGGGGTTAGCCTAGGACAACACATCGGAAGGATTCTGTCGCGAAAGCAAAATCAAACAAAGGAGAGCGGAAGCTACAACTCACGTGAAGCGACTTCTAATGTGTATCACACAACTCCACTGCTCCTGATAGTGGGACTCGAGTACCAAAGTACCTTACATCCTCCGTAAAGGACCAACTCGTCAGAAGACGCGAAGTTCTTTCCCCCTTAGGATGTTTTAGGCCCCACGTTGGGCGCCATTTGTAATGATTTTTCTCTCTTTTCAGATCGAACGCGGAACCGACCTCTCATCGGTTCTAGACGTTAAGTCTGAGTAGTGCCAACGGATGGTACCAACAGGTCAACCAATCCGTGCACCGTAACCCATTCTCGCGGTGACTGCTTGTCGGCCAGCTAGTTCGGAGAGGATTTCGGTCGCGGGTCTCCGAATGGATTACGCTCAATTACAATATTTCAGTCACCTGAACTTGCCCGTTTTCTAAACGCGTCAACAATTACTCATCCAGAACGAGAAACCTACATTACGTTAATTCTGGATGTGATCTATCCACAGATCTCAAATCAAAAACGCTACAAAATCCCATAGGCGCGTTACCGAATCACCGACGCGGTACCGAAAAATATGCTACTCGAACTTAAACCGAAGGAAACTACTCTAAGGAAATGACGAAACAATCAAAGGTACCGCGTACCGCGCGCGACGCGAAACCGACTTCAGCGGATTTGTCGAAACCCTAACCTCGCGACGGCATACCTACCCTGCACTTCCCTTTCACGCTGAAAAAGAACGAGCCACTGAAAAGGAAAGTCGTGGTTTATCTTTTAGCAATTCATATTATTTATTTCTAACATATAATATTAAATTTAGTTTAGATTCGTTTATTCATTTTCATCTTTCTTTTAAGATCACAAAAGCAACACGGATACTCTTTGCATTGTAGTTAATTGATACAACTTTAATATAAGTAGTTAAGACTTTATCTTGTGACTTCTTGGATGGATAATTAATTTTCACTAATTGTAAGATTTATTGATATATTGACTTGAATAAAGTAAGCTTCATCGAAAATGTCAAATACTTCGACCTTAAATATACTAGACGGTATACATTCTCCTCATTTATATTACTTCGATGTAGAACAAACTTTCGATCCTACATTCTCTTATTGAACTGGTTATTTATAAGGGAAATTAATTCTAATTACAAAAATATTTTTTTTTTAAAACCATATTATTATTAATTGGTGTAATTACGTCTTAGTTTACAGTTAAAACAAATTTTCTAATTTTCAAAGTTAGATCGCATTAAGATAAAATGATTGACTGCTTGGTGTCAAGCATGATGAACCGCGGATAAATTTATTTTGTACATTATATTATGGCATTTCAATTAAATAAGGAGATACGCTGCTTAAAACTTAATTTTCTCTTTGCGAGACTTTTTCCCAACCGAATTTTCAAGATTCGGCATTGATTCCAAATTCAATTAATTACATTTCCTTATTTGTATCGCTAATACGAATATATCAGAGTATAATTATATTATAAATTTTCTACGAGATAAAATTTATTTCATGTCCAACCATTAACAACGATACAACCATAAAATATAGAATTACTTCCTTCCTCTCTTTCATATCTTATTAATTTGACAACCTTTTGAGAATGCCATTTTGCGCTTAAACTACTCGTATTTACTCTACTTAATCATCATTTTGTATGTTATCTTAAAAAGCTAAATGCATTTAGCAAAAAAAAAAAGCTAAAGTAAAGGCTAGCGTGGTGAAAGGAATGGATTAATTGGTTGGAATTTTGATTGATCGCAATAATATTGTATTAGTTTGCGGATACTGAACGTTATAAATGCCTTTATTTCTTTCTTAGTTTAATTTTTTTTTCATCTATTTCGAATTGGTTTATACGACGCCCATCATATACTTATATTCCAATTCAATATTTATCATTATCACTTGTATTTATTTATATATTATTCGTATTTAAAAACAAATTGTACAAAATATCCGCACTCAATTAACGTTAATATAATTTACTTAGCAAAATAATCATAAGTGACTTGAATGCAACTTCTGTGATAGAGGACTTTCTGGTTTTCAGCTGATAGCGTTAAGAATGTAAATATTTATTCGTTGAAGGCAGTGGGTCCTTTTAAAATATTTAAGTTAAAAGAAAATGCTCCGAGGCATGTTAGCATTTGCAACTTCGTATTAATAATAAACTTGTAACGGAATATTATGACCACTTCAGCTGACCAAAAAAATTGTCCTGCGCATCGAAGTTACTGTTTATACTACTACTCATATATAACTAAATCATTAATTATTTATTCAAAAGGAAAAAAGCTTATGATTTCATCTGACTTTCTCCCTGTATAAAGGAAATTCATATTTGATTAAAAAGTTGAATATGGATTTTCAAAATTTTATCTTTTTATAAGGCACAATAAATAATATTCTCCTTTTTTTTTCTCTTATAAGTTTGCATCGGTTTCGTTTGGTTAAAGATGATTTTTATTGTGCTGCTACATTAAATTCAAGTGCCTTTTTACCCCAAAAAGAAAACCATTTCTTATTTGAAGGGCATTTTAAATCTAATGCATAATATGTTTTAATATTCGATATCATGTTTTTCCGTTAGCATGATTTCTATTTTTATGGATGCTATTTGCGTAATTATTTTCGGGAATGTCATTATTATTGGGTGTATCGTCCTTGTTGTTATTATTATTGTTTTTACAGTTTTTTGTTTTGTTTAACCTTGCAAGTTGGTTGTTGGCTGTTTTGTGTTTTCTTGGTTTGTTGATTTTTGTTTGTAGAAATAAAAGTACTTATGCAATTGGTTACCTGAAATTACGTGTGCCGGGTGTTACCCAAGTCAATACCATTTCCACTGAGCTCGCACTGTTTGGTTCTTGCAGAATATTGAAATCAGGGCTGGCATAGTAATCGCATTGTTCATTACGGGCTTTGTTGTTGCGCCGAACGGTGAAGGCGATTGTCTTGCTATTTCGTAGCCGAATCCATTCGACATTGCCTTGAAAACAGCCAAATCGCACTGCAAACGATGCAAGGTGATCGCAACTACAACACACTCGATATCTGGTTTTTTTGCGCCGTCTACTGTTGGTTGCAGATGGAGATCATACAAATAGCACCTGCTACTCTTAGTCTACGGTAATCGAAATGGACAGTGTTAGATTGTGTGCATATGCAGGAATGGTTTAAAATAATGCTAAATCTCTACTACTTCAAAACTAATAGTACCTTTCGTAACTTGCACCCCTCATGCTCCAGCCTGAGGCAATGCTCCGGTGAATTTCTCAAGTGTTTGATGGTCCACGTGCAGCCCTCTTGAGTACACCTCGCTCCGACCAAATCCTACACACAAACGATCGTCACGAAGGTATGTTAAGAGGTAGAAAAGCACTTGAAAGGATCTAGACAGCACGAACTACGATCACGCACCATCGATCACCACAAAACGTTATTTTCTTTTTCTTCGCCGCCATGTGGCTGTCAAAAATCCCGGTTGTCACCTCGGACAAAACATCTGTGTGTGGAATGGCACGCCATATGGCGGCAATGTGCCTCTCCAGTTGTCGCCAGTGGCATAGTTTTCTCGATGGCCATGGTGGAGGGGCATTTCCAGATGGTTATGTCTCGAAATGTGCCGGGGTTTGGGATTAATTCTATATTTCGAATATTTATATCCACGGATCTAAATATTTGGACAGAAAAAAAATATTTTCTGCACAACGATATCCGCACGACAGATGAAGTCCGCTGGCACTTCGAGGACATATCCATCTGGCCGGTTGCAAGGGTTCGGGATCGGAATCACTTCGATTCCCGGGCGTGGGCGTCACATTACACACCGGTTGGCTTCTTTCTTCACCTTCTCCTTATTTTTAGATTTTAAATATTCGATGATGTTATCGCTAGAATCATTAATATTACTTATCTTTTTTGGCACTCGACCTCGGTATCCATATCAGTATCCATCGCAGTAAGTACCGCATAGTAATTTTCGCTGTCGTTTGCTCCCGCGCTTAGAATGATATCGGCGTCATGAATTGTTGTATTTTTCGCATCTTGTATTGTTGGCTTATTTTTTTGTTGAACCTTTTGCGTAGCTACTTCATTTTCGCTCGTCTTATATTTGATGACTTCTTGTTTTCCGAACGCCTTTTATTGCTTAATCACCTCAGTTTGGTTGACGTTTGATAATTTACGAATCGTTTCTTGCAATTTTTGAATTCGGGGTTTCATCTCTTCATTTTCTCTGGCAACGCTTTCCAGTTCTTCGCTTGATAGCATAATACGCGTCCCATGTTCAAACTTTTCTTGTTCGTTTTTTCTTTTCATTAGTTGTATTCGAAATTCCTGGCCCCGGGTCCTCAAGCGGTGGTAAGCCGTCGGGCTCCTCCATGCCCCCAGTGAAGACCCATGTCTACTTTTTGAACTTCTTGAGACTTCTCCGCAAGTAAAATCTAAATATTCGATAAATTGTTCGAATAATTTTCGATTAACTAAATAATGCATCATTATATTCACACCGTTAATATTTCCATTACATTGATCACAATAATTCATTAGGTATTATTAAAAGTGGGAAGACAATTTCGATATAACTAGCTATTTATTAAATTGATATTCACTTTGATATTCTAACAAAATTAGATAAAATATTTTAGCTAATACCAAAAAACTACTTCGCTTCATACTTGGGTTAGAAATAGAAAATGCGTTTAAATGATTATTACGACTATTAAATAAAGCGAAAGCAAATATTTTAAATAATGTATACAGTAAAACCTGGGTAAGTGCTCATCGAAAATCTAGAAACTTTTTGTGCACTTAACTGGGTTGTGCACTTATGCGGGCACTTTTTGTTTCTTTCGCTAAATTTGAAGGTTTTTATCAGAAAAATGTTTGAAAATAAAAGTTTTCGTAACATAAATGTATTTGTATTCTTAACAGAAACAATAAAACAGAATTCAAATTTTCCAGATGCAAATTCTATAGAAACACATATTACAAAGAACACTGTTTTGATTCGATGTGTTATATTTGAGTATTTTTTATTTTTTATTACGAAAAAATCAGATATTTTCTTTTGGATTACATTTTTACCCGTACATTTCATCAGATTTTCTTCTACTTTATCTAAACATGTTAAGTCTTCTCCCATTATGGTTAGGTATTGCTTAATTTTAAGGAGGGAATCGAATGCATCTTGTAAAGTTACAGCAGCTGAAGATTCTCCAGCTTCCTCTTCAATTAGCTCTTCATCTTCGGAGTGATGTTCATTTTCGAATCGAATTTCTTTAACGATTTCATCTTCATCCAGTTCCCCATAGCAATCGAGGTTGTCATCGCCGGTTAAAAGTTCGTTGAACTGATCCTCTGTTATCCGCAATTCGATGATTCCTTCCGCACCATAGTACATTCACTAGTACCCACACTATCCATCCACCCTATATTGCACACTTTCTGAATTTTCCCAGGGGCCGGTCAGCTTATCCGGGGCACGTTAGCTGAGCTCAGTCCTGGCGCGTTCAAGAAACAAAGTAAAAAACAAACAAATTTTCCGACGCACGTGTTCTTTTACGCATTTCAGAACATGGGAATGCTGCCAGATCCTAATAAAAAACTAAAAGATTGCATGGAACGAATTCGCTTTTCTGCAAAGTTATTGATTTTTTGAGATATGGTAATCCTGAAATCTCTCATTGAAGCATATGTTTATATTCGCGCCAATCCTCGCGTCAGCATTTACCTACCTACTACCTGCTACCGAAGATTTATGGCTCGCTGTTCAGTTGTGTTCGGATTTTTCCGGAGGGTTGATTGAGTGTGGATACTATATGAGCATACTATGGTCCGCACAACTGTCGTGGTTTGTGGTGCCGCTATCGGCATGTGAAAATGAGTCGCCGAGAATGTTTTTTTACTTTGGCAAATTAAGGGAAAGGATTTTTGCTTTGCGAGAGAGAGACAGTCGAATTCCGAGTTGTTGTATTTTTGTAGGAAAATTCTATATTCGTAGCATCATCGTAAGTACAATACTAAAACTTATTTCGTCGTGCAAACGGATGTGTCGAGACGGCTGGCGCGTACGATGGTGCTTTTGGGTTATTTTTAAAAAATCTGATTTTCGGTGATTCAGTAAGGCGTAAAACACCACCCACTCTATAAAAAAAAAGATGTACCACCGTCAGTTTCATGTGTCGCATTGAGACGGCGAACATTATAACGCCCGACGAAAATGCCCGATATTTACAAATTTCAACCCAGGGTCAAAAGTGACCCTGGGTAGTTGCACCCCAAGAGGTGGGTGCATCACAGGTTTTTTAAAGAGGTTTCGCCAATAGCCATAATCCTCTAAAATTAACCTACTCAAAGCTAATGAAATAGATAAAAATCATTGAACTGATGCTAGTTTATTATAGTTATGGAAATGTGGAATATAAATAGTAAAATTTCTCATTTAAAACATAATGAGAAGTGAAGACATACAAATTTTAAATATATTCCCTGACTTTAGGCCCCATAATCAAATTAAATTAACGTGCCTATTCCTTGAAATTGGTGCCCGTTATATATTTGCTACGGTAAAAAGCCAGCAATTTTTTGCATCTTTTATGTATTTTTCGAACGATCTATTTGAAAAGGTTACCTTATTTGCGTTCCAAATACAATCACAGCCATTTCAAACGGACTTTCGAAGTTTTTTAATTCTGAATGAGAAATTAATTTTTTTTTATTCTAAGGAAGGCGGTGTCCAGATATTCCTATAGCCTCATTTGGTATTAGCTTATGGGTTTTGCATCAACTGATAGGAATACGCGAAGTGGTACAATGTATTTCCGATTTTAATTTTATGCAAATTCAATCAGTTTTTGTATTCACGAATTATATTCAAGTCTCATAAATTAATACCTGATGAGAATATGGGTGCATCTCGAAACCACCTTCCCTATAGTAAAAATTTTTTTCAAGTTTCTAGTCAAATATTTGTAATGAGGAATCTTTTCATACCGATTATTTGAAGGATTCAAAAATTAATCGCCGATGAGACCAAATCCGTTCGTTTTGATATAATTTAAGTATGTTGGGTGGTATTAGGTAAGAATATGTATTTTATTCATAGCAAATACAACCATGTTGGTAATTTTCTCACGCCCTAATTTAAAATATCACGTTTCATAGCGTATGTGATGAACACTCATGAGATCATGTTCCGCTACCTAATATATAAACACAGCAACATGGACACCATGGGAAGCATCTAGGAATATAATGAAATCCATGCCAACCATAATCACTTCACGCAGTTCAATAAAAGAAAATAGGCGGAGCATGTGTTACAGCCAAAATTAGATTATATCAAAACGCAAAACGATTGCTTTTCGAAACCTTCAAGTCAGCGGCGCAAATAGATCCTCTGTATAAATATTCCAATTCCTGAGGAATGAAACTAGTTGATCCCTAGTCTTGGAATGTATTGATAACCATTTTATCCTCATCTAATTTAAAGTAAAATTCCAGTTGATTTTCCTTTTGACATTGAATTTTTTTATTCTTTCAATGATATAACGTTCGTCTCGACTATTTTTTATAATTTTCCTCTGTACAGTTTTCTGAAGAAGACTGTAAATAAAAGTCAAAAACGATATCCATCGAAAGAATAAAAAATCTAACTTCAAAAGGGAATGAAAATTGTATTTAACTTCAAATTATGTTAAAACAACGTTGGAAAACAATTCAGAAAAAATTAAAAACTAAAATAAATTAATATATCAAAACAGAAATACGGCATTATGCAAAAATTAAAAAAAAAAAGCTCCCTTCTTCAGTGAATTATTGTCTCTCTGATACTGAAGAAGGGAGCAACTTACTTCCGAAATGTACATCGTTCGAAAAAACAAATTATAGCCTTTTTTAATGCAAAATCAACAAATAAAGGATTGCTACTTCTATCAATAAATGAAATTAAATAAATATAAAATACTAAATGACATATCATTCATTTAAAGAAGTATTAAAACTTACTTGAATTAACTGCATTGAAGCATCAGTTTGCACTTGATTTTGGATAAGCCATTATGAAACATAATTTATCATTTAAGAATTATTACCATAGAGTTCTTATTCTTGAATGCATACTTACTTCATTTTTAAGCTGCGCATACTCTGCCAAAACATGCGATTTTTAGAAATTCTTTCGTGGTTGAGGATAACTTGCGCCTTGATTGACTCCAATCAATATCACCTTCGTTGAAATGGCGCTCGCAGACTCTGGCTTATGGAGCATCCAACTCCTTCCCGAGTAACTGCGGCCCATTCGCGTTCCATTCGCGTTCCATCCGCCATGATTTTGGAAACCTAGAAAAACGAAAATATTTTTAAACAAAACCTTCCAATTTTTGAACTTAATAAAAAATCCCCCATAATGCACTGTGATTATTACACCGTATTTAAGTTTAGTTTTTAATTTTATCAATAAAAACGAAAGCTTTAATGTTCTAAACTTTTACAATCACCTTCGGATTAGTAAAAAAAAAAACTATTCACATTAATTAGTTCTTAACACGATCCTGGACAGAGCCGACAAAACTTAAATTTATGCGCGGAAAGTCGGCTTCGTTCGTAACTAGGACTTTAAATGGCATGGATTTTCACATAAAAATAATCTGAATCGTTTGAAATGGAGCTTTAATCAAAATTTTGTTTTGTTTTGGCCTGTGGGAAGAAAATCAGAGCAAAAAACGCACAAACACTTACAGTATAAACAAATTTCCTTCGCGTGTTATCCGTGTCCTATAACCGGCAACAAAACTATTTCACCCGTGGAAATTTTTTAACTCGTACTTTGTTTTCATTTAAAAAAATTCGCAAAACATTCAAAACAAGGACGGAACAAGAAAACCGCGTAAATTACACCCGGACACCAAATTTACTTATTCACTGCACTTTACTTACCTAAATAATGATATATACGGCGTGGCGCTCCCGCGTTGCTGCTCGCACTTGCAAACAATACACTTTATTTTTGAGTTTTGTTCTAAAAAATACAAATTGCAATTTCTTTTATAAATTTAACACAATTTACCACTCACTATAAATTTGTTGTCATTCCACTTGTAGAATTGACAAATGCCAATTTATCATCAGCTGAAGATGATATTCGAATTCACAGGTGATAGTTTCGATCGACAACTTTTTAAATATGGCACACTTTGTGTTTTGTTTATCAATTTTATGAAGAGGAAAGAAATTATTTGATAAATGATATTTGAAAACATTGTCTAATATTTTGAATACTATATGATTATTCTAAACAAAGTAAACTCATTTTGCTATTTCGAAATTAATTTCGAACAGTGGTGGAGTTTGGACGATCATACTAAAGCTCATTCGTGAAAGCCCAAAAGCTTTCGAAAATTGGTGTGTACGTTCATGAATTTTTTTTTGTGGTAGGGAGGTGAAGGCATTTACGCCCGCCGAGTCTGGCAGTGTGGGACTCCCATGGAGGATACCCTTGGACTACCCACTAAACACTTCCCGTGTCAATCTGAGAACCTAGCCTGGAACCGTTTGCCACATTACTTCGGGCCAGGTCTCGTTTTGTTACGCCGTGGGGCGCCTTCAAGCTTGGGAGTCCCTTTCCTAGCGGGAGGGGAGAGGGGAAGAGGAAATGCCAGAAGAGCGATCCCCCAGCCCCAGCGCCTCCGGCTGCTGTGAGTCCCTTTTATATTTTAGGACTGCCCGAGCATAATGTGCCACCTGGTTCCATTTGTCAACCGATTCGAGCATCACCGCAACTATATTATCCGGGGTGAGCTCTCCCGTCTCCTTCGCAGCCTGACCCATGATGTATACGCAAAAAATGTGTGACAGGCATTGTCCTCCTCTCCTGGGCAAAACCGACAATCGGGAGACCGTGACTTACCGATCTTGTGCAGGTAAGACTGAAAACACCCATGCCCGCTCAAAAGCTGGGTCAGATAGAAGTCAGTCTCACCATGCCTTCGATTTAGCCACGGTCTCACATCCGGGATGAGGCGCGCAGTCCACCTTCCCTTCGTGCAATTCCCCCAAGACTGCTGCCAATCGTTGAGCGAGCGTTGTCTCTCCTCGCGGACAACCATCTCCCTCGCATCCTCGTTTCGGCGCAGGTAAATAGCGCGGCGCTCTCTAGCAAAGAGGGCGACAGGTATCACGCCTGCAATCACTCTCATCGCCGAGTCGGAGACTGTTGGATACGAAGATGCAATTCTCAGTGCTCCTCTTCTCTGTACCTGTGCCAATCATTTTCGGTATACCTCCTTGCTGAGAGCGTCGCCCCATACCTCTGCTCCGTACAGTAGCACTGACCCTACAGCACTCATCAAGAGACGTCTTCTTGATGGGCTGGGTCCCCCTACGTTGGCCATAAGTCGACTCAGAGCCGATATTCCCGAAGCAGCCTTCTCAGCCGTTGCCCTGATTTGCTCAGAGAAACTCATCTTCGAGTCGATCAGTAGCCCCAGGTACTTCACCGCTGGCTTCGATTCGATTCGTAAGTCGCCAATACTGATCATCCTTACTCTAGGGATTCTCTTTTTTGTCAAGATGACCACTTCGGTTTTCTCCAGTGCTAAACTGAGCCCGCGAGCAGTCATCCAGTCCCTCACTCGGCGCATTAGCATACCTAGCCTAAGTTGCGCTTGTTCAACGGTGCGTCCGGCGACCAGAGCCGCAACATTATCCGCATAGCCGACCAAGCACGACTCATCTGGCATCTCAAGTCTCAGTAGCCCGTCGTAAGACACGTTCCACAGGTCCGGACCAAGGGTAGATCCCTGGGCAACACCCGATGTAATTTCCATCCTTCGTTGGCCCTGTGTCGTGTCGTAGAGCAGGCTTCGGTCCTTTAGGTAGTTCCTCAAAAGCCGCATTAGATATTCTGGAACTTGAAAAGAGTTTTCCAGCGTGTCCAGAATATCCACCCATCTAGCGGAGTTGAAGGCATTCCTGACGTCGAGTGTCACCAACAGGACGATCCGCCGCTTGGTGCGACTATATGCCTCTGCCTTTTGGACCGCGTTCACCATCTCTGCAATCGCATCAATGGTAGAACATCCTGCTCTAAAGCCGTACTGCCGAGGAGATAGGTCCCCAGCAGCACGAATCGCGTCAGTGAGTCTTCCCTTGAGTTTCTCTAGCACTTTCCCAGCCGTGTCTAGCATGCATAACGGGCGGTATGCAGACGGCGATTCGGGATTTCCCTTCCCCTTGCTGATCAGCACGAGCCTCGCCACCTTCCATCGTACCGGGAAAACCCCGTCCCGTAGGGAAGCGTTGAATGTGCTGAGCAGCAAGTCAGGACAATGGTGATAGACGAGCCGCAACACCTCAGCTGGAACACCATCTGGACCTGGAGCCTTCCTCGCTTTCAGGGAGAGAACTGTAGTAATCGAGCAGTTAAGGGTTATGGAAAATTCAGGCCTAAAATGTCCCAGATCAACTAAACGATCGAACTGGTATGATTGCAGATTGAACTGGAACAATTTCAGATTGAATTGGAACAATTTGCGATCGAACTGGTACGATTTGCGATTGATCTGAGACATTTTAATATTTTTGACAGTTGTCGCCATCTAAAGAGAAGAGGTTATCGCGCAATTCACACATATAGGGAGTTCGAAGGTTCGCATCGCGAACGGAAGTGCACGCATATAGTGTGGGAGCTAGCCAACACCCGCGCCCACAGCCCCAACGGTAGTTTGACTGGTGGTGAAAGTGTTTCCAAGACGATTCCAATTGAGGTTGGGTTTTCCACAGGTAAGCGGAAAATTCAAAATTTCAATACGATTTACTGAACGAACGCGCAATTCGCACATATAGGACAGATCGAAGGTTCGCATCGCGAACGGAAGTGCACGCATATAGTGTGGGAGCTAGCCAACACCCGCGCCCACAGCCTCAACGTTCTTCCCTGGCGGTCGACAGTTTTGAACCCTCACCGCGAGATTAAGAGTGATCTGACCTACGTGACTACATGCAATCCGCATATTCCGCGCTTCCGTGGTTCCATTGAAAGGCCAAAGGACTTGAACATCAACTCCGACCCACCCGACCATTTCGACCGGGTTCTTGGTTTCAATTTGATTTGTTTGTTTTGGCAGTGAACGGTTCGCGGAATCCCTCGCGAAACGCGACTTGGAGCTTCCTGTCCTGCAAGGCCAAAATTCTAATTGGTTGAAAGCATAAATCAGTCCGCATACTAGATCCTTTCTAAAGGGTTCTCTGACAGCATTCGTGGCAAGACTTGCGAACAACTTGTGCATTATATGATTTCTGCATTGAGATCAGGGGAGGGGCTATTTGGATCTCGGGGAAAAGCAGGCTAAAAGGCGAGCGAATAAGACAAGTTATTTGGCGCGTTCGGAGTGGTGTCTGCTGTAGAGGTTGATTCCGTTTGGCAAAGATCAGCAATTGTTTTGCTGAGATCAAATGCATAAGGAGAAAATTTAATTTTTTCGGAATATGCCATTTGTTTTTTTCTGCAATTAGATAGTTGGAATTATCTTGGATGCTGAAAACATTGGGAAGGATTTTCATGTGAAACCATTGCATATGTTTACGTTGAAACTATTATTGGTCAATTCAATACAAGTTGTGGAGTTTTCGTACCGAAGACTGAATTTAGCGGTTGTGTGGAGATTCTCTGAATTTAAGTTGAAAAAGTGGGAAGAAATTAGCGTTGGTGCGGCGACGATTTAACAGGTTTCGATTTACATCAAAAGTAATTTAAAGTTGTATACGGAATTGTAGAAGGAAAATTTGGTGTCTCTGGAGGTGAAGTATTCTTCCTGGCAGCGTGACGGCGCAATTGAGATCGAAGAGGAGTTCGGAACTGCTTTAGTTGTGCCGTTATGTACGAGTAGTGCAAGTCAACGGATTATGCATTCTGATCCACTATTTGAGATAGATAAATACTTGAATCTAGCCCACATAAATCTTCCCTGCTATTTTTTTTCATGTTACTGGGGATAAAGTGCTAATTAGAGAAATGTAGTGAACATATATTATTAAAGTGTTATCGCATGAATATTCAAATAGCAATGGGAACACTGAATTAGTTCCTACGTTAGCTATTCGCATCGATTCTCAGTTCCTCCTTGCATAGCCATACGTGGAGGTCGGTGGGTACAGTGCGTAAGCCACGCCCTGCTAGTATAGCTGTTACTGGTGTTTCACTAATTGATGATTTCAATAAACATAAAAAGGAAAAGCCTCCATTACCAAAACAGCAAAGCACTCCGAAACGTCTTACAAGTAATTCCAATACAATAAGTAAATCAATGTTTGTGGATACTCCAAAAACATTAGAAAAACGATCTTCAGCTAAGAAGGATGTTCCAACACCTAAGCCTCGAGCGATTCTGCAACAAACAACAGACAATAATGATAAATTAATCACAGAAAGTGTCACAGTAACACAAACAACAGTAGATTTAACGGCAGTCAAGTTACATTACAGGACCACCCACATCACCAGCGGGCGCCCGACGAGGATGTTTGGGTGAGTACCTTTACGTTTTGGTCATATATATTTTTTTTCCATATAAATAATTTTTTGCCGTTTTGGTCATATATATATTTTTTACATTTATTTTTCCATATAAATAATTTTTTTGCCGTTTTGGTCATATATATATTTTTTACATTTTTTTCCATATAAATAATGTTTTTTGCCTTTTTTGTCATATATATATATTTTACATTTTTTTCCATATAAATATATTTTTTTACATTTTTTTTTCTATATACATAAATTTTTCCTATTTTGTTAGATGTATAATTTCTTTTACATATACCTATTTTTTTCCTATTTGGTTACATATTTATAATTTGCGTTGAATTATAACCAATTAATTTTTGCAGAAATACAAAACAAAGAATGAATTGCTAAATTTTTTGAAATCGGTCTTTCTTTTCCCAACCTTCTGACCAGGTATAGGACCCGGTACGGTGGCAGGCTGCCCCCTTAAAAACATGAGCCAGCCGCCGGGTACTTAATTAATACTTCTCGTTTCAGGTGACATTGCGGGTTGAGTGGCCCAAGCAGAGTGCCTCTTTATGGCATAGCGTTATGCAATCAAATTGTATAATTCTATGGCATAAATGGGTCACCGGGGTACTCCCCTTCTGATGGGAAAGTTCATGCAATTCAAGTTGTATGAGTTTTCCACTCAGAAGAGGAATACCTGGCCACTGCAACAAAATATGGATTTATTCCGGTTGGGTGGGTGTGAAGGGGCTCCATCACCACCCGGTTGCCCCTCTTTCATTTGTGGGCCATGAGCTTCGTCGGGTAATGACGAGGTTACCCCAAGTCCGCCTTTCTTCTCAAGTTCCTCTTGTTTTCGTAACAAGTAATATCTCCCTCGGTGTAGTTATCTACATTTTTTTTGCGACTTCGGTCGCCTCGTGAGCAACATCCAATTCGTGAGTGCGAAATTTTTTGTAGTGGGTCCTCGTGCTGGGGAAATGAACCCGCCCCACGACACCGCAATGCTAGCCTGCCAGCGCATTCACGCGTCTCCAGACGAGGGCATTCTCGGCAGATATTGTCATCTTCTTCTGCCGAGGCAGCAGAACATCGCTGCAGTCCTTCACGGACTTATTGAAACTTCTTTTAAATCACTACAGGACTGCCTCCTCCAGTTTCAGCTGTGTGAAGAGTAGGCACTCTATTGCTGTTTCACCATGTACAGCGTCAACACGGACGGGATGGGCGGGGAAGAGTCCCCGCACTATCGCGTCCATCTTTTCCGCGTCATGTATACAAGGCTTCCGTAGGGCACCAAGTTTCCCCATGACCAGCTTGTAGCCAAGGCCCCACGGATCCTTGTTCACATTGTCCACTAGGTCTTGCCAGCAGCGAGCCTTGCTACTGTTGATCAGTTTGCGAAGGCATTTCCTGGCCGACTTATATGCTGCCACCTGGTTGCATTCCTCGTCACGGTTCCGCGCCCGTTGAGCCTCACGCCGAAGCTTGTGACACTCCCTCCGCTTTTCAGCGATTTCAGTAGACCACCAGTACACTGGGGGCTTGCCGTGTCGGGGTCTTCGACGGGGCATAGAAGCGCAGCAAGCAATCGTAATGATGCTCATAGTAGAGTTCACCACGTCTTGAGCTGCCAGTTCTTCCGTCCCCTCCGGAGCTCCCTGCAGCGGCTCACCGTCTGTGAGAACCTTGACGAACCTCTCGACGTCCATTCTTCCAATGTTCCATCCAGTTGTAGAAGGCCGAGAGCGCGGACGTCGGGAGACAGCATCACTTATCTCAAGCAGAATGCACTGGTGATCACTGGCTGAGTAGTCCTCTAATACTTTCCAATTGTGTATCCTCCGTACTAAGGACTCCGAGGCGAATGTCACGACCGGTATGGTTCCCTCACAGCCAATACGGCGGAAAGTCGGCGTATTTCCGGAGTTTAGTATGACGAAGGCCGTCCTGGCCGCCATTTCCAGGATTCGTTTTCCCCGCGGATCCGTCTGAGGCATGCCCCATTCGATTGCTTTAGCGTTGAAGTCGCCCCCAACGAGCACTTTACCCTCTGCGTTCGAGACAGCGCCCTCCAGAGCATTAAGCTTGGCTTGGAAAGATGATACCGACTCGTTAGGCGTTAGGTACACACTAAAGAAGGTGATCCCTGAGCACCGAACCCACACGAAACCATCCCCCCGTCCACAACTCTCCGCATGAAAGTCACTGTTCCGAACCCAGATAGCGGCAGTACCAGTTTCATCAGAGTACCATAATGCAGGACTTTTATTATGGTGTTGCTCACTCTGCAGCAAGAATTCGGCTTTCCTGTCCCTCGCAAACTGCTCAAGCAGATTTTGGGCGGTTGAACTGCGGTGTAGGTTTAGCTGCAGAATGCGGGTCATCGAAGATCTGATATTGCCTTGGCTAAGGTTTCCTGGAACACCCGGCATTTTCCTGATCCCAAGACGTGTCCAAATTCAAGTTTCGGATCAGCATCCTTGCAAAGGATACAGTGTGCCTCCTTCGTACACTCTTTTCTTTTATGACCCGTTTCACCGCGTTTGTAACATAGGGAACTCCTATCGGGTCCTTTGCATACTTGTGTGGTGTGACCATAACCAAGGCATTTGAAACATTGAAGAGGCTTTGCTCTTTGCCGTATCCTACAGACAACCCACCCAATTCGTACTTTGCTCTTGTCCAGGAATTCTTCGGCGTCCTTTTCGGTCAAGTCAACTATGGCCATGCATTGTCCCCTGTTGTTTTCTGGTGTCAGTCTCGCTTTGATCCTTCCCACGCTAGGGAACTCCTTTTTGATGGCCTCTTCTACCTCGGGCAGATCCGTGACGCAGTCAATGTCTCGTATTTCGATCGTTGCCATCGGCTCGAGTGGGGCTATAGTTGCGCTTTTGCCGAGGACTTTCTTTATGCGTCACAGAATGCATCTTTATTGCCGGCCTCTGCTCCGAATTCGACCAGTATGTGGCCCGACCGCGTTGGTCGTACTACTTTAATGGTAGTGTTGGTGTCTTCGGGCCTTACGTTTCCCCTGATGTCCCGCAGCACCTCCGCGTAGGATCGGCCATCTTGGGGCTTTACAAGCAGTGCCTGCTGCCGGGGTCTTCGTCGGGGCTTCTGCCTCTCCTGTTTTGCATCAGGTCCTTTTTCTAATTGGGCGTCCGTACGAACTTTACTTTCTGGCTTTTTTTGAAGGAGTTTCTTTGCAGCTTTCTTCGCTCCTTTTGTAAGCACTGTCTGGAACCCCTGATCTGGTGCTCCACGCCCGTCAAGTGCCTCTTCCTTCCTTCTTTTATCCCGATCTCCTTCGATCAGGCTAGACGCCATTCTTTTATTGACTTTTAATGATGGAGCTATCTGCATATCGCCTTTAGATGTCGCCCCAAGCGCCTCTTTAGCCTTCTCTTCATCTTCGGCCCTTAACCAGCTCCTCCGATAGTGCCCTATGCGATCTAGGAGCTCCTCTAGTTCAAGGAGCCCTTCTTTTGCTACTTTGCTCATTTTTGGGGAGACGCATGCAGCTTGTATTCTTTTCAGAACATCTCCCGCTTTTCAAAGTAGTCTTTCTTCTTCGTATCGCTGGGCCGCAATTGTATCTTGCAACCATCCTTGGGAGAGGTTTTCGCGTTCCGTTTCCGAGTGCAGTACTTCCGCCACATTTTCAATGTTGGCGGTACAATCACGCGGTGTCTGGTCACTCTTTGCTTTTAGTGCCGTAATCTCGTCGTTTGCTTCTGGATTTTTCGTTGCAATGTCGGGATTTGTGACCCTTGCATCGGTCGCTTTAGTAACGATCGCAGCGGTGACAATCGAATTTTTGGTGCTCTTTATGTTATCTTCCACTGCTCGAACACCTGAAGCATCCTGCCGAGTCTCCCGCTTCTCCTTAATAGGACGCTCGGGCGTTCGCATAATTTTTTTGCTGCGCCCAAACGCCGCAGGAATCTCAGTCTGCACCAGACTGTCTGCTGTTCTCCGTTTTTCGTCTACCGTCCCTGTCGTCGTGTTAGTCTTCGTTTTTTTCGTGGTTAGTACAGCTCTCGATGTACTGTTGACATCGTGGCTGCAACCGCTGGTTGCGTCGTCGTTGCTATTATTTTTTATTTCCTTTTTTGGATTTTTTTGGTCTTTTAATTGCTCCAGTTTTGTCGGGTCCCCCCTCGGAGCCGCTATCCCCGTTCACACACGAATTTCACCTCGGCGCTACTGTCCAAAGCAACTAGGTCCAAACCATCACATCCGCCAGCCCAAAGTGTCAATTCTAGTTCGTTGTCCAAAGCGTAGTCCAGATACAATCAGAGTCGTTACCTGTCATCCCAGGAGGGAACCTCACGGCACCCCCCATATCCTCGGGTCCGTGGGGGCGGCACTCCCCAAAGAATGCTAGCCTCCAAGAAAGTTTTTGTCGACCGGCTTTCTCCCTGCGGGAATTTTCTCGGGTACGTGGGGGCGGAACTCCCCAAAGAATGCTAGCCTCCAAGAGTGGTCTTGTCGACCGGCACTCCCTCTGCGGAGTTTCCTCGCGTACGTGGGGGCGGAACTCCCCAAAGAATGCTAGCCTCCAAGAGTGCTCTTGTCGACCGGCATTCCCCCTGCGTGATACATGAAATACATGTTAGTATTAAGTGATTAAGAAACTTCAGTGGTTTATACGAGAAACGAAAGCTCGCCGTCTCCAGTGTTTATCTCTATGACTGGGCTGAAGCTTCTTGGAACTTTGCGTTCTAACACGTCAGAGGCGCTTTTACGTAATCAATTGTTAGGGTCCAGATTTCGCTTTTAAAGTCAAAGTCAAAAGCGCTTTTTGAATACTAATTGCTATAAATTTTCAAAGAATATAAAGCAAATTCCAAACAATAACAATACAAAAACTTAATGGCCCAAATGGCTCTCTAAATTTATACGTTATCATTAAACACATTGCATCAAAAAAAACTAACATTTTGAAATTCAATTGGAAAAAGGAGAAAAAACCAACCAACACTATCCTAAAATTATTGATCCTACACCTAATATGTTATAACCTAATCTTAATGAAAATTCAATCAAAAGCTTTATCTTATATTAAAAAATCCTATCACAATATTCCTAACTTACGCGTTTAATCTTATCTCTAACCTGATATAATAAACATAACATATACCTAACCTACCTCTAATTTTTAACACAAATAAACAACAGTAAATGTAGCAATAATGAGCTGAAACTCAAAAACTAAGTAACGAAAAACACAAAAACTGGAAATAAACACGAATACTTTAGACATTGTCATTCAGCCACTAATACCTAGATTGCCCCATCTCAGCTCGATCAGCTTCAACGAATCTAGCAAATGAGTATCTCCATTGGAATTGTTGGTCTCGTGAACTCAAACTCGGAGGATATTTTATCTTGTTATCGGTGGCCCGTCTATATATGTGATATATGACTGGGACGCAGTCAGAATCAAAAACATATCGATTCATTCCAAATACACGAATGCTTCTGAAGGAACGAAGCCTGTAGCGAGGCAAGTCGCTATATACCCGTCTGTAGGGTGGAACGGCTGTGAAATCCAAGGGTTTTCACTCACAGTCACAGATCTTGCGATATGATTCCGAAGAAGTTTAAATATAAAGATATCGACTCTTGTCACTTGAGCAATTTAATAAATTCTTTTATTCGATATATAATGTTTCCAATCCGTCTCAGGCTTTCTGTACAAACCAGTACATGCACGAAGACATTTCCTCTCGAAAACTCTTAATTTTTCCATAGTACTAGCACTCTGGTTGTACCAGGTGTGACATCCATACGTCAAAACTGGTCTAACCAGTGTCTTGTAACAGATAATTTTGACCTTTTGATCAATGCATTTGGAATGAAAGATTCTTCGTAGGGCCATGACTACTTTTTGTGCCTTACTGAGCATGATTTTGACATGTTCAGTATAGTACAGATACTGATCGAGATGAACACCGAGGTATCGAACACAGGATTTACGTTCGTTCTGAACTACCCTCGCCAGCCATAATGTGGAAATCCTTCCAATTACGATTCAGGTCTTGACTGACCCTCTGCAGCGTTGTCCGAAACAAAATTGTATCGCACCTCTGCGCATTGATTTTCATTCCTCAATTGTCAGTGTATAGCTGCACATCATTGAACATTTTTTGGCGATTTCTCTGAACTATTGTAGCTTTTCGGTCTGCCGTATAGATGATCAGATCATCAGCAAACGCTACCAACGATCGCGCTGGCGAGACGTTAAAATAAAAGCCGATTAATAGCTTGCGAATGAAGATTGAGAAGAGCAGAGGCGCAGTAACTGTTCCCTGCTGTAGACCATTCAAGACCTTGAATTCGCGTATTGTTTTCAGGTCTCCGTCAGTTACAACAAACGATTTCCCGTACAACATATTGCACATCGTGGCGACAAGGTATCTGGGGAACTTATCCTGAAGGAGTTTAAAAACTAGTCCATCTAACCACACCGTATCAAAGGCTTTCTTCATATCATTGAGACATCTCCAACACATTCACTGTTGTTTAGTTTCCACAGATGCCTGAGGTTACTTTCGTTATTGCATGTGTGGTCGAATGCCTGGCACGAAAACCAAATTGGCAATTCGGCATCAACTCATATTCCTCAATGTGGGCGTTTAATGCCCTGTTGAGTATCACTTCAAACACCTTGCTAATGTTAGGCAGCAAGCTGATTGGGCGATAGCTTTTCGGGCATGAAGATTCTTTTCCTTTCTTCAAGATCGGAAATACCTTAGCCTTTTTCCACTCATTTGGGAAATATGAATTGCTCAACATGTTGTTGAACAATATGCAATAGTTCCTAATAGCAACCTCAGGCAAATGTCGGAGAACTTCATTTGGAATACCATCAGTACCACATGATTTCTTGTTGTTTATCCTACGAAATATGAAACACAAGTCTTCATAGCTGACAAAATAATCAATAAGATTCAAGCTCGGTATAAGGTCAGATTGGCCGTTCAGGCTTGATTTGAAGTTGGAAACTTTTGCTTCAACGACCTCTGAAAATATTTTGTTCCCTCTCTCAGGGTTTGGTAGATGAATCAATTCAAACCGTATTCCAATCAGGGCAAGTTTATGCAATCCCTCACATATAATCCTGTTTCCATTTCTATCCGGAGTCGTACTATCAATTTCGATACCAGCTCTATCGAGAAGATTTATCTCATCACTAGTGACTTCAACATTCGATACCTTCACTCGAGACTTCTTACGGAATATGCTATTCACTTTCGCAAAAACGCCATCTGGGTCCTGTGGGCTAATACCCCTTAATTTTTCCGCCCATTGATTGCTGATCTCACTCCTGAAGTATAGAACGGATTAAGTTCCGGACATTCCTCAGGTGTAGTTTCAACAAAGCCAACGAGGGATAGTTGTAGTCCAAAAATCGTCGATAAATATTGTTGACGCATGTGAGAAGAAGGCTTTTCTATCTTTTTAACCTTGAGATAGTTGGTGTTTCATATCCTTTCATATTGTTTCGATGTTTAATCTAGGGAACTACTTTCTCAATCGTTTCCAACGTCAGCTTCTCTAACTTCGACAAATAGAGATCTATTTCATCGTTAGTCAGATTTCTGTCATTAGGAACCATTGAGTAAGAATTGCCATCATCAGAAGAGGGACATTGCTTCTGGTACTCCCGATTAAACTCCTTTTGAAACTTTCCGCAGTCAGTTTTTTTGAAATTCAACCGATGATTTTCATGTTGAACTGGAATGAGGAAGAAATCATCACTTTGATGATTGATTTCCATTACGATTGCGTTACGGTCGCTATCGTAAGGAAGAACCTGGAGTTTCCGTTGAGGACTATTAAAGCTGAATTCAAGTCTTGCATCTGCAATGCAGAGGTCCAAATATGAATTTGTCCTAGGGTAGGTTGGGAACTCCGACCCATATAGATTGCACCTGTATTCAATTTGGTTCTATGTTATCCACGATTTCAGGAATACACCTCTTGGATTATTGGTGGCGTTCAGCCATGATGTATGCTTGGCGTTCAGGTCACCACCAAGAATATAATAAGTATACAGCCTGTTCAATTCGAGTATTTCAAATAAGAAATTGAGTTCCTCCTTAAACTTGAGAACAGTTCCACCAGTTGCATAGGCAGAGATAACGAAGAGGTTATCCCTACCTGGCAGTGAGATTTTGATAACGGACACTTCAAGAAATTCAAAGCTTTTGAATTCGAATTTTTCAATATTTTGGAAACAATAGGGCCTTCTAACCAATATCCCGGTGCCACCTCCCCTATCACCTGTTACCCTATCGTTTCTTACGAATTCAAAATCCTTGAATGTCATGGTGTGCCATGAATTGAGGTAGGTTTCAGTGAGAAGCATGATGTCAGGCTTTTGCTTAACAATGAATTCAAGGAGATAATCACGCTGATATATAGTAAATTGACATTAATCGAGATGAGACGAATCCTATCCATGGGAATGTGACTGGATGACAAACTATTTTGAAGCATGTTGGCCTAAACGTTGAAAAACTAAATTGATTTTTTGGTCTTGTTTATTTATTCTATCTGAAAGAGATTCAAGCTGTTGGTAGATTTTGAGAAGCAGCTCATAATTGCCACTTACATCATTTATTTTATTTACATTGTTGTCTGCTGGTTCTCTAGCAGGAAGTGCAAATGATACCCCGGGCTTGACGAAGTTAGGAGGTAACAAATTGTGATTTACTTTGGTTTGTTTTGGGGAAAATTTAACTCTTGCATCTTGATACCGAGGGCATCCTCGATATGGTGCTTGATGACCAAATATACCGCAATTAACACAGTATAATTTTTCTTTTGGCTCCATCTGAGCCAATTTGTATTCACCGGGGGCGTTTGCATTTAACACCGCGATAGTGCATAGCACAATTGGCAGCCGAATGACAGAATCTTTGGCACCTGTAACACTGTTTTTTGGAGGCGTTCCCACCTCGCAACTCGAAAGTTTAAGTACCTTATATGTTGGAGGGCACTCGGTCTGCTATCGTTAGAAATTTGGACCAAATAAAATGGTAATATTTTATTTATATTTTCTCCTTGTAGCAAAATTTTTCACACTGATGAACTTAACAGCTGGTGCTGCTTCCTCCAACATTACAAGGAGATCAACTGTGTTCTCCCCACAGTCCAAGCCCTTCAACAGGAAAGTCTGATTATTTTCCACCTTTGGCGTGTATGTGAATTGGGGAGCTTTTGCACTATTAAGAGCATCTTTCGCCAGTTTGAAATCAGCCAATGTTTTTGTCTTGATTGTGAGTTCATCAGCGGTCACTCTCTTAACTTCAAAGTTATCGATTTTATGTTCGGCTGCCAATAACCGAACCATATCTCCTCCACGCTGCCCGAAAACGTTAATTGGAGGAACTTTCTCATGTACCTTATTATTTTTAATAGGAGGACCAGCAGACACACTGGTTGGCTTCTTCTCCTTCTCCTTATTTTTTGATTTTAAATATTCAATGAAATTACTACAATCATTAATATTACCTATGCTATCGTGGCACTCCATCTCGATGTCCATTTCGTCATTCATCGCAGACAGCACCGCATAGTAATTGGCGCTGTCGTTCGCTCGTCCTGCGCTTAGGATCTTTTCAGCATCATAGATTGATGTCTTGCTCGTATCTTGCAATTTTGCTTTATATGTTTGCCTTTTGCGTTGCTACTGTTTTTTCGTTGATCTTGTTTGTTTTCGCTCCCTTTTTCTCATTCTTCTTATTTATTATCCCTTCTTTGCCGGACGTATTCTGTGGCTTCATCACTTTTGTTTTGTTCGCATTTGATAATGTCCGGACCACATCCTCCAAACTTTGTATTCGGAGTTTCATCTCATCGTTTTGTTTAGTAACCGTTGCGTTTTCTCTGGTTACTCTTTCGTACTCTTCACTTGAAAGCGTAATACGCTTGCCATGCTCACAGCTGTCTTGATCGTTTTTCCGCTTCATGATTTTATCATTCGTCGTATTAGAAATGCCTGCCGCTCGATCCCCCACCGTTGGGAAGCCGTCGGGCTCCTCCATCCCCCCGCTGAAAAAAACTTTTCTTCTTTTTGAAACTTTCTCGCAGGTAAAATCCAGATACTCGATAAATTGTTCGAATAGTTTGTAGTGAAAAGGTAGGTATAAATGTCCGCACAGGACTGCAGCGATGGTCTGCTGCCTCGGCGAAAGAGGATGTTCATATCAGCCGAGATTGGCCTTGTCTGGGGACGCGTAAATGCGCTGGCAGGCTAGGTGTTGCGGTGTCGTGGGGCGGGTTCATTCCCCCAGCACAAGGACCCACTACAAAAGAATTTCGCATTCACGAATTCTTGGGTCCGAGAATCAGGTCGACCGAAGTGGAAAAATGTAGGTAACCAACAAAAGGGGAAAATTGAAAATTGCTTGTTCCGAGAACAAGTCGAACCGAGACAAACCAGACGGACTTGGGGAGACTTCGTCATTACCCGACGATTCTTATGGCCAACAAATAAGAGTTGGGCAACCGGGTGGATGTGGTGCCCTCCAAAGATCCAAAATGTTGAAGTGGCCCTACATTTCCCTTTTGAGTGGAAAACTCAAACATACTTTGCATGAGCCTTCCCATCAAAAGAGAAATATAAATGTGACCAATTAATGTCATAGGATTATGTGATCGATCACATAACCCTATGCCATAAAAAGGCACTTAAACTGGAGGTCACCC
Source organism: Odontomyia ornata (assembly GCA_963969285.1). Classification (NCBI taxonomy): domain Eukaryota; kingdom Metazoa; phylum Arthropoda; class Insecta; order Diptera; family Stratiomyidae; genus Odontomyia; species Odontomyia ornata. Next base: position 187,486,185 of record OZ017740.1, on the reverse strand, counting down.
AATCCGGCAAGACGCCCTGAAACTAAAAAACATTTGGAGCGCGCCCGATGGCTAGCTCATTTTTTCTTGTAAGAGCCTTCCAACGTGCCGGGTCCTGTACCCGGTCAGAAGAACAAAATGAAAAGACCGGCGTTCAAATTTAACTAACCAACATTATTATTTCCATTTTTCATAAAAAAAACTCTATAAACAGTAAGTTTCATAAGTACCGCAATACAATTTCAGTTATTTTATTGAAGGTTGATTTTCAAACTAATAATCAATTTTCAAACTAATAATCAACCTAATCTTTTTACGTTGAAAGTAAACATAGATGTAAAGAACTAAAAGAAACAAAAGGGAACAGAAGTATGATTCCATTAATGTAGATATAAGAGATTAATTTCCTTTTTTTTCAATAAGATATGTCACATTCTGTCCTTTGTGAAATTTGTTGTTTTTAATGCCCGTTATTAAATATATATATAAAAATTTAAAATGTATTTGATATGTATATAAAAAATTTGAAGTGTTTAAAAAAAATTGAAATCCTCGACGAGCGCTCGTAGACGGGGTGGGTAAGTCCTGAAATTCAATCCGGACATCTGCCGGTATATTATTAAAAATATTGGTTACAGGACACTCCTATAGAATTATAATAATCAACGATTTCAAAATTATTGTCAGACTAATTGAGATCAGAATCGCCAGACGTAGTCACTATTGAAATACAAGAAAACACCGCTGTTTGGAGGAATACATGTTTCATTTGATGCTCGGCAATCACAACCCGATCCGGTCCATCCTTCATTGCAGACACATTCGCCTGAACGCACAATATATCAACAATATATCTTTTTGTCGTAGAATAAGTTTGACCTGTTTTAATTCAATATCTTTACACAATTCGTCGAGTACTTTCTTGAATTGTTGACTATCTTTCAGATTTTCATAATTATTTTTAATACCATCCGAGAGATGTTTATAAACATCTGTAACAGATTTCATTTGTTCTGAGACATAATTTAAAGTTTCTTCTTCACTGTGATGTTGATTTTGGACACAATAAACAATTTCTTCTGTTTCCTTGAAAATTTTTGAGTCACTGAAGTCTACATAGGGTTCTTCAAGTCGAAGTTCATTGTTTTTTAGGCGCATTGATATATTTTGTTTTTTTTATCTTACGTATATCTTTTTTAACTAACTGAAATTTGACGATCAAGGGCTTTTGATCGCAACATCTCTAACTTCAAATGTTCTAAAAAATATTTCCTTGACAGTTCACAACGTTTCTGAGAATGATTCATTTTATGTAACGAATCAATTATCTAAATACGGACAAAAAAAAATTTCTGGATGCTAATAAAACACTCCTTTCTGTCATATCCTATATTCAAATTAACTCAAAGAGAACTTCACTGATGAACCGTAAATCACACTTTCATCCAAAGATCCCGTTCACTTTTAACATAACGAACTGTACACCAGTCTCCAAACCATTCGTCTCCCTCCGCTTACACCACCGCTACTTGAACCAGCGCGCGAAGACATAATTAACACACACAAGATTCTAATCCAATTAATACGGTCGCCGGGAGTTGCCACACAATCATTAGTCAAGTCCAAAATTTTCCTTCCACACTGATTACAATTGCAATCCCGAAACCACGATTTACTTTTTTCGCGACCTAACAACATGCAACCGCGCCTGAACCAAAACTCCCGCACACCATCCAAACACAATCCCGGTTCGCTCCTCCAAAAGCCTCGGCCCCTACCCTGCGGCAAATAATATATGAAAAATTCAGTATTCAATACGCCGCTAGTCACTAGCAGGCCCCGAATACGAATCGTAACCAACTCCCCCTCGTCAGTTAGTGTACATCCGCTGTTCTCGGATTTCACCAAACCGTTCCTCTACATTTTTCTCGGCATTTGTAGTCATCTGTTGATAAAGGGGTTCAGTCTGCTGTGAATCTTCAAAACCGTTTCAAATAGATGACTTCCTTAAACTATACTGGTGAAATCCATCATCAACGGAGCTTTCAACTTCAATGCCATTCTCTTCATTGCAATTTTTGCAATTATTATTTTCGCTACAGTGGTCATTATTGTTATTAGATAGGTTTGACATTGAATCCTCACAGCTGAATTTGCTGATACCGTTATCCAGTGGTGACGACGTATTCACAGCATGTGGATCATACTGTGGACTATGAGTTCAGCTGTTTGCATTATTCAGGAACTCGATAGAATTGTTTCGTTTTCGTATCGAATCGTAAGCGAGCAAATCTTGTGGCGATTTTTGGTATATGCCATTGCGATTTGATAAGGTGGACGTTCTTGCGGTCTTTGAGGGTAAACTTGATCTGGATATTGGAAACTTGACGAGTAATTGTTAGCTTTCGGTGTTTCTTGATAACTTTGTAGATGGTTGCAATCATGCGTTTATGTGATTCCGTACTTTGTTTATTTTAGCTATTGCCTAAATCTAAGTCGTAGCGGTTTAAATTTTTGTTTTTTTAGTTTTCTTTTGTTTTTTTGCTTCTTGTTTTGGTTCTTCACTAATTAAGATTAGGAGCTATGAAATGTGTTTGTTCGTTTTGCATTCACTTTGAGTGCATCGAATTCAACTAATCTTTTGCTATAGCATTTACATAATACTCGTATGTCATTTGTAAGAACAACGTATGAACGCAACGAAACAAAGAACAAGTGGGAAATCTGAATTCCTTTTCGTATATTCATAATATAAATATTTCTACAGTGATTTACCGTTCGCAGTTTCTCTATAATTAACAGTACTGAATTCAATTGAATTTATATTTAAAATTAATAATCCACAGCATAAATTTACTCCTTGTTCTCAGTATTTCTTCTTGAATTTATTATGTTTTATTTTTCTTCATTTGAAATTGTGACTAACTACGTTATTTTAAATTTACTTTTAGTAATTCTTTTTTCTAAAATATCTACAGGGCCTGAATAATAAGTAACCGGACTGACCTCAGAACATTTTTTATTGGCAAAATATGTACAATTTTTCTTTAGAAATCTTCAAAGTAGTCCCCATTGGAGTCGATAACACGCTGATACCGGATTTTCCAATCCCCGAACGCTCCCTGGAAGTCGGCAACCTCGATACTGTCTAGAGCCCTCGTCGTAGCACGTTGAACGTTTTCCAAAGTCCCAAACCGCGTCCCCTTAAGGTGTCTCTTGATCTTGGGGAACAGAAAGAAGTCCGCTGGTGCCATATCCGGGCTGTAAGGAGGCAGTGGCAACGTTCCCCTCGACTGTTTGGCCAACTGCTCGGTGATGAGCAGGCAGGTGTGCGACGGAGCATTGTGATAGAGGCCGTTAGTCGACGGAGCACCTCTCTGTAGTACTGGCCGATTACAGTTTGGCCGGGTGGCACAAACTCTTTGTGAACAATGCCTTTCACGTCAAAGAAAGCAATGAGCATCGACTTCACCTTCGATTTGCTCATGCACGCTTTTTTCGGCCGTGGTGACGCCGGTGTGTGCCACTCCGAACTCTGCCGCTTCGTCTCAGGATCGTATTCGAAAACCCACGTCTCGTCTCCTGTAACGTGGTAGGTGGTTAAAAAACTCTGGTTCGGTTGCTCGATCGTACGCTCCATTTTCACTCCGACGACGTAACTGAACACGCACTCCGCTCTCGCTCGATGCTATCTCTCCAAGTGCTTGGAGGCAACTTGTAGTAAAATAAGGTAAGTTCAAAAGTCCGTAAAGGACTACAGCGATGGTCTGCTGCCTCGGCAGAAGGTGTCATTATCTGCCGAGAATGCCCTTGTCTGGGGACGCGTGAATGCGCTGGCAGGCTAGCATTGCGGTGTCGTGGGGCGGGTTCATTCCCCCAGCACAAGGACCCACTACAAAGAATTTCGCATTCACGAATTTCTGGGGTCGAACAAAAGCAAGGCGACCGAAGTCGCAAAAAGTGTAGGCAACTATACCGAGAGAAAAAAGGACTTGTTCCGAGAACAAGTGAAACATGTAAAAAGGGGCGGACTTAGGGTAACTTCGTCGTTACCCGACGAAGCTCATGACCCACAAATGAGAGAGGGGCAACCGGGTGGTGATGGAGCCCCTGCGCACCCACCCAACCGGATTAAAATCCATAATTGTTGCAGTGGCCAGGTATTCCTCTTCTGAGTGGAAAACTCGTACAACTTAACTTGCATAAGCCTTCCCATCAGAAGAGAAGTACCCCGGTGACCAATTTATGCCATAGAATTATGCAAGTCGATTACATAACCCCATGTCATAAAGAGGCACTTTGCTTGGGCCACTCAACCGGCGCCGTCACCTGAAACAAAAAGAGGTTAGTGTGTACCCGGTGGCTGGCTCATGTTTTGTGGTGGGAGCCTGCCACCGTACCGGGTCCTATACACGGTCAAAAGGGTAAAAATGGAAAGACCGAAGGATCCATTTAATTCAACATTGCTTTATTCTGAACAAAAAAATATATATTAAAATAAGCCAAAACAATAAATTTAATAAATTCAACTAAAGAAATTTGTTGGAAAAGTAAGCTATAATACCGATATATGAATATAAATATATAACTATAATTTTTAACTAGTTTCCAAAATGGTAAATTGCCGTTGTTCTTACTTTTGCGACAGGGTTGGAAAAAAAAAATGTAAATTGTAACTTCAAAAATGTTATGAGTACTTTTTGGCCAAAAAGAGAGAACCGGATGATTACTCGTTCGTCAGAAATATTTAGTATGGGAATTATTCCGGTGAGAACAAGGATCAATTTTACATAGGACGCTCTTATCAGAAACATACTCTTTAGATGCAAAACCTGTATGTGATTAACCTTTCAACAAGGATTATATAAGCAAATTTAAAGACTAAAAATATAAAAAAATAATGAGAACTTAATTGTTTTAATCAAATCAAGAAAAACCAAAATGTAATCTTTTCCTTACTTCCAAAAATGTAAGTTTGTGAACGTATTGGCGAACGCCCGGAACACGAGTTGTGCCCGATCAATAATTATACAAATGTGTCATAAGTGAGAATCTGGGGATCTAGCCCAATATTGTCATCCACAATGCTATAGTGAGTTAGAGTTACAGTACCTTGGCGAACTGATCGAGATACTGAGATGAAATTACATCTCCCCGGAAGAGTGATAATATCATCAACAACTGTCCTCGGAGGCGGATTGTCCTGATTCAGGAAATATCGAGTCTTAATACGCTCGGAAACGATTACAAAAGCAAAAGGTGAGGCCTTCCGCAACTCCAGCCTGGGTACAAACTTCCGTGAGACGTTTCCGGATTGTATAACTTTCAATCTTGGCTACTTGATGATCACCAACACTATCTCTATAGAAAGGAATACGAGATGGCAAAGGTCCGCGCACATTACGATATTCTTCAAGGGCTTTAGCCACGTTCAAGGCAAGTTCAGAAGGTCCGGCACTTGCGAAACATGAACCGGAAATAATTGCTGCCGAAAACTTCCGCGGAACCAAACTCCGAACACGTTTTCCTGTGGTGGGAATTCTCTGGCTTGTAAATTATCACTGCTTATTTAAATCAATTTTATCAAATTTTCATTTATCCATCACTTCTGATCTTGACGCAAAATTAAATGGTCGCAGTCTTTATATCGTAATTTCCAAGAAAACAGTTGCAGCCGTGCACGAACAGATTTACGTTTTATCAAATCATTTCCACGGAACTTCGGAGCGTTACCTTTTAAAGTAACTGTATTACCTTAATTAAGATCAAATAATCGCAAAATAAACGGAAATTTTTTCCCATGGATCTTGAATTAGATGATTATGTGTAGAGAAAAGTGCCACGTGAAGAAACGAAAATTGCTCCTCGTTTGACTGAGCGTAAAGTGGTGCTGTTGAGAGTTCCTGTTTTATAGTTGGAGCTACCTCTAGTGGAAGTTCGTAGCCTTCGAAGTTGGACTTGATAAAACTCCAATCTTGCCGTAACTCTATAAACTTTAGTGGCATTTAAACTGATTTTGCTTCTTCGTCCAAACAGTGTGTCGAATTTAACAACCGGCTTAAGAAATTAAAAATAGTTTTCATTTAACAAACGTCACATACCAGAATAGTTCACTTATATGTCCTTTTTTTTCCAGTGCTAATACGATGCAATATAAGGTTAACACGTTTCTCTCCTGCTACCATATCCAACCTTGCGTCACGAATTATAAAATTCCTTTGGTCTGGTGAGATCTCCGACCTGAACACTACTTTCCATTCTGCAGTTCGAGTGCGATCTCCAGTATCGAAAAGGAGTATCTGATTGCATCCATCGCAGAGTAAGCGATTTTTCCAGAAAAGAACTTAAATGACACACTATAGTCCCCAGATTGTCTTGCAGATATTGATGGTAATTTGTACACAGGACTGAGAGGCTTAGGTCGACCGAGTTCCAGGCAGTAGGAGCTTTTCTGAATGTTCCCGTGTCTAGGTAGAAGCAGATCTCACCATGTATTCACTGAAACTCGACCGACGCTAAAATAAATCGACACCCTTTTGCACACGCACCGATTATTTTCTGAAATCATTTCTGTAATTACTTAAGTGAAACTATACATGTACCCTAACCTACCATTTGTGAATTCCCTCGAATTCACATTTTCTCTTGCGCACTGACAGCTACCGATATGCTCGTCCTGGTTGAGCCCCCGAGTCGCGATCGAGGCGATAAAAATTTATACACTGCTAAAACACACTTAGCGATGCAAATTTAGTTGGAGCAATCTCGACCTGCGAGCTGCCAATCCCAACCACCCACGTGCGTTCACTTCCTGACGTTTGCCCTTCGACTCCATGCGTCGAGGAACATCGGAACATCCCAACACCCACCTTTTGATGCAAGCCTCAAAGTAGGTTGCATACGATTTTTTCCATGTGTGTGTGTGCGCACAGCTAATGGATACTGCGTAATAGTATATCGTAGTTTTTCTTTGGTATCACGTTGATTGGAAACAAAATCGGTGTGCGAGGCGTTTATTAGTTTTGGATTATTTAAAAAAAAGAAAGAAGATATTAGATATTTAGAAAAGAAAAATTCTACGCTGAATAATCATTAATGTCTACTTATCACCGCCTATCGCAATATGCGTTTAATTGCACTGTCTTCCTTTTTCTAGTAATAATCTCAACCTACCTTCCGGATCACCATGCTGTAGAGGTGACGGAGATAGGAAAATTTTAGAACAGGTTGACAGGGTAACTGCTCGATTACTACAGGGCAGATAATTTTCTCGCGATCCCAAGGCAACGCGGATTGCGAAAAAGGAGCTGAAGGATTTTCACTATCGCATCGGTTGTCGTTGGCATCGGAATACGGAGTGCCAAATACTAAAAGAAAACACAGTTGACAGACGGACAGACGGATACGTATATTTGTGTTTTGCTGTAAGTATATACACCTTGCGCGTGCTTGAAACTGTGTGCGGACGGACAGAACAGACGTGGCTAATTATCTATTGGCGCAGGTCTTTTGCGTGGTATATCCCAACTTCTTTTCCTGATGGGTCCGTTATCACATAACGATTAGGTCCCACTACCTTCTTTATGCGGCTTTTCAAGAAGCGCCGGTCCAGCCTGGCATTGTAATGCCCAGCGGCGTCACTTTGGCGAAAATTGCGCCGGAAAACCTCATCTCCTGCTTTAAAATTGGAAGATCGTGACCTGAGATTGTACTGCACCTCATTTGCACGTCCCGCGGCCTTAATCTTCCGTCCGATTTGTTGGCGGAGGTCTCCTAAACGCTCGTGGGGCTCCAGCGCAACGACGGGGTCTCCCAAACACTTCAATTGCCGTAACAGCCGGTATGATTTACCATGACAAATCATGTGCTGTCCGAAGGCGGCAAAGTAAGGTGCGACACCGGTGACGGAATAAGATGACCACAGGGCGCATGTGATGGCGGACAATCTGCGGTCCCAATCTTTTTGAGATGGGTGGACGTAAGAACGGATCGCGGCCAACAGGGTGCGATTCAACCGTTCGGAGGCGTTAGACTGAGGGGAGTATATGGGCGTTAGTTGGTGTTCAACGCCATACTGCTCAAGTAGGCCCTTAAACTGCCGAGACCGGAACTGGAACTGTACTCCGTTGTCCGAGTACACACTCTCTGGAACCCTGAACACGTGGAATACCCGACTCTCTAGGAATTTCACGATGGATGGAGTCGTGAACTTACGAATAGGTTCCACCAGTGGGAATTTCGAGAGCTGGTCTAGAACGACTATAGCTCCGATGTGTCCCATAGAGGATCGAGGATATGGACCGAGCAGATCGATGTATAGACGTTGGAATACGCGTTCTGGAACGTTGAGTTGACCCATAGGAGGTCGAAGGGGCTGGTTGGGCGCTTTGGTGCCTTTACAGGTCTCACAGGCGCCCACGTAGTCTTTGACCTGAGATGCCATTTTAGGCCAAAAGAAGTATTTCTTGAGCCGCCGCAGCGTCCGACCGTAACCTCCGTGGGCACTTAAAGGATGGTCATGTGCGCGGAGGATCAGATGTTGTGTCATTTCCTCCGGTACCCAGAGTTTCCAGGACTCTTCTTCCTGCCATGGATCACCAGTGGCGTATTCATTTCGTCTATACACGTAGCCGTCTATCACTTTCAAATTAGGCAGCTGCGATTGTTGGGTCGCGATGGTTTGCCTCAACTCTTTGTAGCTGTCTGATTCGAAATGTGGGCTGTCCAAATCTATCTCGATGGGGTCCTCGTCATTGATTGTCAATTCGGCTCGCTCTGGGGAAACATTCGTGGGAGAGTGTCGGGTACGATGTTCTGGGTCCCTTTCCGATATTTGATGGAAAACTTGAACCCTTGCAGTTTAAGAGCCCATCTGGCTAGGCGTCCATGTAAATCTGCCTGGTTCATCAACCATTGTAGCGAAGCGTGGTCCGTGATGATCTCGAATGGGTGGCCCTCGATATAGGCTCGGAATTCCTTCACAGCCATTACCGCTGCCAAACATTCCTGCTCGGACACAGTATAGTTCCTATGGGCCGAGTTCAGCTTATTGGACATGAAGGCGATGGGAGCTTCTTCTCCCTCATCGGTCAATTGCACCAGCACGGCTCCGACTCCATGTTGACTTGCGTCACAATGAATGGAGAAGGGCTTCGTAAAGTCGGGGCTGTACAAGACCGGAGCTGAAGTTAGGGCTTGTTTTAGCTCTTCAAATGCCTTTCGGCTGGGCTCGGTCCAAATGAACTTCCCTTTCCGCGGCATGTATGACAGGGGCGCTGAAACTGTTGCATAATTTCGAACAAACCTTCGGTACCAACCGCACACACCAAGGAAACGTCGTAGCTGCTTAACTGTTTTTGGTAAGGGGAACTCATCAATCGCACGAGTTTTGTCTGGATCCGTTTTGATAGCGCCATGTCCTATGACATGTCCTAGGTATCGGACTTCTTTCATGACAAACTTACTTTTCTGTACGTTGATGGTGAGTCCCGTCTTACTGATGTGCAGGGCTACTTCTTGCAGGAGTAGGAGATGTTGGTCGAACGTTTCCGTGATGAGTAAAAGATCATCCAGGTGCACGAACACTTGGTGTTTCAGATGAGGTGGGATGACTTTGTCCATCAGCCGAGTCATCGTTTGCGGCGCGTTACACAGGCCGAAGGGCATTGTGACGAACTGATATAATGGTCGCCCAGGTACTGTGAAGGCGGTCTTATCCCTCGACCCCTCATCGAGTGGAATTTGCCAGAAGGCGTCTTTTAGGTCGAGACTGGTAATATAATTGGCTTTCGGCAGTCTCCCTAGTATTCGCGTCTTTGATGGTCACCGCATTTACCTTATGAGCATCTAGACAAAGGCGGACTTTACCTGGCTTCACCACCAAGGTTACCGGTGAGGACCAGGCACTTTGGGACTCCTCTATAACCCGGTGTCGCACCTTACTCGAGCATCCTATCCAGCTCCGCATACACCAACTTCTCCATGGCCGGTGAGATGGCATTGTGTCTCTGCTTAATTGGCTTACTATTGCCAACGTCAATGACGTGTGAGACTAGGGTGGTGCGGCCAAGGCCTTGGGTAGCGTAAGATGGAAAAGCAGCAATGGATGCTTCCAGGCGTTGCAGTTGGTTAGGCGTCAGTTCATGCCTATCGGGAATAGAAGTGAGTTCGTTGACATATCTGGTATTTAAAGACAAACTTGTGAATAAATCGGAGGCCAATCCAAAACGAAGGGCGAAATCGACGCCAAGGTACACATTCTGAGTCAGGTAGAAAGTAATATCCTTCATCTGACCTCTGAACGTCACGGGTGTTGTTAGTCTACCTCGTATAGGGTGTTTGGTGCCATCAGCTGTACTGATTTCAGTGCGCCAGGATTTAATCATGGTAGGATATTCATGGAGCACCTTCGAGCCAAAGCTCGAGGCAAGACAACTGATACTGGCACCCGTGTCGATCAATGCAAACACGGTTTCGCCCAACACTTTAATTGGGTGGTAAGGTCTGATCTCATTCTCAGCAACCTCCGAGATGTTACAAGAGTTTAGTGTTTGACGGCAGGTGCGCACTCTCTTGCGGGAATTCCGACAATGACGCGTTGACCATTTTGTTTTGCGCGGGCGAGAAGTGACTTCTTCGGAAGCAAATATTCGCTCTCGAGCCACCCGATATTCCTGCAGTCGAACATGATAAGGTTTTAGAATGCGTATTTGAAGCTGCCGAGGTTCTTAAGGCAGTGACTGCGGTGGTCGCTTCTATACTGTCGTTGGCGAGGCCTCCGGAAGAGAGTGAACATCCGCAGTCACAGTGGTCGTGGCTGGTGGCTTATCGTCGGGTTTGTTAGGATGAGCAGCTGGCTGGGGAACTACTGCGAGGGTTTCGAGTACCGCTGAGGTGGTTGGGTACTCGTTCGTCCGTTTTTTGGAGTGGCACCATCTGGGTAGTCCGGAACACAGGTGTTTGACTCCGTGTTTTCTTCCAGGTCTGGGTTGTTGCGATTTGGTGCCACTTCTGCGATTTCACGTCGCGGACCCGTCCTCGCTTGCAGGTAAGGCCGTGCTTGGAGGTCTTCCTCAACCCTCTCCAATCGACTCACGACCCTCAGCAGTGATTCCATGTTCTGCGGGTCTGAGTTTGCGACGTGGCGACGAAGTTCCGGCTTTAGATTCCGTTTCAACACCCGCAGCAGTTGAGTGGATGACATCGGCTCTGACAGCTGGTCGTTCAGCCGAAGGATGTCGGCCCGGTATTGGTGAAAGGGCTCGTCCGTACGTTGCCATCTGGCATGGATCTTGTCCAGGACCCTCTCATCCATGTTGACCGTCGGGTATTCCTACGGAGTACCTCTTTCAGCCGTGACCAGCGTATAGATGGTGGAGCCGAATGAACCCGCCAGTAGGTCTCGAGTGCTGCTCTCCTAAACAGCATCGGCAAGTATCCTGCCAGCACCGTGTAGTCGCCGGCCAACATCTCTCCGACCAAGGACTCCACCCGACCAATGAAAACTTCCACGTTCAGATCGTTTGGCTCTCCGCTAAAATGCAGATTCCAACCCTGGAAAATGCTGGGGATATGCTTCGACTTCAGCATATAGGGTTGCTCCTGCGAAGTCACTGGACCTAGAGCCGGTGGTGGTATTTGGTTGAATCGTGGCGGAAGATCCCAGGAGTTCCAAGGCTGGTATCGAGATGGTGGATCCGGGTCCTCAGACGGATGGTAATCAGTTCTCCGAATCTTGGTTGGCTGGTTTATGGCTGGTTCCTGTGGACGTCGTGCCGATCTGAGTCGTTGTAGGGCTGTCTCGGTCTCTTTGCAGCGACGTATGAAGGAGTATATCCGTTCCACTTCCGTGTAGCAGTCACCGCAGATATGGTCTGGTGAGCCATCTTCAAATGTGATGTTAATGTTGATGGACTCCTTCAGGAGGCTAACGATACCAATCCTCCTCGCTTCATCGACGAAACTATCACACAGCGGGTACATTTCATCGCCAATCCGCAGGCAAAGTCTACATGCGTGTAGAAAATCCATTATACTATCCTAAATAACTCTAATTAGATATAAGTGGGTTAATTAAATGCTGAAATTGAAGCTATAAATAGAAATTTACTATTAACAAGACAATGCACAAAAAGTGGCCGAAAGTGGCGAACTATTCAAATTCCTCACGAAAAAAAACAAGCTAAAGCTTTTAATTGAGTTCTCACAAAAAAATTTACTTTATCAGAAAAAAAATAATCGGTCTTTCCATTCCGTCCTTCTTCCCAAGTACGGACACCACTGGCACACTCCTCCTGAAGCGTCTCAGGGACTACTCTCTTGCGGCACCATGAGAATCAGGGTTCAGAAGTGCTCCCTCATCCGCAAGTTTTTACAAGTTACCACTTGTCAGCCCAGGGTTGAATTCTGACCCACAAGCAGCGCGTGTCTTGTCATGGATAGTCATAGATTAGCTACTCAGCCAATCACATGAAATCAAGATCCATGCAGTGTAAGACACTCAGGTACCACTTGGTTTGGGGAGCAGATCAGAATCCTCCGCAAAATAGATGTTGAAATAATAACTTCCGAATACAAATAGGGACTCTAATATCATTGGGCCTTACTAGTAATGCAATGATGGTAAACCACCAACGTATAAATCAGAAGCAAGACCAAACGATATTGATGTCCAAAGACAACACAAGTCCGGAAGTTACTAAGTTGCTGGGGCACGATTAGTGCAAAAGCCCTCGGTAGTTACCTACCCGCCAATAGTCTTGACACCTTGTGGGGTTACCTAGAGACGATGGACTGTCTCGTGCTCACGACTGATGATACAGCCGGGCATTTCGGGCCCCACGTTGGGCGCCATTTGTAGTGAATAAGGTAAGTTCAAAAGTCCGTAAAGGACGGCAGCGATGGTGTGCTGCCTCGGCAGAAGAAGGTGTCATTATCTGCCGAGAATGCCCTTGTCTGGGGACGCATGAATGCGCTGGCAGGCTAGCATTGCGGTGTCGTGGGGCGGGTTCATTCCCCCCAGCGCAAGGACCCACTACAAAGAATTTCGCATTCACGAATTTCTGGGGTCGAACAAAAGCAAGGCGACCGAAGTCGCAAAAAGTGTAGGCAACTATACCGAGAGAAAAAAGGACTTGTTCCGAGAACAAGTGAAACATGTAAAAAGGGGCGGACTTAGGGTAACTTCGTCGTTACCCGACGAAGCTCATGACCCACAAATGAGAGAGGGGCAACCGGGTGGTGATGGAGCCCCTGCGCACCCACCCAACCGGATTAAAATCCATAATTGTTGCAGTGGCCAGGTATTCCTCTTCTGAGTGGAAAACTCGTACAACTTAACTTGCATAAGCCTTCCCATCAGAAGAGAAGTACCCCGGTGACCAATTTATGCCATAGAATTATGCAAGTCGATTACATAACCCCATGTCATAAAGAGGCACTTTGCTTGGGCCACTCAACCGGCGCCGTCACCTGAAACAAAAAGAGGTTAGTGTGTACCCGGCGGCTGGCTCATGTTTTGTGGTGGGAGCCTGCCACCGTACCGGGTCCTATACACGGTCAAAAGGGTAAAAATGGAAAGACCGAAGGATCCATTTAATTCAACATTGCTTTATTCTGAACAAAAAAATATATATTAAAATAAGCCAAAACAATAAATTTAATAAATTCAACTAAAGAAATTTGTTGGAAAACTAAGCTATAATACCGATATATGAATATAAATATATAACTATAATTTTTAACTAGTTTCCAAAATGGTAAATTGCCGTTGTTCTTACTTTTGCGACAGGGTTGGAAAAAAAAAATGTAAATTGTAACTTCAAAAATGTTATGAGTACTCGTCAGAAATATTTAGTATGGGAATTATTCCGGTGAGAACAAGGATCAATTTTACATAGGACGCTCTTATCAGAAACATACTCTTTAGATGCAAAACCTGTATGTGATTAACCTTTCAACAAGGATTATATAAGCAAATTTAAAGACTAAAAATATAAAAAAATAATGAGAACTTAATTGTTTTAATCAAATCAAGAAAAACCAAAATGTAATCTTTTCCTTACTTCCAAAAATGTAAGTTTGTGAACGTATTGGCGAACGCCCGGAACACGAGTTGTGCCCGATCAATAATTATACAAATGTGTCATAAGTGAGAATCTGCATTTTATCGGGATCCAGCCCAATATTGTCATCCACAATGCTATAGTGAGTTAGAGTTACAGTACCTTGGCGAACTGATCGAGATACTGAGATGAAATTACATCTCCCCGGAAGAGTGATAATATCATCAACAACTGTCCTCGGAGGCGGATTGTCCTGATTCAGGAAATATCGAGCCTTAATACGCTCGGAAACGATTACAAAAGCAAAAGGTGAGGCCTTCCGCAACTCCAGCCTGGGTACAAACTTCCATGAGACGTTTCCGGATTGTATAACTTTCAATCTTGGCTACTTGATGATCACCAACACTATCTCTATAGAAAGGAATACGAGATGGCAAAGGTCCGTGCACATTACGATATTCTTCAAGGGCTTTAGCCACGTTCAAGGCAAGTTCAGAAGGTCCGGCACTTGCGAAACATGAACCGGAAATAATTGCTGCCGGAAACATCCGCGGAACCAAACTCCGAACACGTTTTCTTGTGGTAGGAACTCTCTGGCTTGTAAATTATCACTGCTTATTTAAATCAATTTGATCAAATTTTCATTTATCCATCACTTCTGATCTTGACGCAAAATTAAATGGTCGCAGTCTTTATATCGTAATTTCTGAGAACAGATTTACGTTTTATCAAATCATTTCCACGGAACTTCGGAGCGTTACCTTTTATAGTAACTGTATTACCTTAATTGAGATCAATCGCAAAATAAACGGAAATTGTTTCCCATGGATCTTGAATTAGATGATTATGTGTAGAGAAAAGTGCCACATGAAGAAACGAAAATTGCTCCTCGTTTGACTGAGCGTAAAGTGGTGCTGTTGAGAGTTCCTGTTTTATAGTTGGAGCTACCTCTAGTGGAAGTTCGTAGCCTTCGAAGTTGGACTTGATAAAACTCCAATCTTGCCGTAACTCTATAAACTTTAGTGGCATTTAAACTGATTTTGCTTCTTCGTCCAAACAGTGTGTCGAATTTAACAACCGGCTTAAGAAATTAAAAATAGTTTTCATTTAACAAACGTCACATACCAGAATAGTTCACTTATATGTCCTTTTTTTTCCAGTGCTAATACGATGCAATATAAGGTTAACACGTTTCTCTCCTGCTACCATATCCAACCTTGCGTCACGAATTATAAAATTCCTTTGGTCTGGTGAGATCTCCGACCTGAACACTACTTTCCATTCTGCAGTTCGAGTGCGATCTCCAGTATCGAAAAGGAGTATCTGATTGCATCCATCGCAGAGTAAGCGATTTTTCCAGAAAGGAACTTAAATGACACACTATAGTCCCCAGATTGTCTTGCAGATGCTTAGGTCGACCGAGTTCCAGGCAGTAGGAGCTTTTCTGAATGTTCCCGTGTCTAGGTAGAAGCAGATCTCACCATGTATTCACTGAAACTCGACCGACGCTAAAATAAATCGACACCCTTTTGCACACGCACCGATTATTTTCTGAAATCATTTCTGTAATTACTTAAGTGAAACTATACATGTACCCTAACCTACCATTTGTGAATTCCCTCGAATTCACATTTTCTCTTGCGCACTGACAGCTACCGATATGCTCGTCCTGATTGAGCCCCCGAGTCGCGATCGAGGCGATAAAAATTTATACACTGCTAAAACACACTTAGCGATGCAAATTTAGTTGGAGCAACCTCGACCTGCGAGCTGCCAATCCCAACCACCCACGTGCGTTCACTTCCTGACGTTCGCCCTTCAAAGTCAAAGTCAAAAGCGCTTTATTTAATACTCATCGTTATAAATTTTAAAAGAATATAAAGCAAATTCCAAACAATAACAATCAAAAAAAACTTAATGGCCCAAATGGCTCTCTAAATTTGTACGTTATCATTAACTCATTCCATAAAAACAAAAAAACTATAGCAAATGCAATTAATTACGATTATTACATATTTTCAAAATTCAATTGGAAAAAGGAGAAAAAACCAACCAACACTATCCTAAAATTATTTATAATTAAAACACAACAGTGAAACTTTGATCCTACACCTAATATGTTGTAACTTATTTCTAATAAAATACAATCAAAAAAAACTTTATCTTATACTAAAAAATTCTGTAACAATGTTCCTAACCTAAGTGTTTAATCTTATCTCTAACGGAATATAGTAAACATTACATATACCTAACCTATACCTAATTTTTAACAAAAATATATAACAACACTAAATGTAGCAATAATGAGCTGAAACTCAAAAACTAAATAACGAAAAACACCAAAACTGAAAATAAACACGAATAATTTAGACATTGTCATTCAGCCACCAATACCTGGATTGCGCCGTCTCAACTCGATCAGCTTCAACGAATCTAGCAAATGAGTATCTCCATTGAAATCGTTGGTCTCGTGAACTCAAATTAGGAGGATATTTTATCTTCTTATCGGTGGCCCGTCGATATATGTGATATATGACTGGGACGCCGTCAGAATCAAAAACATATCGATTCATGTCCAAATACACGAATGCTTCTGGAGGGATGAAGCCAGTAGCGAGGCAAGTCGCAATATACCCGTCTGTAGGGTGGAACGGCTGTGAAATCCAAGGGTTTTCACTCACAGTCACAGATCTTGCGATATGATTCCGAAGGAGCTTCAATATGAAGATATCGACTCTAGTCACTTCAGCAGTTTGATAAATTCTTCTATTCGATATATAATGTTTCCAATCCGTCTCAGGCTTTCTGTACAAACCAGTACATGCACGAAGACATTTCCTTTCGAAAACTCTTAATTTTTCCATATTACTAGCACTCTGGTTGTACCAGATCTGACATCCATAGGTCAAAACTGGTCTAACCAGTGTCTTGTAACAGATAATTTTGACCTTTTGATCAATGTATCTGGAATGAAAGAGTTTTCGAAGGGCCATGACTATTTTAAGTGCCTTACTGAGCATGATTTTCACATGTTCAGTATAGTACAGATACTGATCGAGATAAACACCGAGGTATCGAACACAGGATTTATGTGGAACTCGTTCTAGACTACTCTCACCAGCCATGATGTGGAAATCCTTCCAATTGCGTTTCAGGTCTTGACTGACCCTCTGCAGCGTTGTCCGAAACAAGATTGTTTCACACTTCTGCGCATTGATTTTCATTCGCCAATTGTCAGTGTACAGCTGTACATCATTGAACATTTTTTGGAGATTGCTCTGAACTATTGTAGCTTTTCGGTCTGCCGTATAGATGATCAGATCATCAGCAAACGCTACCAACGATCGCGTTGGCGAGACGTTAAAATAAAAGCCGATTAATAGCTTGCGAATGATGATTGAGAAGAGCAGAGGCGCAGTAACTGTTCCCTGCTGTAGACCATTCAAAACCTTGAATTCGCGTATTGTTTTCAGGTCTCCGTCAGTTACAACAAACGATTTCCCGTACAACATATTGCACATCGTGGCGACAAGGTGTCTGGGGAACTTGTCCTGAAGAAGTTTAAAAATAAGTCCATCTAACCATACCGTATCAAAGGCTTTCTCCATATCAATGAGACATGCTCCAACACATTGTCTATTATTTAGTTTCCAACAGATGTCTGAGGTTACTTTCGTTATTGCATGTGTGGTCGAATGCCTGGCACGAAAACCAAATTGGCAATTCGGCATCAACTCATTTTCCTCAATGTGGGCGTTTAATGCTCTGTTGAGTATCACTTCAAACACCTTGCTGATGTTAGGCAGCAAGCTGATTGGGCGATAGCTTTTCGGGCATGAAAATTCTTTTCCTTTCTTCAAGATCGGAAATACCTTAGCCTTTTTCCACTCATTTGGGAAATATGAATTGCTCAACATGTTGTTGAACAATATGCAATAGTTCCTAATAGCAACCTCAGGCAAATGTCGGAGAACTACATTTGGAATACCATCAGTACCACATGATTTCTTGTTGTTTATCTTGCGAAATATGAAACACAAGTCTTCATAGCTGACAAAATAATCAATAAGATTCAAGCTCGGTATGAGGTCAGATGTTAATGTTTCATTGAAATGAAGAATTGATTGGCCGTTCAGGCTTGATTTGAAGTCGGAAACTTTTGCTTCAACGACCTCTGAAAATATTTTGTTCCCTCTCTCAGGGTTTGGTAGATGAACCAATTCAAAATGTGTTCCAATCAGGGCAAATTTATCCAATCCTTCACAAATAATCCTGTTTCCATTTCTATCCGGAGTCGTACTATCAATTTCGATACCAGCCCTATCGAGAAGATTGATCTCCTCACTAGTGACTTCAAGATTCGATACCTTCACTCGAGATTTCTTGCGGAATATGCTATTCACTTTCGCGAACACGCCGTCTGGGTCCTGTGGGCTAATACCCCTCAATTTTTCCGCCCATTGATTGCTGACCTCACTCCTGAAGTATGACCGGATTAAGTTCCGGACATTCTTCAGATGTAATTTCAACAAAGACAACGAGGGATGGTTGTAGTCCAAAAATCGTCGATAAATATTGTTGACGCGTGTGAGAAGGAGGCTTTTCAATCTTTTCAACCTTGCGATGGTTGGTGTTTCATATCCTTCCATATTGTTTCGATGTTTAATCTTGGGAACTACTTTCTCAATCGTTTCCAACGTCAGCTTCTCTAACTTCGACAAATAGACATCTATTTCATCGTTAGTTAGATTCCTGTCATTAGGAACCATTGAGCAAGAGTTGCCACCATCAGAAGGGGGACATTGCTTCTGGTACTCGCGATTAAACTTCTTTTGAAACTTTCCGCAGTCTGTTTTTTTGAAATTCAACCGATGATTTTCATGTTGAACTGGAATGAGGAAGAAATCATCCCTGTGATGATTGATTTCCATTACGATTGCGTTATGGTCGCTATCATAAGGAAGCACCTGCAGTTTCCGTTGAGGACTATTAAAGTTGAATTCGAGTCTTGCGTCAGCAATGCAAAGGTCCAAATATGAATTTGTCCTAGGGTATGTTGGGAACTCCGACCCATATAGATTGCACCTGTATTCAATTTGGTTCTCTGTTATCCATGATTTCAGGAATACACCTCTTGGATTATTGGTGGCGTTCAGCCATGATGTATGCTTGGCGTTCAGGTCACCAGCAAGAATATAATAGTTATGCAGCCTGTTCAATTCGAGTATTTCAAACAAGGAATTGAGTCCCTCCTTGAGCTTGAGAACAGTTCCACCAGTTGCATAGGCAGAGATAACGATGAGGTTATCCCCACCTGGCAGTGAGATTTTGATAACGGACACTTCAAGAGATTCAAAGCTTTTGAATTCGACTTTTTCAATATTTTGGAAACGATAGGGTCTTCGTACCAATATCCCGGTGCCACCTCCCCCATCACCTGCTACCCTATCGTTTCTTACGAACTCAAAATCCTTGAATGTCATGGAGTGCCATGAATTGAGGTGGGTTTCGGTTAGAAGCAGGATGTCAGGCTTTTGTCTGGCAATGAATTCAAGGAGATAATCACGCCGATGTAAAGTAACAATGGAGTTGACGTTGATCGAGATGAGACGAATCCTATCCGTGGGAATGTGGCTGGATGACAATTTATTTTGAGGCATTTGAAAGTCCTAAACGCTGAAAAACAATGTTAATTTTCGAATCTTGTTTATCGATTCGCTCTGATAAGGAATTTAATTTCTGTAAAATTTTGAGAAGCAGCTCATTATTGCCACTTACATTATATACACTATTTTCCGCATTTTCTGCTGGTCCTCTAGCGGCTTGTGCAAATGATACTCCGGGCTTGACGAAGTTCGGAGCTAAGACACTGCGGTGTATTTATGTTTGCTTTGGGGCAGATTTCAATCTTGCATCCTGATATCGGGAGCATCCTCGATATGATGCCGGGTGACCAAAAACACCGCAGTTCACACAATATAACTTCTCTTTTGGCTCCGTCTGAGCCAATTTGCACTCACCGGGAGCATGCACGTCTTTGCATTTAACGCATCGGTAATGCATGGCGCAGTTGGCAGCCGAATGCCCAAATCGTTGGCAGCGATAGCACTGGTTGATTTCTCGCTTCTGGAGGCGTTCCCACCTCACCACTCGAAAATTTAAATACCTGATTTGCTGAAGAGCGCTTGGACTGCTCTTATTTGTTATTTGTACCAAATAAAGTGGTAAGTTTTTTTTTTTCTACCGTCGACCTTCTTGTCGCGAATGTTTTCACTGAAATAAACTCGATTTGTGGTGCTGTTTCCTTGAGAACCTGAAGAAGATCGACGGTATCTTCTCCGCAGTCCAAGCCCTTCAGCAAGAACGTCTGGTTCTTCTCGCTTTTGGGGGTATAGGTGAAGTGCGGAACCTCCCCAGAATTCAAAGCATCTTTCGCTGATTTGAAATCAACCAGTGATTTCGTTCTAATTGACAGCTTCTCAGAATTTATTCGTTTGATTTCGAAATTTGTCAATTTGTTTTCGGCTGCCAACAGCCGAACCATGTCTTTTCCGCTTTGACCGAAGACATTAATTGGCGGAACTTTCTCAGTATTCTTGGCTACTTTTTGAGGAGGACCAGCAGAACTATGGGCTGGTTTCTTCTCCCTATTTCTACTTTCATTATTTTTATTTTTTAAATATAAGATAAAATTATCGTCTTTATTACCTTCGTCTACCTCCATGTCCTGTTGGAGTCCATCCAGCGTCGCACAGTAGTTCTGGCTTTCGTTGGTGCCACCAGCACTTAATACCTCTTCAGTTATTATTGGAGTTGCAGCTTTCTTCTGTTTTTCGATTTTTCGTATCGGACCCCTCTCTTGAACTTTTTTTGCCGTCTTGAACATTTCTTCGTACGTTTGAATTCTTGCCTTTAGCTCTTCGATTTCACTTCGAAGGCGACACACTTCCTGTGTATCTTCGAGCACTTGCGTTTTGCGACCGGCATCTGCGGTATCCTGGGTGCTCGTGTGTCTCCGCTTGTTGACACTTGCCAATTTCACACCGTCACTCTCCCCGGGGCCCCCCAACGGAGGGAAGCCGTCGGGCTCCTCCATACAGCAGTCCCGAGTTGTCTTTGGTTTGTTGCTTTTCTTGATTTATTGGTATGGTTGGTCGATGCCTTCGACGATTAACTCTTCCCCAATAAAATCAAAACTTGCTTTTGACTGACTCGTACAAAATTAATTCAATTATTTGAAACTGAAAAATTAATTAATTTTTAAAATTAATGACAGGAGCGATTAAAAACACGTCTACACGCAACGAGTGCTAGACGTAGAATTGACGTTTGCCCTTCGACTCCATGCGTCGAGGAACATTGCAACATCCCAACACCCACCTTTTGATGCAAGCCTCAAAGTAGGTTGCATACGATTTTTTCCATGTGTGTGCACACAGCTAATGGATACTGCGTAATAGTATATCGTAGTTTTTATTTGGTATCACGTTGATTGGAAACAAAATCGGTGTGCGAGGCGTTTATTAGTTTTGGATTATTTAAAAAAAAGAAAGAAGATATTAGATATTTAGAAAAGAAAAATTCTACGCTGAATAATCATTAATGTCTACTTATCGCCGCCTATCGCAATATGCGTTTAATTGCACTGTCTTCCTTTTTCTAGTAATAATCTCAACCTACCTTCCGGATCACCATGCTGTAGAGGTGACGGAGATAGGAAAATTTTAGAACAGTTTGACAGGGTAACTGCTCTATTACTATTACAAACTGCTGCAGCCCGGTTCCCTTTACCTAGACCCCCACCACCACTACAGCACCAGATACCGGTTAGCAGACGCTTTGACGGCGCGGGGCAGGCTCAGTCTGGTTACTTATTATACTGTCCCTGTATCTCACCACGTAATCATTTAATTCTAGAGGTGTTTTATTAAATTTTATTAATACGCACACACAAACGAACAATCGACATTTAACGCACGAAGATTTATCGCCTTTCTTCACCATCTACACAGGATCGACATAGATTAGCCTTTGACCAGTTGTTAGTAGCAACATTCACTTTCTCGCGAATAATCCCTTTCGTTTGTTCACGAAACCCTTCTTCAGAATAACTTCACCATCACAGAATTGGTTCCATTTGTCGTTGCGTTGCAACTCCAAACGTCGCTCTTTCTCTGCTGCACTTAAACATATTTTCAAATTCAGTCTTTTTTCTCTTTTTGTTTACTGGTTTCGCTGCTGCGGCAATGGCAGTACCAAGTTCAAGTCCGAGCAGTCTGCTCAGTTGTCGATCGTCTAGCCCGGGTGAAGGAGATAGGAAAGTTTTCGAGCAGTTTGATAGTGTAACTATTCGATTACTACAAGTTCGACTATGTAATGTTTTTTTCTAAAATTACTTTCTAATTGACGTTTTTTTTTAAATTATTTTAATTTATAAAAATTGTTGACAGGAGCGAACTAAAAACACGTCTACTCGCGACGAGTGATAGACGTAGAATTTCGCTTTTAATACAGTAGCAAAAGTTCCCTAAGTATGCGTATGCGAAGCTTACATATATATCCTGTGCATATCTCTGATCTTTGGATAGAAACTATAGAAAGCGGATGCCTACAGTATTCTTTTCAATTACCAAACCTTATTCTCATCGATATATTTCAGTGGCTTGTAAAAAATTTGGGAGCATTATGTGGTCTTAAAATGGCGACCATATAAGAAAAATTAAAAAAGGAGTAAACGATCATCACTTTCGCCATTTAGTTTAAACGCATCTAAATTTTTAGCATTTGGGTTCGAAAAATGTTTACTTAATTTGTATGTATCAGAAGTAGTACAATTATTCAGAAGACATATAAAGTCGTTTTTTCTCTTTGCATGGTAAAAATGAGGAATAAGACAGAAGTACAATGAGTTAAAGAGTCCACTGAGTGACAAAATTATTAATTATAATTATTTTTCTTATAACTATCGTGTTCATTTCGTTAACTCAATTCATTTAAAGCCACTCAATGAACCCATCTCTTTCTTACTATTCTAAAATAAAAGTATACATAAAAACATCTTCTCATTTCAGGCTGAACGCTTTGTGGACCGAAAATTCGAAACTGCCGACGAATACATCAGTAAAAAACTGAATCCAAAGAGATGGTATACAAGATTGATTGGCGACGAAACTGGAGTGAAAGTCAATCGCCTTCATTTGTTCTTAATGGGGTTTTGTGGAGGATTAGCTATTGGAATATATACTGCCTAAATTACCCCAAACAAGATAAAGTATTATAGGGTATTCGATTTCATTCAAATGAAATGAAAAGCTGCTTTTATTGTATTTATTATTAATTAGATTCTGCTAATTAATTTTTTGCAAGCCCATTTCCTTTTTTACAGTTTGCAAAAATTATGTGAATCTCCATTGTATGATACAGCGATTAGCGTTATGCCCCTTTTAAAAATCTTTTGGGAATAGCAGACTAAGGCAACAAGCTGAAAATAACAAAAAAACGTTTTAAGTAACAGCCAAAGAATCGCATTCAATTTTCACTTATGTCTAATTTTTTAATTTTGAAAAGATTTCTCCATAATCAACTTTAAGTTTCCACTGTTTTTTTTTCAAAGCGTGTACTAGAATAAGTATATGAAAAAATATTTGAAATATAGATACAAAATGAAAAACGCTAAGCAATTTTATTATTATTATTGATTGTATTGTTGAACGCATTTATTTTCTAATTTATTTTGGATTGGTTGTAGAATATATTGTTGACAAATGTTAAATGCTTACATCTATTTAACCAACCTTTGAATTCACAAATTAGCAACTTAAAATTAAGTCAAATGATCGTAGAAATAAAAGGTGAACTAATTTTTACGCCCTTTTTGGTTCTACTGCCGTCTATAGTCGGCATTCACAAAACATTATTCACGACTGCCGACTGAAGTCGACATCGACGTAACATTTTCTGGATACGACTACCGCCTAAAGTCGGTGTCCATTCAACATTAACTGGGTACGATTACCCCTTAAGTCGACACACACACACTCGTATACACCTCCATATGGCTAGCCTTTAGGGTTCGACCGGTGCAAATCGCCGTCCATTGCAATCGTTCTTCTGGAAGCTTTTTCGTAAAGCGAATATATTCCTGTGGCTAGCTCTCCTTCATTACTTGCCTATATTTTGTTTTAAATTGCGAAATATGTTAATAATTATTTAATCCTAATTGCCCTTCGCTACCTCGTTTAAACTACAAATTACTCAAGACTAAGACTCTAGTCCTCCCGGCGCGGGAAAACGACTAGAAATAAAATTGCAGAAAAAGTCAATTTTAAGGAAGCTTTAATAAGAAGAAATAAATATGAAATAAAAATTTATTAACTGCTCATGAACAAAATTTGAGTGATTGCCACTTTTCAACCCTTAAAATTATGCCAAAATTAATTATAAAAAATTGATCTTGAAAAGCTTAGATTGCTATATTTGTGCAATCATTTAAAATAAAAATTTCCCTATTGCTTATGAAAGAATTTTCACTTTTGCACTACGTAACCCGTATAAGCTACCCTTTTCTTCTTCGTAGCACTACAGCCCCTCTCGGACCTTGGCTTCCAACTGTCTTGGTCAATAGCGCCTCCAACTGTCTTGGTCCATTGACCGCGTTCTCCAATTTTGAAATCCGAGCAGCGATGAACTGTCTTCCCCTTTTACTAAAATTAATGTACATATACTCGTATTTTCATTTGAATCGATTTTTCAACAAATCAGTTGGAAATACAAAAATAAATTGCTTCACTGCATATAACATAATTAAACAATTTTTTAGGGTTTTGTATTAAAACTTTCAAATCGGTACCCGTGTCCGTCCGTCTGTATGTCACAGCAGTTTTTATCCGAAACTATAGAAGCTACAGCTATGAAACTTTGTGGAAAGGTTGGAAGTTATGACTTCTAGAAAGTTTTGAGGTAAACAAATTTTCAGAGTGTTAAGGGGATCCCCCTATATAGAGGAGCCGTCAAAGGTGGTCAAGTAGGGTATCATATAAAAGGTCTCAATGAGATCTTTCCAAAACAGGTCTTAAAATTATTTTATCAGTATCGAGAGAGGCGGGCCTCACGATTGAAACCCTACTATCCGAAAAATCTGAAAAAAATCATGAGCGTAGACCTTAATGAGCACTACAACAACAAATACGTCAGCAGTCGAACTCAAATTCAATAAAATTCAATATGTATTTGCCAATTTACAAGTTTAATCATTACCGGAAATTTCAGAAAGATCGAGTTGTTGCTAATGCGGAACAAATAGAGAGTAGGTTACTCTACTTCTAATTGCTGCAGTACAAAATATGCAATTCTATGTGGTAGGTTACACTGCCAATAGAATTATGCTTTCAAATTTCAGGAGTAATTAACGCCAAGAAGTTCTGTTAACAACTCAACTCTTTATTTATCATATTTCTTTATATACCCTAAGAACAAAATTCTAAAATTAATCAAAAAATAACAACTAAGCATTCTTTACTGCACGATGATTTTCCCATGCATAACAGAAAGTCGAATTACCACAAAAAATGTTTCCCACATATGCATCGAAATTTTGCTGACGCTAGGTCTGGCTGAAGTGCATTTGAAGAAAATCATCGTGTTACATGTGACAGGTAAAATGAACTAAAATACGAATGAAATGTATGTAATGAAAATGGAAACTTTGAATTTAGATTATTTTTACTTTACTTAAATGAATTTATGTCTGACGATGGTTATTTGATGTCCTCAACATTCTGCCGCCTGTTGAAGTTTCAAACTTCAAAGTTATATTGCAGGTCTAGTACTGATTGTCGTGGAGCTGGAACTGGTTTCCTGTTGCATTTTGCCGCTCTTGAAGTCATGTGTTGGTAAACCAGCCACCCTATAATGAACAAGAAGGATAGTAAGGCAATGTAGCTCACTGTTATTGTATGAGTTGGATTGGGCTGAAGACGGTAAAGCTCGGCTTGACTTGTTGACAGTTCATCAAGTTTTTGTTTCAGATTTTCAATATGTGCCGGGTGAATACTTATATTGGGTAGCGATATTGATCGAAGCGCCTCTACTACATTTGAAAAATCTGAAATGGTGACATTAATTCCAGGAAATATCGATGTATTCAACGAAGGTTGTCGTGAATCAAATGCCTTGAGAATGAATTCGTCGTCCTTTAACGTGCACCCGGATTGCATCTTAAAAATGCCTTTCCACTGAAGACGTTGATGAAACAAGTAGTTATAGCAAACGAAAGTAAGGTCGCACATGTTATTTAACGAATAGAGTCAGTGATTAGGGGTTCGCAATTGGTGCCAAATTTTGCTTCGGTGCTCTTGTCTGAATTCACAACTAGGTAGTAGTTTGTTGCTGGCCATGATTTCTATGATGCAATCAATGTTAGAATTGGTTTTATGGACTACTGGTCGTTGCTGTCCACATATGAAGTAGTCGAGATCTTGGTTTTTGCATCGCATAAATTCAGTATTTCTAAGAAAATAAAACTGATCCTTGAAAATATTTGACATGAGCTCCGGAGCAGATGACAAATACAAAAAACTGTTATTAATCACGGTTGGCAATGGTAATAGTCGAAATATTTGGAACTTAGTTGGCAGCAACATGGGGATAGTCAAGGCGAATCTTAAATAATTCCCTTCATTAAAATATTGGACTTGGGCAATTTGCTAAATTTGTGAAATGCTGATTTTGTTTCCGATGGCTGGAAGTTCTAAGCCTTGAGGCAGAGTGTCCTTAATAAGTGCGATCTGGGTCTTGACTTGGTGAGGTGATATGACGTTTGGATTTATCGTTTCATGGTGTGCGTCGATAATCACTTCCATCAATGAGCGTTGCATATCCTGACACTCAGTGATCAGCGATATAATGAGTATTGAATGCGGCAGCTATCCTCTGCTGCTTGACCTCGGAGTTGAACAATTTTATGTTCTCGTAAATAGCGTCGAATGCCTTGCTGATTTACTTCGTCTGATTTACTCTTTCTGCTTTGCTTTTTGCAAGTATGTCGCTTTAGCAACACGTTCAGGTTATTTTCATTATTTTGAATGTTAGCGATGGTTTCGCTCAATGATTTTTGATACTCATTGTCTAAAATCCCAAAAAGTTTGTTGGCTAAGGAGCCAATTATATTAAACGGGCACCTTTTCGCTCTTCTTTGGGTAGGCTCTTGCAGGATAAGATTGTCTTGACTTATTAGTTGCTTTCGATGACGGTATTCTGATACAATAGCGTCATGATATGTGTTGTTAGTAATATTCTCCTTGAGCCGCTCTAGTTGATTTACGCCAGTTTCTATAGTTCGGAAAACTTCCCAATAACCTTTTCAATCATAAAAGTTTATAAATTTCCATGTGTTTGGAGTTAACTATCCACTGCCAATATTTTCGAAGTCAATACGTGCGTTATTTTCAATGCTCGCAAATTCAATCGGTCTCCATTGGCTCATCTGCGGTTTCGAAAGTTTCGTAAGAATCAATAAATTCTTCACCATCGTAGTGAATTGGTAATGGTGCCAAGTGATGAATCGATCTTTTAATAATGCCCGTGCTAGTATGTACGTCAGCAATACGAAATAGCCGTATGTTCCTGGAATGGTCTCAACAATCCGTCCTAGTTTCCATTTGAAAGGTGGCAGGTTGTCATCTTTGATCGTAACTAATATTTCTGTTTTAATGTTTGTCTGCTTAGATGTCCACTTCGTACGCTTTTGTAATTCCCCCAAGTATTCCATGTGCCATCGCTTCCAGAACTCGTTTTTAAGATGATTTGTTAATAGCCATCTGGATGCTAAGGACATTCTCGTTGTCTCATTTGAGGAGCTATTGGCACCCACAAGCGGTTCACCAACCAAAAAATGCGCTGGCGTTAATGGTTTTAGGTCATTGGGATCTGAAGAAAAAGGCATGAGTGGCCTTGAGTTAAGAATTGCCTCCACTTTAGTAGCTACCGTGCATAATTCTTCGTACGTTAAGGAATAGTTGTATCTATTCGTAACAATAGAAGCTTAGTAGACTTTACCGCTGCCTCCCAGAGGCCACCGAAATGCGGTGATCGAGGAAGAATGAAGTGAAACTGAATATTGCCACTAGAGTAATTGTTTACTATTTGTTCAACTGAGCGTTCATTCGTCAATAGTTCTTGTAGCTCCTTTAGTTGGTTATTCGCACCAACAAAATTACGGGCATTGTCGCAGTATAAATTTTCACATTCCCCTCGTCTGGATTCGAATCGTTTTAATGCACCTAGAAACCCATCAGTGGTTAAGTCGGTGACGACCTCCAGGTGTATTGCTTTTGTTGCGAAACACACAAATACTGCAATGTATGATTTTTGGGGTCATTTACCTCGAATTTTAAAATGCGTATATATTGGTCCACGCGATGTTTTGGTAAGTGCCCCATTTGTTGACTGAGCAAGCGTGGTCTGAATTTTGTGCATAAAACGCAATTTGTCACAATGCTTGGTTTCGACATTGCCACGTTTACTTTGAAATGCCTTTACTGTTCTGTTTATGTAAGCCATTGCCAGTACCAACTTTAGAAACGAGTTCAATAGGTGTGTATTCAATTCGCTCGAAGTAACGACAGAGACCTTGATGTTCTTTGTTTCTTCGTCTGCAATGTTACTTGAATTGGGTACAGTTGGTCATTCACGTTTTGGCATTCTTAAAAATGTTGGACGATTGACCCATATTTTCGATTGTTTCAACTGTTCTGGGAAGATTCCACGGGAAACCAGATCGGCAGGGTTTTCCTTTGTGCAAACATATTTCCACTCCTTTGTAGATGTCATTTCTTGAATTGCTGCGACCCGATTTGCGACAAATTTTTTACGAATGGGTGGGTCTCCTCGTATCCAGTTGATGGCAGTGAGTGAATCAGACCAATAAAAAACTGTATTTGCCTTTATATCAGCTGATGATGTTACTTGTTTTACCAAGTGTGCTGCCAGCTTGGCTGCACACAACTCGACTCTAGGGATTGTGGTCGGTTTGTTAGGAGCTACTCTGGATTTCGCACAAAGCAGCTTGACTGTTACCTGACCTCGTTTGTCTTTTGACCGTATGTAAACGGCAGTACCGTACGCCTTTTCACTTGCGTCCGCAAAGGCGTGGATTTGCGTGTCGATTGTTTCGTATGCGCTGAACATATATCTTGGAATATGCATTTCATTCAACATTTGTAGCTCTTCCCTGTATTTTACCCATATCGAATGAAGCTCTTCTGGAATTGGCTCATCCCAATCAACCTTTGCCTTCCATAGATTTTGCATGATTAATTTTCCGGTTACAATCACTGGGTTCACAAGTCCCAAGGGATCAAAAATTTGAGAAATATCCGCAAGTATGCTTCTCTTGGTCGTAATTTTATGCTCCTTTTAACCAGTACCGAGCGTGAACATGTAGTGAATAAAGGAATTTCAAAATGTCCGTGAAGGACTGCAGCGATGTTCTGCTGCCCCGGCAGAAGGAGATGGAGGTATCTGCCGAGAATGCCCTCGTCTGGAGACGCGTGAATGCGCTGGCAGGCTAGCATTGCGGTGTCGTGGGGCGGGTTCATTTCCCCAGCACGAGGACCCACTACAAAAAATTTTCGCATTCACGAATTGGACTGCTGGAGATCAAGAGGCGACCGAAGTCACAAAAAGTGTAGATAACTACACCGAGAGAATTAGAGCTTGTTGCGAGAACAAGTGGAACCTGAAAAGAAAGGCGGACTTGGGGTGACCTCGTCATTACCCGACGAAGTTCATGGCCCACAAATGAAAGAGGGGCAAACGGGTGATGGTGGAGCCCCTTCGCACCCACCCAACCGGAATAAATCCATATGTATTCTGTTGCAGTGGCCAGGTATTCCTCTTCTGAGTGGAAAACTCATACAACTTGAATTGCATGAACTTTCCCATCAGAAGGGGAGTACCCCGGTGACCAATTTATGCCATAGAATTATACAATTTGAATGCATAACTCTATGCCATAAAGAGGCACTCTGCTTGGGCCACTCAACCCGCGACATCACCTGAAACAAGAAGGATTAAGTTGTACCCGGCGGCTGGCTCATGGTTTTATGAGGGGAGCCTACCACCGTACCGGGTCCTATACTCGGTCCAAAAGAAGCGGAACAGAAAGACCGAAAGTTATGATATATTAACGCATTTTATTTAACCAAAAAAATAGACATTAGGCTCTGCTCAAAACAAGAGAAAGTATACGCGAGAGATCATTGCATTTATCTTTAATTTAAAAATATCAAATAATTCAATACAAAGAACGAAAGGCAAAAAAAAAAAATTTAAAATATGTCTGCAAAAAAATTTAAAATATATCAGCGAAAAACAAACCCAAAAGCCAAATTTGAAATATAAATCCAAAACAAATTCACGCAATAAAAGGGTACTTACCCCACATGGTCCTTCAAGCGCTCGATGAAGAATGCGGGTGTCCTCTGAAATCATTTGATTGACGAAAATTTGGGTGTTTTAGGATTTTGATTTTCGCGATTCACAAACTTTCTTCCACGAGTTCTAACTATACACTTTTAACGTTTAACGGAAAGGAATTACTTAATGGGAAAACTAAGCGAACAACGATAATAAAATTTATATAGGTCGTTTTCAGTACGGTTTATAAATAAAATATTTTCCTCGCCTAAGATTCATCTAATAGCGCTTAATTACAATGTGTGTCACGATCTGATTGGACAGGTGTTCGTTGGTATAAGGCCCCCAAATAGTCGGAACGGAATTTTCTTATGTATAGCGGTACATGATGCATGTAAAATCTATCTCCAATCGTCTCAGTAAACGTTGAACACTGACTATTCAGCCTTTTTGGCGTGGAAGAAGAACAAGTCGAAGGATGCTATCGTTTTTCCTCAATCATGCCCAAGATGTGTCTCGTCAAAAGAACCGCAGCTCGTGAAAAAATGTAGAATGGGAACTGCCGTATTAAATATTGAAAAATCCCTTACGAAACAAATGACGCGCGAAAAAGTGTTTTTGATCAGCAAATATCGCGCATTTCACAAACTACTGAAGGATGCTCCACAGAGTACTGGTAAAGGATCGGATAGAAAACTAAAGATACAGTTTTAACCAATTTTCCCGCAACGTCCGGCCATTTTTAAACTAGTGACACTATATGAATTCATTTGTAACAATATCCCCCGGTTTAATATAACGGAAACTTAACATTTCGATTAAAATTACCCAACGATTAAACCATTTCGTAGTTTTTGTATTTTTTTATTCAAACATGCGATTCGATCCTTCAATGGAGGATGCTTGCAAGTTACCGCCGATATTTTCCCTGATTCGACATTTAACAATGTCCCGAATTGTAAAACCGTTACTCTCATACAATGTTATCATATTTTGGAATAGATTCAGAGAATTTCAGTTGCTAAGCCCCCGCTGCTTAAATGTCTAATAACAGTTAGATGGATCCAAGCCAAAAACTAGATTCGGGGGGGAATCAAATACGCCTTCGGTAATTATCGGTTCAAATAATATGGCAGATCACATCTGCTGTTTACTTAATTCACACACTTTGCACACCCAAGCGAAAACACTTCCACCATATATTTTCCCGGAGCACGAGTTTTTTCCACTTTTTAGGACAGCGCGACACAGGAAAAGTGCGTGCGACGCACCCTCGTTGCTTAGTAATTCACGTCTCAATTTTTCTTGCAAGTTAAGTCGTCATAAAAATTTAATTCGCGCTTTCTTGTATTAGACTTGGCTACTTCAAAGGATGTCGAAATCCAATACAAGTCTAACCATAAGACACGCACTATTTCTTTCAGTCCTCGCGTCCACGCGCGTTCGCGGTTACAACTCGACTCCCCTAGCACGTCCACTTGACACTCATCCCAATCTATGCACAATAGATAGCGCGTGAAACAACTTCATTTTACCGCTTAGCCAATTTCCCGAACGATACATCTGTTGCATTTGTTGCATTTGCTGTGCCTGAAGCATTTGTTGTTGCTCTACAGTTTTACGACTTTTCACTATTATATTGTATATGTAATAAGTTGTATCATTTTTAAGATGCTATTCTTCGAAGCGTTAAGACTGCAATGACTTATTGTATGGCCGTTTTGTCCACAAACGTTGCAAATACATTGGCGTAAAACGGAGCATGTAGGCTTTCCATTTTCATATAATGAATGCGATGTATAAAAATCAAATGATTCTCCATTTTTCGGCAAAACGAACAACACTTGCGCATATTTTTCTTGTGATTATAGAAACTGTTCTCTGTGCGTGATTGCTGATGTGGATATTGCGGATGCGGCTGACTGAGGTTAATATTTGGCATGAACTGATTATGGGATGGAATATCTCTCCACGAGGTTCTTGTAGCGTATTTATTGTTAAAATATTGTGGTTGTATTTGTTGTTGAATTGGATTAGACACATTTCTATTGCTCGTTTTAAAGTTTGTGTGTGGAGTGAAGCAATCATCATAGTTTACAGTGTTACTATATTGATCCCAAAAGTTCGTACTTCTATGTTTATTACTTTTTGCTGATCGTAGAATAACTTCTTCATGTGTATATTGCCCTGAATCACCAGCTGCTGGTGTATTCAAAAAGTTAACGGGTTGTGTCCCAGTACAGTCATTGTTAGACCAACGCTTATAATTGATGTTAATTGAAGCGACGTTGTAATAATTTATATTTGCGTTTACATAGTAGTTTTGTCGTGGTCGATATGGATATCGCTGAGAAGGATCGACTGCAACTGGATCTAGAACTTTTTGAACTATATCTAAAACCAATAAATGAAAGCTTTTACAGAATGGAAGATATATTTCATTTTTTTTTTTTTTTAAATTCACGACGTCGGAACTTAGCGAATTTGGACAGAAATTTTTCTCCCGTCTTCTCCGTTTCTGCGCTCGACTTTTCGCACAATTTTCTTACGGTTACGGCACAAAAAAATCACAGCTTTTTCTAGTTTATTTCACAGTAATGACGCTCGCGTTGATAAATTTGGTCCTTGCGGAATTTTTCAATCGGTCGCGTATATTTTATTTGTTATCCAAAGCCCGATGACATCTGAGAATCCTTATGACAGTGCAGTCATTTTGTACGGAGTGTCGGCTGTGCCTGTTCTTGTGGTTGCTGCGCTGGCATTTTGAGCCATAACTCGTCGATGCGGATTGCGAAAAAGGAGCTGAAGGATCTTTCTGTGTACCATGGGTTGGCTTCGGCGTCGGGACTAGAAATGACGAACAATAAAAGAAAAACACAATTGACAGACGGATGGACTGACTTATGTCTATGTTTGGCCGGAAGTATACAACCTTGCGCGTTTTTGAAAATATATGCGGACGGACAAACAGACGTGACTAATTATCTATCGGCGCAGGTCTTTCGCGTGGTATATCTCCACTTCTTTTCCCGATGGGTCCGTTAACAGGTAACGGTTAGGTCCCATTACCTTCTTTATGCGGCTCTTCAAGAATCGCCTGTCCAATTTGGCGTTGTAATGCCCCGCGGCGTCACTTTGCCGGAAATTTCGCCGGAAAACTTCATCTCCTGCTTTGAAATTAGCAGATCGTGACCTGAGATTGTACTGCGCCTCATTTGCACTTCCTGCGGCCTTAATCTTCCGTCCGATTTGTTGGCGGAGGTCTCCTAAACGTTCGTGGGGCTCCAACGCAACGACGGGGTCTCCCAAACACTTTAATTGCCGTAACAGCCGGTATGATTTACCGGCGCAAATCATGTGCTGTCCAAAGGCGGCAAAGTAAGGGGCGACACCGGTGACGGAATGATACGAGGATCGCAGGGCGCATGTGATGGCAGACAATCGCCGATCCCAATCTTTTTGAGATGGGTGGACGTAGGAACGGATCGCGGCCAATAGGGTGCGGTTCAACCGTTCGGAGGCGTTAGACTGAGGAGAGTATATGGGCGTCAGTTGGTGTTCAACGCCATACTGCTCAAGTAGGCCCTTAAACTGCCGAGACCGGAACTGTACTCCGTTGTCTGAGTACACACTCTCTGGAACCCCGAACACATGGAATACCCGGTTTCCTAAGAATTTCACGATCGATGGAGTTGTGAATTTACGGATAGGTTCCACCAGTGGGAACTTTGAAAGCTGGTCTAGAACGACTATAGCTCCGATGTGTCCCTTGGAAGACCGAGGATATGGACCGAGTAGATCGATGTATAGACGTTGAAATACGCATTCTGGGACGTTGAGTTGACCCATAGGAGGTCGAAGAGGCTGGTTGGGCGCTTTGGTGCCTTTACAGGTCTCACAGGCGCTCACGTAGTCTTTGACCTGCGATGCCATTTTAGGCCAAAAGAAGTATTTCTTGAGTCGCCGTAACGTCCGACCGTAACCTCCGTGGGCACTTAAAGGATGGTCATGTGCGCGGAGGATCAGATGTTGTGTCATTTCCTCCGGTACCCAGAGTTTCCAGGACTCTTCTTCCTGCCATGGATCACTAGTGGCGTATTCATTTCGTCTATACACGTAGCCGTCTATTACCTTCAAATCAGGCAGCTGCGATTGTTGGGTCGCGATGGTTTGCCTCAACTCTTTGTAGCTGTCTGATTCGAAATGTGGGCTGTCCAAATCTATCTCGATGGGGTCCTCGTCATTTATTGTCAATTCAGCTCCCTCTGGGGAAAACATTCGTGAGAGGGTGTCGGGTACGATGTTCTGGGTCCCTTTCCGATGTTTGATGGAAAACTTGAACACTTGCAGTTTAAGAGCCCATCTGGCTAGGCGTCCATGTAAATCTGCCTGGTTCATCAACCATTGTAGCGAAGCGTGGTCCGTGATGATCTCGAATGGGTGGCCCTCGATATAAGCTCGGAATTTCTTCACAGCCATTACCGCTGCCAAACATTCCTGCTCGGACACAGTATAGTTTCTTTGGGCCGAATTCAGCTTATTGGACATGAAGGCGATGGGAGCTTCCTCTCCTTCATCGGTCAATTGCACCAGCACGGCTCCTACTCCATGTTGACTTGCGTCACAATGAATGGAGAAGGGCTTCGTGAAGTCGGGGCTGTGCAAGACAGGAGCTGATGTGAGGGCTTGTTTTAGCTCTTCAAATGCCTTTCGGCTGAGTTCGGTCCAAATGAACTTCCCTTCCCGCAGCATGTCTGACAGGGGCGCTGAAACTGTTGCATAATTCCGAACAAACCTTCGGTACCAACCGCACACACCAAGGAAACGTCGTAGCTGCTTAACTGTTTTTGGTAAGGGGAACTCATCAATCGCACGCGTTTTGTCTGGATCCGTTTTGATAGTGCCATGTCCTATGACATGTCCTAGGTATCGGACTTCTTTCATGACAAACTTACTTTTCTGTACGTTGATGGTGAGTCCCGCCTTACTGATGTGCAGGGCTACTTCTTGCAGGAGTAGGAGGTGTTGATCGAACGTTTCCGTTATGAGTAACAGATCATCCAGGTACACGAACACTTGGTGTTTCAGGTGAGGTGGGATGACCTTGTCCATCAACCGAATCATCGTTTGCGGCGCGTTATACAGGCCAAAGGGCATTGTGACGAACTGATATAATGGTCGTTCAGGCCCTGTGAAGGCGGTCTTGTCCCTCGACCCCCTCATCGAGTGGAATTTGCCAGAAGGCGTCTTTTAGGTCGAGACTGGTGATATAATTGGCTTTCGGCAGTCTCCCTAGTATTCCATCGATGAGTGGAAGAGGGTACGCGTCCTTGATGGTAACCGCGTTGACCTTACGGGCATCAAGACAGAGGCGGACTTTACCTGGCTTCACCACCAAGGTTACCGGTGATGACCAGGCACTTTGGGACTCTTCTATGACCCCCAACTCGAGCATCCTATCTAGCTCCGCATACACCAATTTCTCCATGGCCGGTGAGATGGCGTAGTGTCTCTGTTTAATCGGTTTACTATCGCCAACGTCGATGGCGTGTGAGACTAGGGTGGTGCGGCCAAGGCCTTGGGTAGCGTAAGATGGGAAAGCAGCGATGGATGCTTCCAGGCGTTGCCGTTGGTTAGGCGTCAGGTCATGCCTATCGGGAATAGAAGTGATTTCGTTGACATATCTGGTATTTAAAGACAAATCTGTGAATAAATCGGAGGCCAGTCCAAAGCGAAGGACGAAATCGACGCCAAGGTACACATTCTGAGTCAAAGACGGAATAATGTAGAACGTAATATCCTTCGTCTGACCCCTGAACGTCACGGGTGTTGTTAGTTTACCTAGTATAGGGTGTTTGGTGCCATCAGCTGTACTGATTTCAGTGCGCCAGGATTTAATCAAGTTCGGATAGTCTTGGAGCACCTTTGAGCCAAAGCTCGAGGCAAGACAACTGATACTGGCACCCGTGTCGATCAATGCAAACACGGTCACTTTAATTGGATAATAAGGTCTGATCTCATTCTCAGCAACCTCCGAGATGTTACAAGAGTTTAAGGTTTGACGGCAGGTGCGCACTCTCTTGCGGAAATTCCGCCAACGACGGGTTGACCATTTTGTCGTGCGCGGGCGGGAAGTGACTACTTCGGAAGCAAATATTCGCTCTCGAGCCACCCGATATTCCTGCAGTCGAACATGATAAGGTTTTAGAGTGCGTATTTGAGGCTGCCGGGGTTCTTCTGGCAGTGACTGCGGTAGTCGCTTCAATATGGTCCTTGGCGAGGTCTCCGGAAGAGAGTGAACATCCGCAGTCATAGTGGTCATGGCTGGTGGTTTAGCGTCAGGGTTATTGGGGTGAGCAGCTGGCTGAGGAGCTACTGCGGGGGCTTCGAGTACCGCTGAGGTGGTCGGGTACTCTTTCGTCCGTTTTTTGGAGTGGCATCATCTGGGTAGTCCGGAACACAGGTGTTTGACTCCGTACCTTCTTCACGATCTGGGTTGTTGCAATTTAGTGCCACTTCGGCAATTTCACGTCGCGGACCCGTCCTCGCATGTAGGTAAGGCCGTTCTTGGAGGTCTTCTTCAAGCCTCTCCAATCGACTTACGAACTTCAGTAGTGCTTCCATGTTCTGCAGGTCCGAGTTTACAACATGGCAACGAAGTTCCGGCTTTAGATTCCGTTTCAACACCCGCAGCAGTTGAGTGGAAGACATAGGCTCTGACAACCGGTCATTCAACCGAAGGATATCGGCTCGATATTGATGAAAGGGCTCGTCCGGACGTTGCCATCTGGCATGGATCTTGTCCAGGACACTCTCATCCATGTTGACCGTCGGGTATTCCATGCGGAGTACCTCCTTCAGCCGTGTCCAGCGTATTGATGGTGGAGCTGAATAAATCCGCCAGTAAGTCTCGAGTGCTGCTCCCCTGAACAGCATTGGTAAATATCCTGCCAGCACCGTGTAGTCGCCGGCCAACATCTCTCCGACTAAGGACTCCACCCGCCCAATGAAAACTTCCAAGTTCAGGCCGTTTGGCTCCCCGCTAAAATGAAGGTTCCAACCCTGTACAATGCTGGGGATATGCTTCGGTTTCAGCATATAGGGTTGTTCCTGCGGAGCCACTGGACCTAGAATCAGTTGCGGTACTTGGTTGAGTCGTGGCGGAAGATCCCAGGCGTTCCAAGGCTGGTATCGAGATGTTGGATCCGGATCCTCAGACGGATGGTAGTCTGCTCTTCGGATCTTGTTCCACTGGTCGATAACTGGTTCTTGAGATCGTCGTGCCGATTTAAGTCGTTGTAGTGTTGACTCGGTTTGTTTACAGCGACGTATGAAGGAGTATATACGTTCCACTTCAGTGTAACACTCACCACAGATGTGGTCTGGTGAGCCCTCTTCCAATGTGATGTTGATGTTGAGGGACTCCTTTAGGAAGTCGACAATAAAAATCCTCCTCGCTTCATCGACGAAGCTATCACAGAGTGGATACATGTCTTCGCCAAGTCGTAGGCAGAGTCGGCATGCATTTGTACAGTCCATTGTGCTATCCTAAAATATTTTAGTCTAATTGGACTAAAATGGGTTAAATAAATGCGACAATGAAGCTATAAATAAAATTGAAATTGAATTAACATGACAACAATACAAAAAGTGGTCGAGAGTGGCGAGCTATAAACACTCCTCACAAAAAAAATGTATGGTAAAAGTTTTCAAAAAGTTTTAAGTTATCAAAAAAAATAATCGGTCTTTCCATTCCGTCCTTCTTCCCAAGTATGGACACCAATGGCACAATCCTTCTATGGCGTTTCAGGGACAACTCTCTTGTGGCACCATGAAAATCAGGGTTCAGAAGGTATCCCTCATCCGCAAGTTTTCTCAAGTTACAACTTGTCAGCCCAGGGTTGAATTCTAATCCACAAGCAGCGCGTGTCTTGTCATGGATAGTCATGGATTAGCTAATCAGCCAATCACATGAAATCAAAATCCATGTAATTTAAGACACCTAGGCACCGCTGGTTTGGGGAGCGGATCAGAATCCTCCGCAAAATAGCTGTTGGGATAATAACTTCCGAACACAAAAAGGGACTCTAATATCATTTGGCCTTACTAGTTATACAATGGTGGTAAACCACCAAAGTATAAATCAAAAGCAGGACCAAACGATATTGATGTCCAAAGACAACACACGTCCGAAAGTTATTAAGTTGCTGGGGCACGATTAGTGCAAAAACCCTCGGGAGTTACCTACCCGCCAATAATCCTAACACCTTGTGGGGACACCTAGAGACGATGGACTGTCTCGTGCTCACGACTGATGATACAGCCGGGCTTTTCGGAGCCCCACGTTGGGCGCCATTTGCAGTGAATAAAGGAATTTCAATATGTCCGTGAAGGACTGCAGCGATGTTCTGCTGCCCCGGCAGAAGGAGATGGAGGTATCTGCCGAGAATGCCCTCGTCTGGAGACGCGTGAATGCGCTGGCAGGCTAGCATTGCGGTGTCGTGGGGCGGGTTCATTTCCCCAGCACGAGGACCCACTACAAAAAAAATTTCGCATTCACGAATTGAACTGCTGGAGATCAAGAGGCGACCGAAGTCGCAAAAAGTGTAGATAACTACACCGAGGGAATTAGAGCTTGTTACGAGAACAAGTGGAACCTGAAAAGAAAGGCGGACTTGGGGTGACCTCGTCATTACCCGACGAAGCTCATGGCCCACAAATGAAAGAGGGGCAAACGGGTGATGGTGGAGTCCCTTCGCACCCACCCAACCGGAATAAATCCATATGTATTCTGTTGCAGTGGCCAGGTATTCCTCTTCTGAGTGGAAAACTCATACAACTTGAATTGCATGAACTTTCCCATCAGAAGGGGAGTACCCCGGTGACCAATTTATGCCATAGAATTATACAATTTGAATGCATAACTCTATGCCATAAAGAGGCACTCTGCTTGGGCCACTCAACCTGCGACATCACCTGAAACAAGAAGGATTAAGTTGTACCCGGTGGCTGGCTCATGGTTTTATGAGGGGAGGCTACCACCGTACCGGGTCCTATACTCGGTCCAAAAGAAGCGGAACAGAAAGACCGAAAGTTATGATATATTAACGCATTTTATTTAACCAAAAAAATAGACATTAGGCTCTGCTCAAAACAAGAGAAAGTATACGCGAGAGATCATTGCATTTATCTTTAATTTAA
This sequence comes from Odontomyia ornata, assembly GCA_963969285.1. Lineage (NCBI taxonomy): Eukaryota > Metazoa > Arthropoda > Insecta > Diptera > Stratiomyidae > Odontomyia > Odontomyia ornata. Next base: position 187,446,526 of record OZ017740.1, on the reverse strand, counting down.
AAATATCAAATAATTCAATACAAAGAACGAAAGGCAAAAAAAAATTTAAAATATGTCTGCAAAAAAATTTAAAATATATCAGCGAAAAACAAACCCAAAAGCCAAATTTGAAATATAAATCCAAAACAAATTCACGCAATAAAAGGGTACTTACCCCACATGGTCCTTCAAGCGCTCGATGAAGAATGCGGGTGTCCTCTGAAATCATTTGATTGACGAAAATTTGGGTGTTTTAGGATTTTGATTTTCGCGATTCACAAACTTTCTTCCACGAGTTCTAACTATACACTTTTAACGTTTAACGGAAAGGAATTACTTAATGGGAAAACTAAGCGAACAACGATAATAAAATTTATATAGGTCGTTTTCAGTACGGTTTATAAATAAAATATTTTCCTCGCCTAAGATTCATCTAATAGCGCTTAATTACAATGTGTGTCACGATCTGATTGGACAGGTGTTCGTTGGTATAAGGCCCCCAACTAGTCGGAACGGAATTTTCTTATGTATAGCGGTACATGATGCATGTAAAATCTATCTCCAATCGTCTCAGTAAACGTTGAACACTGACTATTCAGCCTTTTTGGCGTGGAAGAAGAACAAGTCGAAGGATGCTATCGTTTTTCCTCAATCATGCCCAAGATGTGTCTCGTCAAAAGAACCGCAGCTCGTGAAAAAATGTAGAATGGGAACTGCCGTATTAAATATTGAAAAATCCCTTACGAAACAAATGACGCGAGAAAAAGTGTTTTTGATCAGCAAATATCGCGCATTTCACAAACTACTGAAGGATGCTCCACAGAGTACTGGTAAAGGATCGGATAGAAAACTAAAGATACAGTTTTAACCAATTTTCCCGCAACGTCCGGCCATTTTTAAACTAGTGACACTATATGAATTCATTTGTAACAATATCCCCCTGTTTAATATAACGGAAACTTAACATTTCGATTAAAATTACCCAACGATTAAACCATTTCGTAGTTTTTGTATTTTTTTATTCAAACATGCGATTCGATCCTTCAATGGAGGATGCTTGCAAGTTACCGCCGATATTTTCCCTGATTCGACATTTAACAATGTCCCGAATTGTAAAACCGTTACTCTCATACAATGTTATCATATTTTGGAATAGATTCAGAGAATTTCAGTTGCTAAGCCCCCGCCGCTTAAATGTCTAATAACAGTTAGATGGATCCAAGCCAAAAACTAGATTCGGGGGGGAATCAAATACGCCTTCGGTAATTATCGGTTCAAATAATATGGCAGATCACATCTGCTGTTTACTTAATTCACACACTTTGCACACCCAAGCGAAAACACTTCCACCATATATTTTCCCGGAGCACGAGTTTTTTCCACTTTTTAGGACAGCGCGACACAGGAAAAGTGCGTGCGACGCACCCTCGTTGCTTAGTAATTCACGTCTCAATTTTTCTTGCAAGTTAAGTCGTCATAAAAATTTAATTCGCGCTTTCTTGTATTAGACTTGGCTACTTCAAAGGATGTCGAAATCCAATACAAGTCTAACCATAAGACACGCACTATTTCTTTCACTCCTCGCGTCCATGCGCGTTCGCGGTTACAACTCGACTCCCCTAGCACGTCCACTTGACACTCATCCCAATCTATGCACAATAGATAGCGCGTGAAACAACTTCATTTTACCGCTTAGCCAATTTCCCGAACGATACATCTGTTGCATTTGTTGCATTTGCTGTGCCTGAAGCATTTGTTGTTGCTCTACAGTTTTACGACTTTTCACTATTATATTGTATATGTAATAAGTTGTATCATTTTTAAGATGCTATTCTTCGAAGCGTTAAGACTGCAATGACTTATTGTATGGCCGTTTTGTCCACAAACGTTGCAAATACATTGGCGTAAAACGGAGCATGTAGGCTTTCCATTTTCATATAATGAATGCGATGTATAAAAATCAAATGATTCTCCATTTTTCGGCAAAACGAACAACACTTGCGCATATTTTTCTTGTGATTATAGAAACTGTTCTCTGTGCGTGATTGCTGATGTGGATATTGCGGATGCGGCTGACTGAGGTTAATATTTGGCATGAACTGATTATGGGATGGAATATCTCTCCACGAAGTTCTTGTAGCGTATTTATTGTTAAAATATTGTGGTTGTATTTGTTGTTGAATTGGATTAGACACATTTCTATTGCTCGTTTTAAAGTTTGTGTGTGGAGTGAAGCAATCATCATAGTTTACAGTGTTACTATATTGATCCCAAAAGTTCGTACTTCTATGTTTATTACTTTTTGCTGATCGTAGAATAACTTCTTCATGTGCATATTGCCCTGAATCACCAGCTGCTGGTGTATTCAAAAAGTTAACGGGTTGTGTCCCAGTACAGTCATTGTTAGACCAACGCTTATAATTGATGTTAATTGAAGCGACGTTGTAATAATTTATATTTGCGTTTACATAGTAGTTTTGTCGTGGTCGATATGGATATCGCTGAGAAGGATCGACTGCAACTGGATCTAGAACTTTTTGAACTATATCTAAAACCAATAAATGAAAGCTTTTACAGAATGGAAGATATATTTCATTTTTTTTTTTTTTTTAATTCACGACGTCGAAACTTAGTGAATTTGCACAGAAATTTTTCTCCCGTCTTCTCCGTTTCTGCGCTCGACTTTTCGCACAATTTTCTTACGGTTACGGCACAAAAAAAATCACAGCTTTTTCTAGTTTATTTCACAGTAATGACGCTCGCGTTGATAAATTTGGTCCTTGCGGAATTTTTCAATCGGTTGCGTATATTTTATTTGTTATCCAAAGCCCGATGACATCTGAAAATCCTTATGACAGTGCAGTCATTTTGTACGGAGTGTCAGCTGTGCCTGTTCTTGTGGTTGCTGCGCTGGCATTTTGAGCCATAACTCGTCGATGCGGATTGCGAAAAAGGAGCTGAAGGATCTTTCTGTGTACCATGGGTTGGCTTCGGCGTCGGGACTAGAAATGACGAACAATAAAAGAAAAACACAATTGACAGACGGATGGACTGACTTATGTCTATGTTTGGCCGGAAGTATACAACCTTGCGCGTTTTTGAAAATATATGCGGACGGACAAACAGACGTGACTAATTATCTATCGGCGCAGGTCTTTCGCGTGGTATATCTCCACTTCTTTTCCCGATGGGTCCGTTAACAGGTAACGGTTAGGTCCCATTACCTTCTTTATGCGGCTCTTCAAGAATCGCCTGTCCAATTTGGCGTTGTAATGCCCCGCGGCGTCACTTTGCCGGAAATTTCGCGGGAAAACTTCATCTCCTGCTTTGAAATTAGCAGATCGTGACCTGAGATTGTACTGCGCCTCATTTGCACTTCCTGCGGCCTTAATCTTCCGTCCGATTTGTTGGCGGAGGTCTCCTAAACGTTCGTGGGGCTCCAACGCAACGACGGGGTCTCCCAAACACTTTGATTGCCGTAACAGCCGGTATGATTTACCGGCGCAAATCATGTGCTGTCCAAAGGCGGCAAAGTAAGGGGCGACACCGGTGACGGAATGATACGAGGATCGCAGGGCGCATGTGATGGCAGACAATCGCCGATCCCAATCTTTTTGAGATGGGTGGACGTAGGAACGGATCGCGGCCAATAGGGTGCGGTTCAACCGTTCGGAGGCGTTAGACTGAGGAGAGTATATGGGCGTCAGTTGGTGTTCAACGCCATACTGCTCAAGTAGGCCCTTAAACTGCCGAGACCGGAACTGTACTCCGTTGTCTGAGTACACACTCTCTGGAACCCCGAACACATGGAATACCCGGTTTCCTAAGAATTTCATGATCGATGGAGTTGTGAATTTACGGATAGGTTCCACCAGTGGGAACTTTGAAAGCTGGTCTAGAACGACTATAGCTCCGATGTGTCCCTTGGAAGACCGAGGATATGGACCGAGTAGATCGATGTATAGACGTTGAAATACGCATTCTGGGACGTTGAGTTGACCCATAGGAGGTCGAAGAGGCTGGTTGGGCGCTTTGGTGCCTTTACAGGTCTCACAGGCGCTCACGTAGTCTTTGACCTGCGATGCCATTTTAGGCCAAAAGAAGTATTTCTTGAGTCGCCGTAACGTCCGACCGTAACCTCCGTGGGCACTTAAAGGATGGTCATGTGCGCGGAGGATCAGATGTTGTGTCATTTCCTCCGGTACCCAGAGTTTCCAGGACTCTTCTTCCTGCCATGGATCACTAGTGGCGTATTCATTTCGTCTATACACGTAGCCGTCTATTACCTTCAAATCAGGCAGCTGCGATTGTTGGGTCGCGATGGTTTGCCTCAACTCTTTGTAGCTGTCTGATTCGAAATGTGGGCTGTCCAAATCTATCTCGATGGGGTCCTCGTCATTTATTGTCAATTCGGCTCCTTCTGGGGAAAACATTCGTGAGAGGGTGTCGGGTACGATGTTCTGGGTCCCTTTCCGATGTTTGATGGAAAACTTGAACCCTTGCAGTTTAAGAGCCCATCTTGCTAGGCGTCCATGTAAATCTGCCGGGTTCATCAACCATTGTAGTGAAGCGTGGTCCGTGATGATCTCGAATGGGTGGCCCTCGATATAAGCTCGGAATTTCTTCACAGCCATTACCGCTGCCAAACATTCCTGCTCGGACACAGTATAGTTTCTTTGGGCCGAATTCAGCTTATTGGACATGAAGGCGATGGGAGCTTCCTCTCCTTCATCGGTCAATTGCACCAGCACGGCTCCTACTCCATGTTGACTTGCGTCACAATGAATGGAGAAGGGCTTCGTGAAGTCGGGGCTGTGCAAGACAGGAGCTGATGTGAGGGCTTGTTTTAGCTCTTCAAATGCCTTTCGGCTGAGTTCGGTCCAAATGAACTTCCCTTCCCGCAGCATGTCTGACAGGGGCGCTGAAACTGTTGCGTAATTCCGAACAAACCTTCGGTACCAACCGCACACACCAAGGAAACGTCGTAGCTGCTTAACTGTTTTTGGTAAGGGGAACTCATCAATCGCACGCGTTTTGTCTGGATCCGTTTTGATAGTGCCATGTCCTATGACATGTCCTAGGTATCGGACTTCTTTCATGACAAACTTACTTTTCTGTACGTTGATGGTGAGTCCCGCCTTACTGATGTGCAGGGTTACTTCTTGTAGGAGTAGGAGGTGTTGATCGAACGTTTCCGTTATAAGTAACAGATCATCCAGGTACACGAGCACTTGGTGTTTCAGGTGAGGTGGGATGACCTTGTCCATCAACCGAGTCATCGTTTGCGGCGCGTTACTCAGGCCAAAGGGCATTGCGACGAACTGATATAATGGTCGTTCAGGCCCTGTGAAGGCGGTCTTGTCCCTCGACCCCCTCATCGAGTGGAATTTGCCAGAAGGCGTCTTTTAGGTCGAGACTGGTGATATAATTGGCTTTCGGCAGTCTCCCTAGTATTCCATCGATGAGTGGAAGAGGGTACGCGTCCTTGATGGTAACCGCGTTGACCTTACGGGCATCAAGACAGAGGCGGACTTTACCTGGCTTCACCACCAAGGTTACCGGTGATGACCAGGCACTTTGGGACTCTTCTATGACCCCCAACTCGAGCATCCTATCTAGCTCCGCATACACCAATTTCTCCATGGCCGGTGAGATGGCGTAGTGTCTCTGTTTAATCGGTTTACTATCGCCAACGTCGATGGCGTGTGAGACTAGGGTGGTGCGGCCAAGGCCTTGGGTAGCGTAAGATGGGAAAGCAGCGATGGATGCTTCCAGGCGTTGCCGTTGGTTAGGCGTCAGGTCATGCCTATCGGGAATAGAAGTGATTTCGTTGACATATCTGGTATTTAAAGACAAATCTGTGAATAAATCGGAGGCCAGTCCAAAGCGAAGGACGAAATCGACGCCAAGGTACACATTCTGAGTCAAAGACGGAATAATGTAGAACGTAATATCCTTCGTCTGACCCCTGAACGTCACGGGTGTTGTTAGTTTACCTAGTATAGGGTGTTTGGTGCCATCAGCTGTACTGATTTCAGTGCGCCAGGATTTAATCAAGTTCGGATAGTCTTGGAGCACCTTTGAGCCAAAGCTCGAGGCAAGACAACTGATACTGGCACCCGTGTCGATCAATGCAAACACGGTCTCGCCCAACACTTTAATTGGATGATAAGGTCTGATCTCATTCTCAGCAACCTCCGAGATGTTACAAGAGTTTAAGGTTTGACGGCAGGTGCGCACTCTCTTGCGGAAATTCCGCCAACGACGGGTTGACCATTTTGTCGTGCGCGGGCGGGAAGTGACTACTTTGGAAGCAAATATTCGCTCTCGAGCCACCCGATATTCCTGCAGTCGAACATGATAAGGTTTTAGAGTGCGTATTTGAGGCTGCCGGGGTTCTTCTGGCAGTGACTGCGGTAGTCGCTTCAATATGGTCGTTGGCGAGGTCTCCGGAAGAGAGTGAACATCCGCAGTCATAGTGGTCATGGCTGGTGGTTTAGCGTCAGGGTTATTGGGGTGAGCAGCTGGCTGAGGAGCTACTGCGGGGGCTTCGAGTACCGCTGAGGTGGTCGGGTACTCTTTCGTCCGTTTTTTGGAGTGGCATCATCTGGGTAGTCCGGAACACAGGTGTTTGACTCCGTGCCTTCTTCACGATCTGGGTTGTTGCAATTTAGTGCCACTTCGGCAATTTCACGTCGCGGACCCGTCCTCGCATGTAGGTAAGGCCGTTCTTGGAGGTCTTCTTCAAGCCTCTCCAATCGACTTACGAACTTCAGTAGTGCTTCCATGTTCTGCGGGTCCGAGTTTACAACATGGCAACGAAGTTCCGGCTTTAGATTCCGTTTCAACACCCGCAGCAGTTGAGTGGAAGACATAGGCTCTGACAACCGGTCATTCAACCGAAGGATATCGGCTCGATATTGATGAAAGGGCTCGTCCGGACGTTGCCATCTGGCATGGATCTTGTCCAGGACACTGTCATCCATGTTGACCGTCGGGTATTCCATGCGGAGTACCTCCTTCAGCCGTGTCCAGCGTATTGATGGTGGAGCTGAATAAATCCGCCAGTAAGTCTCGAGTGCTGCTCCCCTGAACAGCATTGGTAAATATCCTGCCAGCACCGTGTAGTCGCCGGCCAACATCTCTCCGACTAAGGACTCCACCCGCCCAATGAAAACTTCCAAGTTCAGGCCGTTTGGCTCCCCGCTAAAATGAAGATTCCAACCCTGTACAATGCTGGGGATATGCTTCGGTTTCAGCATATAGGGTTGTTCCTGCGGAGCCACTGGACCTAGAATCAGTGGTGGTACTTGGTTGAGTCGTGGCGGAAGATCCCAGGCGTTCCAAGGCTGGTATCGAGATGTTGGATCCGGATCCTCAGACGGATGGTAGTCTGCTCTTCGGATCTTGTTCCACTGGTCGATAACTGGTTCTTGAGATCGTCGTGCCGATTTAAGTCGTTGTAGTGTTGACTCGGTTTGTTTACAGCGACGTATGAAGGAGTATATACGTTCCACTTCAGTGTAACACTCACCACAGATGTGGTCTGGTGAGCCCTCTTCCAATGTGATGTTGATGTTGAGGGACTCCTTTAGGAAGTCGACAATAAAAATCCTCCTCGCTTCATCGACGAAGCTATCACAGAGTGGATACATGTCTTCGCCAAGTCGTAGGCAGAGTCGGCATGCATTTGTACAGTCCATTGTGCTATCCTAAAATATTTTAGTCTAATTGGACTAAAATGGGTTAAATAAATGCGACAATGAAGCTATAAATAAAACTGAAATTGAATTAACATGACAACAATACAAAAAGTGGTCGAGAGTGGCGAGCTATAAACACTCCTCACAAAAAAAATGTATGGTAAAAGTTTTCAAAAAGTTTTAAGTTATCAAAAAAAATAATCGGTCTTTCCATTCCGTCCTTCTTCCCAAGTATGGACACCAATGGCACAATCCTTCTATAGCGTTTCAGGGACAACTCTCTTGTGGCACCATGAAAATCAGGGTTCAGAAGGTATCCCTCATCCGCAAGTTTTCTCAAGTTACAACTTGTCAGCCCAGGGTTGAATTCTAATCCACAAGCAGCGCGTGTCTTGTCATGGATAGTCATGGATTAGCTAATCAGCCAATCACATGAAATCAAAATCCATGTAATTTAAGACACCTAGGCACCGCTGGTTTGGGGAGCGGATCAGAATCCTTCGCAAAATAGCTGTTGGGATAATAACTTCCGAACACAAAAAGGGACTCTAATATCATTTGGCCTTACTAGTTATACAATGGTGGTAAACCACCAAAGTATAAATCAAAAGCAGGACCAAACGATATTGATGTCCAAAGACAACACACGTCCGAAAGTTATTAAGTTGCTGGGGCACGATTAGTGCAAAAACCCTCGGGAGTTACCTACCCGCCAATAATCCTAACACCTTGTGGGGACACCTAAAGACGATGGACTGTCTCGTGCTCACGACTGATGATACAGCCGGGCTTTTCGGAGCCCCACGTTGGGCGCCATTTGCAGTGAATAAAGGAATTTCAATATGTCCGTGAAGGACTGCAGCGATGTTCTGCTGCCCCGACAGAAGGAGATGGAGGTATCTGCCGAGAATGCCCTCGTCTGGAGACGCGTGAATGCGCTGGCAGGCTAGCATTGCGGCGTCGTGGGGCGGGTTCATTTCCCCAGCACGAGGACCCACTACAAAAAAATTTCGCATTCACGAATTGGACTGCTGGAGATCAAGAGGCGACCGAAGTCGCAAAAAGTGTAGATAACTACACCGAGGGAATTAGAGCTTGTTACGAGAACAAGTGGAACCTGAAAAGAAAGGCGGACTTGGGGTGACCTCGTCATTACCCGACGAAGTTCATGGCCCACAAATGAAAGAGGGGCAAACGGGTGATGGTGGAGCCCCTTCGCACCCACCCAACCGGAATAAATCCATATGTATTCTGTTGCAGTGGCCAGGTATTCCTCTTCTGAGTGGAAAACTCATACAACTTGAATTGCATGAACTTTCCCATCAGAAGGGGAGTACCCCGGTGACCAATTTATGCCATAGAATTATACAATTTGAATGCATAACTCTATGCCATAAAGAGGCACTCTGCTTGGGCCACTCAACCCGCGACATCACCTGAAACAAGAAGGATTAAGTTGTACCCGGCGGCTGGCTCATGGTTTTATGAGGGGAGCCTACCACCGTACCGGGTCCTATACTCGGTCCAAAAGAAGCGGAACAGAAAGACCGAAAGTTATGATATATTAACGCATTTTATTTAACCAAAAAAATAGACATTAGGCTCTGCTCAAAACAAGAGAAAGTATACGCGAGAGATCATTGCATTTATCTTTAATTTAAAAATATCAAATAATTCAATACAAAGAACGAAAGGCAAAAAAAAAAATTTAAAATATGTCTGCAAAAAAATTTAAAATATATCAGCGAAAAACAAACCCAAAAGCCAAATTTGAAATATAAATCCAAAACAAATTCACGCAATAAAAGGGTACTTACCCCACATGGTCCTTCGAGCGCTCGATGAAGAATGCGGGTGTCCTCTGAAATCATTTGATTGACGAAAATTTGGGTGTTTTAGGATTTTGATTTTCGCGATTCACAAACTTTCTTCCACGAGTTCTAACTATACACTTTTAACGTTTAACGGAAAGGAATTACTTAATGGGAAAACTAAGCGAACAACGATAATAAAATTTATATAGGTCGTTTTCAGTACGGTTTATAAATAAAATATTTTCCTCGCCTAAGATTCATCTAATAGCGCTTAATTACAATGTGTGTCACGATCTGATTGGACAGGTGTTCGTTGGTATAAGGCCCCCAACTAGTCGGAACGGAATTTTCTTATGTATAGCGGTACATGATGCATGTAAAATCTATCTCCAATCGTCTCAGTAAACGTTGAACACTGACTATTCAGCCTTTTTGGCGTGGAAGAAGAACAAGTCGAAGGATGCTATCGTTTTTCCTCAATCATGCCCAAGATGTGTCTCGTCAAAAGAACCGCAGCTCGTGAAAAAATGTAGAATGGGAACTGCCGTATTAAATATTGAAAAATCCCTTACGAAACAAATGACGCGAGAAAAAGTGTTTTTGATCAGCAAATATCGCGCATTTCACAAACTACTGAAGGATGCTCCACAGAGTACTGGTAAAGGATCGGATAGAAAACTAAAGATACAGTTTTAACCAATTTTCCCGCAACGTCCGGCCATTTTTAAACTAGTGACACTATATGAATTCATTTGTAACAATATCCCCCGGTTTAATATAACGGAAACTTAACATTTCGATTAAAATTACCCAACGATTAAACCATTTCGTAGTTTTTGTATTTTTTTATTCAAACATGCGATTTGATCCTTCAATGGAGGATGCTTGCAAGTTACCGCCGATATTTTCCCTGATTCGACATTTAACAATGTCCCGAATTGTAAAACCGTTACTCTCATACAATGTTATCATATTTTGGAATAGATTCAGAGAATTTCAGTTGCTAAGCCCCCGCCGCTTAAATGTCTAATAACAGTTGGATGGATCCAAGCCAAAAACTAGATTCGGGGGGGGAATCAAATACGCCTTCGGTAATTATCGGTTCAAATAATATGGCAGATCACATCTGCTGTTTACTTAATTCACACACTTTGCACACCCAAGCGAAAACACTTCCACCATATATTTTCCCGGAGCACGAGTTTTTTCCACTTTTTAGGACAGCGCGACACAGGAAAAGTGCGTGCGACGCACCCTCGTTGCTTAGTAATTCACGTCTCAATTTTTCTTGCAAGTTAAGTCGTCATAAAAATTTAATTCGCGCTTTCTTGTATTAGACTTGGCTACTTCAAAGGATGTCGAAATCCAATACAAGTCTAACCATAAGACACGCACTATTTCTTTCACTCCTCGCGTCCATGCGCGTTCGCGGTTACAACTCGACTCCCCTAGCACGTCCACTTGACACTCATCCCAATCTATGCACAATAGATAGCGCGTGAAACAACTTCATTTTACCGCTTAGCCAATTTCCCGAACGATACATCTGTTGCATTTGTTGCATTTGCTGTGCCTGAAGCATTTGTTGTTGCTCTACAGTTTTACGACTTTTCACTATTATATTGTATATGTAATAAGTTGTACCATTTTTAAGATGCTATTCTTCGAAGCGTTAAGACTGCAATGACTTATTGTATGGCCGTTTTGTCCACAAACGTTGCAAATACATTGGCGTAAAACGGAGCATGTAGGCTTTCCATTTTCATATAATGAATGCGATGTATAAAAATCAAATGATTCTCCATTTTTCGGCAAAACGAACAACACTTGCGCATATTTTTCTTGTGATTATAGAAACTGTTCTCTGTGCGTGATTGCTGATGTGGATATTGCGGATGCGGCTGACTGAGGTTAATATTTGGCATGAACTGATTATGGGATGGAATATCTCTCCACGAGGTTCTTGTAGCGTATTTATTGTTAAAATATTGTGGTTGTATTTGTTGTTGAATTGGATTAGACACATTTCTATTGCTCGTTTTAAAGTTTGTGTGTGGAGTGAAGCAATCATCATAGTTTACAGTGTTACTATATTGATCCCAAAAGTTCGTACTTCTATGTTTATTACTTTTTGCTGATCGTAGAATAACTTCTTCATGTGCATATTGCCCTGAATCACCAGCTGCTGGTGTATTCAAAAAGTTAACGGGTTGTGTCCCAGTACAGTCATTGTTAGACCAACGCTTATAATTGATGTTAATTGAAGCGACGTTGTAATAATTTATATTTGCGTTTACATAGTAGTTTTGTCGTGGTCGATATGGATATCGCTGAGAAGGATCGACTGCAACTGGATCTAGAACTTTTTGAACTATATCTAAAACCAATAAATGAAAGCTTTTACAGAATGGAAGATATATTTCATTTTTTTTTTTTTTTTAATTCACGACGTCGAAACTTAGTGAATTTGCACAGAAATTTTTCTCCCGTCTTCTCCGTTTCTGCGCTCGACTTTTCGCACAATTTTCTTACGGTTACGGCACAAAAAAAATCACAGCTTTTTCTAGTTTATTTCACAGTAATGACGCTCGCGTTGATAAATTTGGTCCTTGCGGAATTTTTCAATCGGTTGCGTATATTTTATTTGTTATCCAAAGCCCGATGACATCTGAAAATCCTTATGACAATGCAGTCATTTTGTACGGAGTGTCAGCTGTGCCTGTTCTTGTGGTTGCTGCGCTGGCATTTTGAGCCATAACTCGTCGATGCGGATTGCGAAAAAGGAGCTGAAGGATCTTTCTGTGTACCATGGGTTGGCTTCGGCGTCGGGACTAGAAATGACGAACAATAAAAGAAAAACACAATTGACAGACGGATGGACTGACTTATGTCTATGTTTGGCCGGAAGTATACAACCTTGCGCGTTTTTGAAAATATATGCGGACGGACAAACAGACGTGACTAATTATCTATCGGCGCAGGTCTTTCGCGTGGTATATCTCCACTTCTTTTCCCGATGGGTCCGTTAACAGGTAACGGTTAGGTCCCATTACCTTCTTTATGCGGCTCTTCAAGAATCGCCTGTCCAATTTGGCGTTGTAATGCCCCGCGGCGTCACTTTGCCGGAAATTTCGCGGGAAAACTTCATCTCCTGCTTTGAAATTAGCAGATCGTGACCTGAGATTGTACTGCGCCTCATTTGCACTTCCTGCGGCCTTAATCTTCCGTCCGATTTGTTGGCGGAGGTCTCCTAAACGTTCGTGGGGCTCCAACGCAACGACGGGGTCTCCCAAACACTTTAATTGCCGTAACAGCCGGTATGATTTACCGGCGCAAATCATGTGCTGTCCAAAGGCGGCAAAGTAAGGGGCGACACCGGTGACGGAATGATACGAGGATCGCAGGGCGCATGTGATGGCAGACAATCGCCGATCCCAATCTTTTTGAGATGGGTGGACGTAGGAACGGATCGCGGCCAATAGGGTGCGGTTCAACCGTTCGGAGGCGTTAGACTGAGGAGAGTATATGGGCGTCAGTTGGTGTTCAACGCCATACTGCTCAAGTAGGCCCTTAAACTGCCGAGACCGGAACTGTACTCCGTTGTCTGAGTACACACTCTCTGGAACCCCGAACACATGGAATACCCGGTTCTCTAAGAATTTCACGATCGATGTAGTTGTGAATTTACGGATAGGTTCCACCAGTGGGAACTTTGAAAGCTGGTCTAGAACGACTATAGCTCCGATGTGTCCCATGGAAGACCGAGGATATGGACCGAGTAGATCGATGTATAGACGTTGAAATACGCGTTCTGGGACGTTGAGTTGACCCATAGGAGGTCGAAGAGGCTGGTTGGGCGCTTTGGTGCCTTTACAGGTCTCACAGGCGCTCACGTAGTCTTTGACCTGCGATGCCATTTTAGGCCAAAAGAAGTATTTCTTGAGTCGCCGTAACGTCCGACCGTAACCTCCGTGGGCACTTAAAGGATGGTCATGTGCGCGGAGGATCAGATGTTGTGTCATTTCCTCCGGTACCCAGAGTTTCCAGGACTCTTCTTCCTGCCATGGATCACTAGTGGCGTATTCATTTCGTCTATACACGTAGCCGTCTATTACCTTCAAATCAGGCAGCTGCGATTGTTGGGTCGCGATGGTTTGCCTCAACTCTTTGTAGCTGTCTGATTCGAAATGTGGGCTGTCCAAATCTATCTCGATGGGGTCCTCGTCATTTATTGTCAATTCGGCTCCTTCTGGGGAAAACATTCGTGAGAGGGTGTCGGGTACGATGTTCTGGGTCCCTTTCCGATGTTTGATGGAAAACTTGAACCCTTGCAGTTTAAGAGCCCATCTTGCTAGGCGTCCATGTAAATCTGCCGGGTTCATCAACCATTGTAGTGAAGCGTGGTCCGTGATGATCTCGAATGGGTGGCCCTCGATATAAGCTCGGAATTTCTTCACAGCCATTACCGCTGCCAAACATTCCTGCTCGGACACAGTATAGTTTCTTTGGGCCGAATTCAGCTTATTGGACATGAAGGCGATGGGAGCTTCCTCTCCTTCATCGGTCAATTGCACCAGCACGGCTCCTACTCCATGTTGACTTGCGTCACAATGAATGGAGAAGGGCTTCGTGAAGTCGGGGCTGTGCAAGACAGGAGCTGATGTGAGGGCTTGTTTTAGCTCTTCAAATGCCTTTCGGCTGAGTTCGGTCCAAATGAACTTCCCTTCCCGCAGCATGTCTGACAGGGGCGCTGAAACTGTTGCGTAATTCCGAACAAACCTTCGGTACCAACCGCACACACCAAGGAAACGTCGTAGCTGCTTAACTGTTTTTGGTAAGGGGAACTCATCAATCGCACGCGTTTTGTCTGGATCCGTTTTGATAGTGCCATGTCCTATGACATGTCCTAGGTATCGGACTTCTTTCATGACAAACTTACTTTTCTGTACGTTGATGGTGAGTCCCGCCTTACTGATGTGCAGGGTTACTTCTTGTAGGAGTAGGAGGTGTTGATCGAACGTTTCCGTTATAAGTAACAGATCATCCAGGTACACGAGCACTTGGTGTTTCAGGTGAGGTGGGATGACCTTGTCCATCAACCGAGTCATCGTTTGCGGCGCGTTACTCAGGCCAAAGGGCATTGTGACGAACTGATATAATGGTCGTTCAGGCCCTGTGAAGGCGGTCTTGTCCCTCGACCCCCTCATCGAGTGGAATTTGCCAGAAGGCGTCTTTTAGGTCGAGACTGGTGATATAATTGGCTTTCGGCAGTCTCCCTAGTATTCCATCGATGAGTGGAAGAGGGTACGCGTCCTTGATGGTAACCGCGTTGACCTTACGGGCATCAAGACAGAGGCGGACTTTACCTGGCTTCACCACCAAGGTTACCGGTGATGACCAGGCACTTTGGGACTCTTCTATGACCCCCAACTCGAGCATCCTATCTAGCTCCGCATACACCAATTTCTCCATGGCCGGTGAGATGGCGTAGTGTCTCTGTTTAATCGGTTTACTATCGCCAACGTCGATGGCGTGTGAGACTAGGGTGGTGCGGCCAAGGCCTTGGGTAGCGTAAGATGGGAAAGCAGCGATGGATGCTTCCAGGCGTTGCCGTTGGTTAGGCGTCAGGTCATGCCTATCGGGAATAGAAGTGATTTCGTTGACATATCTGGTATTTAAAGACAAATCTGTGAATAAATCGGAGGCCAGTCCAAAGCGAAGGACGAAATCGACGCCAAGGTACACATTCTGAGTCAAAGACGGAATAATGTAGAACGTAATATCCTTCGTCTGACCCCTGAACGTCACGGGTGTTGTTAGTTTACCTAGTATAGGGTGTTTGGTGCCATCAGCTGTACTGATTTCAGTGCGCCAGGATTTAATCAAGTTCGGATATTCTTGGAGCACCTTTGAGCCAAAGCTCGAGGCAAGACAACTGATACTGGCACCCGTGTCGATCAATACAAACACGGTCTCGCCCAACACTTTAATTGGATGATAAGGTCTGATCTCATTCTCAGCAACCTCCGAGATGTTACAAGAGTTTAAGGTTTGACGGCAGGTGCGCACTCTCTTGCGGAAATTCCGCCAACGACGGGTTGACCATTTTGTCGTGCGCGGGCGGGAAGTGACTACTTCGGAAGCAAATATTCACTCTCGAGCCACCCGATATTCCTGCAGTCGAACATGATAAGGTTTTAGAGTGCGTATTTGAGGCTGCCGGGGTTCTTCTGGCAGTGACTGCGGTAGTCGCTTCAATATGGTCCTTGGCGAGGTCTCCGGAAGAGAGTGAACATCCGCAGTCATAGTGGTCATGGCTGGTGGTTTAGCGTCAGGGTTATTGGGGTGAGCAGCTGGCTGAGGAGCTACTGCGGGGGCTTCGAGTACCGCTGAGGTGGTCGGGTACTCTTTCGTCCGTTTTTTGGAGTGGCATCATCTGGGTAGTCCGGAACACAGGTGTTTGACTCCGTACCTTCTTCACGATCTGGGTTGTTGCAATTTAGTGCCACTTCGGCAATTTCACGTCGCGGACCCGTCCTCGCATGTAGGTAAGGCCGTTCTTGGAGGTCTTCTTCAAGCCTCTCCAATCGACTTACGAACTTCAGTAGTGCTTCCATGTTCTGCGGGTCCGAGTTTACAACATGGCAACGAAGTTCCGGCTTTAGATTCCGTTTCAACACCCGCAGCAGTTGAGTGGAAGACATAGGCTCTGACAACCGGTCATTCAACCGAAGGATATCGGCTCGATATTGATGAAAGGGCTCGTCCGGACGTTGCCATCTGGCATGGATCTTGTCCAGGACACTCTCATCCATGTTGACCGTCGGGTATTCCATGCGGAGTACCTCCTTCAGCCGTGTCCAGCGTATTGATGGTGGAGCTGAATAAATCCGCCAGTAAGTCTCGAGTGCTGCTCCCCTGAACAGCATTGGTAAATATCCTGCCAGCACCGTGTAGTCGCCGGCCAACATCTCTCCGACTAAGGACTCCACCCGCCCAATGAAAACTTCCAAGTTCAGGCCGTTTGGCTCCCCGCTAAAATGAAGATTCCAACCCTGTACAATGCTGGGGATATGCTTCGGTTTCAGCATATAGGGTTGTTCCTGCGGAGCCACTGGACCTAGAATCAGTTGCGGTACTTGGTTGAGTCGTGGCGGAAGATCCCAGGCGTTTCAAGGCTGGTATCGAGATGTTGGATCCGGATCCTCAGACGGATGGTAGTCTGCTCTTCGGATCTTGTTCCACTGGTCGATAACTGGTTCTTGAGATCGTCGTGCCGATTTAAGTCGTTGTAGTGTTGACTCGGTTTGTTTACAGCGACGTATGAAGGAGTATATACGTTCCACTTCAGTGTAACACTCACCACAGATGTGGTCTGGTGAGCCCTCTTCCAATGTGATGTTGATGTTGAGGGACTCCTTTAGGAAGTCGACAATAAAAATCCTCCTCGCTTCATCGACGAAGCTATCACAGAGTGGATACATGTCTTCGCCAAGTCGTAGGCAGAGTCGGCATGCATTTGTACAGTCCATTGTGCTATCCTAAAATATTTTAGTCTAATTGGACTAAAATGGGTTAAATAAATGCGACAATGAAGCTATAAATAAAATTGAAATTGAATTAACATGACAACAATACAAAAAGTGGTCGAGAGTGGCGAGCTATAAACACTCCTCACAAAAAAAATGTATGGTAAAAGTTTTCAAAAAGTTTTAAGTTATCAAAAAAAATAATCGGTCTTTCCATTCCGTCCTTCTTCCCAAGTATGGACACCAATGGCACAATCCTTCTATAGCGTTTCAGGGACAACTCTCTTGTGGCACCATGAAAATCAGGGTTCAGAAGGTATCCCTCATCCGCAAGTTTTCTCAAGTTACAACTTGTCAGCCCAGGGTTGAATTCTAATCCACAAGCAGCGCGTGTCTTGTCATGGATAGTCATGGATTAGCTAATCAGCCAATCACATGAAATCAAAATCCATGTAATTTAAGACACCTAGGCACCGCTGGTTTGGGGAGCGGATCAGAATCCTCCGCAAAATAGCTGTTGGGATAATAACTTCCGAACACAAAAAGGGACTCTAATATCATTTGGCCTTACTAGTTATACAATGGTGGTAAACCACCAAAGTATAAATCAAAAGCAGGACCAAACGATATTGATGTCCAAAGACAACACACGTCCGAAAGTTATTAAGTTGCTGGGGCACGATTAGTGCAAAAACCCTCGGGAGTTACCTACCCGCCAATAATCCTAACACCTTGTGGGGACACCTAAAGACGATGGACTGTCTCGTGCTCACGACTGATGATACAGCCGGGCTTTTCGGAGCCCCACGTTGGGCGCCATTTGCAGTGAATAAAGGAATTTCAATATGTCCGTGAAGGACTGCAGCGATGTTCTGCTGCCCCGACAGAAGGAGATGGAGGTATCTGCCGAGAATGCCCTCGTCTGGAGACGCGTGAATGCGCTGGCAGGCTAGCATTGTGGCGTCGTGGGGCGGGTTCATTTCCCCAGCACGAGGACCCACTACAAAAAAATTTCGCATTCACGAATTGGACTGCTGGAGATCAAGAGGCGACCGAAGTCGCAAAAAGTGTAGATAACTACACCGAGGGAATTAGAGCTTGTTACGAGAACAAGTGGAACCTGAAAAGAAAGGCGGACTTGGGGTGACCTCGTCATTACCCGACGAAGTTCATGGCCCACAAATGAAAGAGGGGCAAACGGGTGATGGTGGAGCCCCTTCGCACCCACCCAACCGGAATAAATCCATATGTATTCTGTTGCAGTGGCCAGGTATTCCTCTTCTGAGTGGAAAACTCATACAACTTGAATTGCATGAACTTTCCCATCAGAAGGGGAGTACCCCGGTGACCAATTTATGCCATAGAATTATACAATTTGAATGCATAACTCTATGCCATAAAGAGGCACTCTGCTTGGGCCACTCAACCCGCGACATCACCTGAAACAAGAAGGATTAAGTTGTACCCGGCGGCTGGCTCATGGTTTTATGAGGGGAGCCTACCACCGTACCGGGTCCTATACTCGGTCCAAAAGAAGCGGAACAGAAAGACCGAAAGTTATGATATATTAACGCATTTTATTTAACCAAAAAAATAGACATTAGGCTCTGCTCAAAACAAGAGAAAGTATACGCGAGAGATCATTGCATTTATCTTTAATTTAAAAATATCAAATAATTCAATACAAAGAACGAAAGGCAAAAAAAAAAATTTAAAATATGTCTGCAAAAAAATTTAAAATATATCAGCGAAAAACAAACCCAAAAGCCAAATTTGAAATATAAATCCAAAACAAATTCACGCAATAAAAGGGTACTTACCCCACATGGTCCTTCGAGCGCTCGATGAAGAATGCGGGTGTCCTCTGAAATCATTTGATTGACGAAAATTTGGGTGTTTTAGGATTTTGATTTTCGCGATTCACAAACTTTCTTCCACGAGTTCTAACTATACACTTTTAACGTTTAACGGAAAGGAATTACTTAATGGGAAAACTAAGCGAACAACGATAATAAAATTTATATAGGTCGTTTTCAGTACGGTTTATAAATAAAATATTTTCCTCGCCTAAGATTCATCTAATAGCGCTTAATTACAATGTGTGTCACGATCTGATTGGACAGGTGTTCGTTGGTATAAGGCCCCCAACTAGTCGGAACGGAATTTTCTTATGTATAGCGGTACATGATGCATGTAAAATCTATCTCCAATCGTCTCAGTAAACGTTGAACACTGACTATTCAGCCTTTTTGGCGTGGAAGAAGAACAAGTCGAAGGATGCTATCGTTTTTCCTCAATCATGCCCAAGATGTGTCTCGTCAAAAGAACCGCAGCTCGTGAAAAAATGTAGAATGGGAACTGCCGTATTAAATATTGAAAAATCCCTTACGAAACAAATGACGCGAGAAAAAGTGTTTTTGATCAGCAAATATCGCGCATTTCACAAACTACTGAAGGATGCTCCACAGAGTACTGGTAAAGGATCGGATAGAAAACTAAAGATACAGTTTTAACCAATTTTCCCGCAACGTCCGGCCATTTTTAAACTAGTGACACTATATGAATTCATTTGTAACAATATCCCCCGGTTTAATATAACGGAAACTTAACATTTCGATTAAAATTACCCAACGATTAAACCATTTCGTAGTTTTTGTATTTTTTTATTCAAACATGCGATTCGATCCTTCAATGGAGGATGCTTGCAAGTTACCGCCGATATTTTCCCTGATTCGACATTTAACAATGTCCCGAATTGTAAAACCGTTACTCTCATACAATGTTATCATATTTTGGAATAGATTCAGAGAATTTCAGTTGCTAAGCCCCCGCCGCTTAAATGTCTAATAACAGTTAGATGGATCCAAGCCAAAAACTAGATTCGGGGGGGGAATCAAATACGCCTTCGGTAATTATCGGTTCAAATAATATGGCAGATCACATCTGCTGTTTACTTAATTCACACACTTTGCACACCCAAGCGAAAACACTTCCACCATATATTTTCCCGGAGCACGAGTTTTTTCCACTTTTTAGGACAGCGCGACACAGGAAAATTGCGTGCGACGCACCCTCGTTGCTTAGTAATTCACGTCTCAATTTTTCTTGCAAGTTAAGTCGTCATAAAAATTTAATTCGCGCTTTCTTGTATTAGACTTAGCTACTTCAAAGGATGTCGAAATCCAATACAAGTCTAACCATAAGACACGCACTATTTCTTTCACTCCTCGCGTCCATGCGCGTTCGCGGTTACAACTCGACTCCCCTAGCACGTCCACTTGACACTCATCCCAATCTATGCACAATAGATAGCGCGTGAAACAACTTCATTTTACCGCTTAGCCAATTTCCCGAACGATACATCTGTTGCATTTGTTGCATTTGCTGTACCTGAAGCATTTGTTGTTGCTCTACAGTTTTACGACTTTTCACTATTATATTGTATATGTAATAAGTTGTATCATTTTTAAGATGCTATTCTTCGAAGCGTTAAGACTGCAATGACTTATTGTATGGCCGTTTTGTCCACAAACGTTGCAAATACATTGGCGTAAAACGGAGCATGTAGGCTTTCCATTTTCATATAATGAATGCGATGTATAAAAATCAAATGATTCTCCATTTTTCGGCAAAACGAACAACACTTGCGCATATTTTTCTTGTGATTATAGAAACTGTTCTCTGTGCGTGATTGCTGATGTGGATATTGCGGATGCGGCTGACTGAGGTTAATATTTGGCATGAACTGATTATGGGATGGAATATCTCTCCACGAGGTTCTTGTAGCGTATTTATTGTTAAAATATTGTGGTTGTATTTGTTGTTGAATTGGATTAGACACATTTCTATTGCTCGTTTTAAAGTTTGTGTGTGGAGTGAAGCAATCATCATAGTTTACAGTGTTACTATATTGATCCCAAAAGTTCGTACTTCTATGTTTATTACTTTTTGCTGATCGTAGAATAACTTCTTCATGTGCATATTGCCCTGAATCACCAGCTGCTGGTGTATTCAAAAAGTTAACGGGTTGTGTCCCAGTACAGTCATTGTTAGACCAACGCTTATAATTGATGTTAATTGAAGCGACGTTGTAATAATTTATATTTGCGTTTACATAGTAGTTTTGTCGTGGTCGATATGGATATCGCTGAGAAGGATCGACTGCAACTGGATCTAGAACTTTTTGAACTATATCTAAAACCAATAAATGAAAGCTTTTACAGAATGGAAGATATATTTCATTTTTTTTTTTTTTTTAATTCACGACGTCGAAACTTAGTGAATTTGCACAGAAATTTTTCTCCCGTCTTCTCCGTTTCTGCGCTCGACTTTTCGCACAATTTTCTTACGGTTACGGCACAAAAAAAATCACAGCTTTTTCTAGTTTATTTCACAGTAATGACGCTCGCGTTGATAAATTTGGTCCTTGCGGAATTTTTCAATCGGTTGCGTATATTTTATTTGTTATCCAAAGCCCGATGACATCTGAAAATCCTTATGACAGTGCAGTCATTTTGTACGGAGTGTCAGCTGTGCCTGTTCTTGTGGTTGCTGCGCTGGCATTTTGAGCCATAACTCGTCGATGCGGATTGCGAAAAAGGAGCTGAAGGATCTTTCTGTGTACCATGGGTTGGCTTCGGCGTCGGGACTAGAAATGACGAACAATAAAAGAAAAACACAATTGACAGACGGATGGACTGACTTATGTCTATGTTTGGCCGGAAGTATACAACCTTGCGCGTTTTTGAAAATATATGCGGACGGACAAACAGACGTGACTAATTATCTATCGGCGCAGGTCTTTCGCGTGGTATATCTCCACTTCTTTTCCCGATGGGTCCGTTAACAGGTAACGGTTAGGTCCCATTACCTTCTTTATGCGGCTCTTCAAGAATCGCCTGTCCAATTTGGCGTTGTAATGCCCCGCGGCGTCACTTTGCCGGAAATTTCGCGGGAAAACTTCATCTCCTGCTTTGAAATTAGCAGATCGTGACCTGAGATTGTACTGCGCCTCATTTGCACTTCCTGCGGCCTTAATCTTCCGTCCGATTTGTTGGCGGAGGTCTCCTAAACGTTCGTGGGGCTCCAACGCAACGACGGGGTCTCCCAAACACTTTAATTGCCGTAACAGCCGGTATGATTTACCGGCGCAAATCATGTGCTGTCCAAAGGCGGCAAAGTAAGGGGCGACACCGGTGACGGAATGATACGAGGATCGCAGGGCGCATGTGATGGCAGACAATCGCCGATCCCAATCTTTTTGAGATGGGTGGACGTAGGAACGGATCGCGGCCAATAGGGTGCGGTTCAACCGTTCGGAGGCGTTAGACTGAGGAGAGTATATGGGCGTCAGTTGGTGTTCAACGCCATACTGCTCAAGTAGGCCCTTAAACTGCCGAGACCGGAACTGTACTCCGTTGTCTGAGTACACACTCTCTGGAACCCCGAACACATGGAATACCCGGTTCTCTAAGAATTTCACGATCGATGTAGTTGTGAATTTACGGATAGGTTCCACCAGTGGGAACTTTGAAAGCTGGTCTAGAACGACTATAGCTCCGATGTGTCCCATGGAAGACCGAGGATATGGACCGAGTAGATCGATGTATAGACGTTGAAATACGCGTTCTGGGACGTTGAGTTGACCCATAGGAGGTCGAAGAGGCTGGTTGGGCGCTTTGGTGCCTTTACAGGTCTCACAGGCGCTCACGTAGTCTTTGACCTGCGATGCCATTTTAGGCCAAAAGAAGTATTTCTTGAGTCGCCGTAACGTCCGACCGTAACCTCCGTGGGCACTTAAAGGATGGTCATGTGCGCGGAGGATCAGATGTTGTGTCATTTCCTCCGGTACCCAGAGTTTCCAGGACTCTTCTTCCTGCCATGGATCACTAGTGGCGTATTCATTTCGTCTATACACGTAGCCGTCTATTACCTTCAAATCAGGCAGCTGCGATTGTTGGGTCGCGATGGTTTGCCTCAACTCTTTGTAGCTGTCTGATTCGAAATGTGGGCTGTCCAAATCTATCTCGATGGGGTCCTCGTCATTTATTGTCAATTCGGCTCCTTCTGGGGAAAACATTCGTGAGAGGGTGTCGGGTACGATGTTCTGGGTCCCTTTCCGATGTTTGATGGAAAACTTGAACCCTTGCAGTTTAAGAGCCCATCTTGCTAGGCGTCCATGTAAATCTGCCGGGTTCATCAACCATTGTAGTGAAGCGTGGTCCGTGATGATCTCGAATGGGTGGCCCTCGATATAAGCTCGGAATTTCTTCACAGCCATTACCGCTGCCAAACATTCCTGCTCGAACACAGTATAGTTTCTTTGGGCCGAATTCAGCTTATTGGACATGAAGGCGATGGGAGCTTCCTCTCCTTCATCGGTCAATTGCACCAGCACGGCTCCTACTCCATGTTGACTTGCGTCACAATGAATGGAGAAGGGCTTCGTGAAGTCGGGGCTGTGCAAGACAGGAGCTGATGTGAGGGCTTGTTTTAGCTCTTCAAATGCCTTTCGGCTGAGTTCGGTCCAAATGAACTTCCCTTCCCGCAGCATGTCTGACAGGGGCGCTGAAACTGTTGCGTAATTCCGAACAAACCTTCGGTACCAACCGCACACACCAAGGAAACGTCGTAGCTGCTTAACTGTTTTTGGTAAGGGGAACTCATCAATCGCACGCGTTTTGTCTGGATCCGTTTTGATAGTGCCATGTCCTATGACATGTCCTAGGTATCGGACTTCTTTCATGACAAACTTACTTTTCTGTACGTTGATGGTGAGTCCCGCCTTACTGATGTGCAGGGTTACTTCTTGTAGGAGTAGGAGGTGTTGATCGAACGTTTCCGTTATAAGTAACAGATCATCCAGGTACACGAGCACTTGGTGTTTCAGGTGAGGTGGGATGACCTTGTCCATCAACCGAGTCATCGTTTGCGGCGCGTTACTCAGGCCAAAGGGCATTGTGACGAACTGATATAATGGTCGTTCAGGCCCTGTGAAGGCGGTCTTGTCCCTCGACCCCCTCATCGAGTGGAATTTGCCAGAAGGCGTCTTTTAGGTCGAGACTGGTGATATAATTGGCTTTCGGCAGTCTCCCTAGTATTCCATCGATGAGTGGAAGAGGGTACGCGTCCTTGATGGTAACCGCGTTGACCTTACGGGCATCAAGACAGAGGCGGACTTTACCTGGCTTCACCACCAAGGTTACCGGTGATGACCAGGCACTTTGGGACTCTTCTATGACCCCCAACTCGAGCATCCTATCTAGCTCCGCATACACCAATTTCTCCATGGCCGGTGAGATGGCGTAGTGTCTCTGTTTAATCGGTTTACTATCGCCAACGTCGATGGCGTGTGAGACTAGGGTGGTGCGGCCAAGGCCTTGGGTAGCGTAAGATGGGAAAGCGGCGATGGATGCTTCCAGGCGTTGCCGTTGGTTAGGCGTCAGGTCATGCCTATCGGGAATAGAAGTGATTTCGTTGACATATCTGGTATTTAAAGACAAATCTGTGAATAAATCGGAGGCCAGTCCAAAGCGAAGGACGAAATCGACGCCAAGGTACACATTCTGAGTCAAAGACGGAATAATGTAGAACGTAATATCCTTCGTCTGACCCCTGAACGTCACGGGTGTTGTTAGTTTACCTAGTATAGGGTGTTTGGTGCCATCAGCTGTACTGATTTCAGTGCGCCAGGATTTAATCAAGTTCGGATATTCTTGGAGCACCTTTGAGCCAAAGCTCGAGGCAAGACAACTGATACTGGCACCCGTGTCGATCAATACAAACACGGTCTCGCCCAACACTTTAATTGGATGATAAGGTCTGATCTCATTCTCAGCAACCTCCGAGATGTTACAAGAGTTTAAGGTTTGACGGCAGGTGCGCAATCTCTTGCGGAAATTCCGCCAACGACGGGTTGACCATTTTGTCGTGCGCGGGCGGGAAGTGACTACTTCGGAAGCAAATATTCACTCTCGAGCCACCCGATATTCCTGCAGTCGAACATGATAAGGTTTTAGAGTGCGTATTTGAGGCTGCCGGGGTTCTTCTGGCAGTGACTGCGGTAGTCGCTTCAATATGGTCGTTGGCGAGGTCTCCGGAAGAGAGTGAACATCCGCAGTCATAGTGGTCATGGCTGGTGGTTTAGCGTCAGGGTTATTGGGGTGAACAGCTGGCTGAGGAGCTACTGCGGGGGCTTCGAGTACCGCTGAGGTGGTCGGGTACTCTTTCGTCCGTTTTTTGGAGTGGCATCATCTGGGTAGTCCGGAACACAGGTGTTTGACTCCGTGCCTTCTTCACGATCTGGGTTGTTGCAATTTAGTGCCACTTCGGCAATTTCACGTCGCGGACCCGTCCTCGCATGTAGGTAAGGCCGTTCTTGGAGGTCTTCTTCAAGCCTCTCCAATCGACTTACGAACTTCAGTAGTGCTTCCATGTTCTGCGGGTCCGAGTTTACAACATGGCAACGAAGTTCCGGCTTTAGATTCCGTTTCAACACCCGCAGTAGTTGAGTGGAAGACATAGGCTCTGACAACCGGTCATTCAACCGAAGGATATCGGCTCGATATTGATGAAAGGGCTCGTCCGGACGTTGCCATCTGGCATGGATCTTGTCCAGGACACTCTCATCCATGTTGACCGTCGGGTATTCCATGCGGAGTACCTCCTTCAGCCGTGTCCAGCGTATTGATGGTGGAGCTGAATAAATCCGCCAGTAAGTCTCGAGTGCTGCTCCCCTGAACAGCATTGGTAAATATCCTGCCAGCACCGTGTAGTCGCCGGCCAACATCTCTCCGACTAAGGACTCCACCCGCCCAATGAAAACTTCCAAGTTCAGGCCGTTTGGCTCCCCGCTAAAATGAAGGTTCCAACCCTGTACAATGCTGGGGATATGCTTCGGTTTCAGCATATAGGGTTGTTCCTGCGGAGCCACTGGACCTAGAATCAGTTGCGGTACTTGGTTGAGTCGTGGCGGAAGATCCCAGGCGTTCCAAGGCTGGTATCGAGATGTTGGATCCGGATCCTCAGACGGATGGTAGTCTGCTCTTCGGATCTTGTTCCACTGGTCGATAACTGGTTCTTGAGATCGTCGTGCCGATTTAAGTCGTTGTAGTGTTGACTCGGTTTGTTTACAGCGACGTATGAAGGAGTATATACGTTCCACTTCAGTGTAACACTCACCACAGATGTGGTCTGGTGAGCCCTCTTCCAATGTGATGTTGATGTTGAGGGACTCCTTTAGGAAGTCGACAATAAAAATCCTCCTCGCTTCATCGACGAAGCTATCACAGAGTGGATACATGTCTTCGCCAAGTCGTAGGCAGAGTCGGCATGCATTTGTACAGTCCATTGTGCTATCCTAAAATATTTTAGTCTAATTGGACTAAAATGGGTTAAATAAATGCGACAATGAAGCTATAAATAAAATTGAAATTGAATTAACATGACAACAATACAAAAAGTGGTCGAGAGTGGCGAGCTATAAACACTCCTCACAAAAAAAATGTATGGTAAAAGTTTTCAAAAAGTTTTAAGTTATCAAAAAAAATAATCGGTCTTTCCATTCCGTCCTTCTTCCCAAGTATGGACACCAATGGCACAATCCTTCTATAGCGTTTCAGGGACAACTCTCTTGTGGCACCATGAAAATCAGGGTTCAGAAGGTATCCCTCATCCGCAAGTTTTCTCAAGTTACAACTTGTCAGCCCAGGGTTGAATTCTAATCCACAAGCAGCGCGTGTCTTGTCATGGATAGTCATGGATTAGCTAATCAGCCAATCACATGAAATCAAAATCCATGTAATTTAAGACACCTAGGCACCGCTGGTTTGGGGAGCGGATCAGAATCCTTCGCAAAATAGCTGTGGGGATAATAACTTCCGAACACAAAAAGGGACTCTAATATCATTTGGCCTTACTAGTTATACAATGGTGGTAAACCACCAAAGTATAAATCAAAAGCAGGACCAAACGATATTGATGTCCAAAGACAACACACGTCCGAAAGTTATTAAGTTGCTGGGGCACGATTAGTGCAAAAACCCTCGGGAGTTACCTACCCGCCAATAATCCTAACACCTTGTGGGGACACCTAAAGACGATGGACTGTCTCGTGCTCACGACTGATGATACAGCCGGGCTTTTCGGAGCCCCACGTTGGGCGCCATTTGCAGTGAATAAAGGAATTTCAATATGTCCGTGAAGGACTGCAGCGATGTTCTGCTGCCCCGACAGAAGGAGATGGAGGTATCTGCCGAGAATGCCCTCGTCTGGAGACGCGTGAATGCGCTGGCAGGCTAGCATTGCGGCGTCGTGGGGCGGGTTCATTTCCCCAGCACGAGGACCCACTACAAAAAAATTTCGCATTCACGAATTGGACTGCTGGAGATCAAGAGGCGACCGAAGTCGCAAAAAGTGTAGATAACTACACCGAGGGAATTAGAGCTTGTTACGAGAACAAGTGGAACCTGAAAAGAAAGGCGGACTTGGGGTGACCTCGTCATTACCCGACGAAGTTCATGGCCCACAAATGAAAGAGGGGCAAACGGGTGATGGTGGAGCCCCTTCGCACCCACCCAACCGGAATAAATCCATATGTATTCTGTTGCAGTGGCCAGGTATTCCTCTTCTGAGTGGAAAACTCATACAACTTGAATTGCATGAACTTTCCCATCAGAAGGGGAGTACCCCGGTGACCAATTTATGCCATAGAATTATACAATTTGAATGCATAACTCTATGCCATAAAGAGGCACTCTGCTTGGGCCACTCAACCCGCGACATCACCTGAAACAAGAAGGATTAAGTTGTACCCGGCGGCTGGCTCATGGTTTTATGAGGGGAGCCTACCACCGTACCGGGTCCTATACTCGGTCCAAAAGAAGCGGAACAGAAAGACCGAAAGTTATGATATATTAACGCATTTTATTTAACCAAAAAAATAGACATTAGGCTCTGCTCAAAACAAGAGAAAGTATACGCGAGAGATCATTGCATTTATCTTTAATTTAAAAATATCAAATAATTCAATACAAAGAACGAAAGGCAAAAAAAAAAATTTAAAATATGTCTGCAAAAAAATTTAAAATATATCAGCGAAAAACAAACCCAAAAGCCAAATTTGAAATATAAATCCAAAACAAATTCACGCAATAAAAGGGTACTTACCCCACATGGTCCTTCGAGCGCTCGATGAAGAATGCGGGTGTCCTCTGAAATCATTTGATTGACGAAAATTTGGGTGTTTTAGGATTTTGATTTTCGCGATTCACAAACTTTCTTCCACGAGTTCTAACTATACACTTTTAACGTTTAACGGAAAGGAATTACTTAATGGGAAAACTAAGCGAACAACGATAATAAAATTTATATAGGCCGTTTTCAGTACGGTTTATAAATAAAATATTTTCCTCGCCTAAGATTCATCTAATAGCGCTTAATTACAATGTGTGTCACGATCTGATTGGACAGGTGTTCGTTGGTATAAGGCCCCCAACTAGTCGGAACGGAATTTTCTTATGTATAGCGGTACATGATGCATGTAAAATCTATCTCCAATCGTCTCAGTAAACGTTGAACACTGACTATTCAGCCTTTTTGGCGTGGAAGAAGAACAAGTCGAAGGATGCTATCGTTTTTCCTCAATCATGCCCAAGATGTGTCTCGTCAAAAGAACCGCAGCTCGTGAAAAAATGTAGAATGGGAACTGCCGTATTAAATATTGAAAAATCCCTTACGAAACAAATGACGCGAGAAAAAGTGTTTTTGATCAGCAAATATCGCGCATTTCACAAACTACTGAAGGATGCTTCACAGAGTACTGGTAAAGGATCGGATAGAAAACTAAAGATACAGTTTTAACCAATTTTCCCGCAACGTCCGGCCATTTTTAAACTAGTGACACTATATGAATTCATTTGTAACAATATCCCCCGGTTTAATATAACGGAAACTTAACATTTCGATTAAAATTACCCAACGATTAAACCATTTCGTAGTTTTTGTATTTTTTTATTCAAACATGCGATTCGATCCTTCAATGGAGGATGCTTGCAAGTTACCGCCGATATTTTCCCTGATTCGACATTTAACAATGTCCCGAATTGTAAAACCGTTACTCTCATACAATGTTATCATATTTTGGAATAGATTCAGAGAATTTCAGTTGCTAAGCCCCCGCCGCTTAAATGTCTAATAACAGTTAGATGGATCCAAGCCAAAAACTAGATTCGGGGGGGGAATCAAATACGCCTTCGGTAATTATCGGTTCAAATAATATGGCAGATCACATCTGCTGTTTACTTAATTCACACACTTTGCACACCCAAGCGAAAACACTTCCACCATATATTTTCCCGGAGCATGAGTTTTTTCCACTTTTTAGGACAGCGCGACACAGGAAAAGTGCGTGCGACGCACCCTCGTTGCTTAGTAATTCACGTCTCAATTTTTCTTGCAAGTTAAGTCGTCATAAAAATTTAATTCGCGCTTTCTTGTATTAGACTTGGCTACTTCAAAGGATGTCGAAATTCAATACAAGTCTAACCATAAGACACGCACTATTTCTTTCACTCCTCGCGTCCACGCGCGTTCGCGGTTACAACTCGACTCCCCTAGCACGTCCACTTGATACTCATCCCAATCTATGCACAATAGATAGCGCGTGAAACAACTTCATTTTACCGCTTAGCCAATTTCCCGAACGATACATCTGTTGCATTTGTTGCATTTGCTGTGCCTGAAGCATTTGTTGTTGCTCTACCGTTTTACGACTTTTCACTATTATATTGTATATGTAATAAGTTGTATCATTTTTAAGATGCTATTCTTCGAAGCGTTAAGACTGCAATGACTTATTGTATGGCCGTTTTGTCCACAAACGTTGCAAATACATTGGCGTAAAACGGAGCATGTAGGCTTTCCATTTTCATATAATGAATGTGATGTATAAAAATCAAATGATTCTCCATTTTTCGGCAAAACGAACAACACTTGCGCATATTTTTCTTGTGATTATAGAAACTGTTCTCTGTGCGTGATTGCTGATGTGGATATTGCGGATGCGGCTGACTGAGGTTAATATTTGGCATGAACTGATTATGGGATGGAATATCTCTCCACGAGGTTCTTGTAGCGTATTTATTGTTAAAATATTGTGGTTGTATTTGTTGTTGAATTGGATTAGACACATTTCTATTGCTCGTTTTAAAGTTTGTGTGTGGAGTGAAGCAATCATCGTAGTTTACAGTGTTACTATATTGATCCCAAAAGTTCGTACTTCTATGTTTATTACTTTTTGCTGATCGTAGAATAACTTCTTCATGTATATATTGCCCTGAATCACCAGCTGCGGGTGTATTCAAAAAGTTAACGGGTTGTGTCCCAGTACAGTCATTGTTAGACCAACGCTTATAATTGATGTTAATTGAAGCGACGTTGTAATAATTTATATTTGCGTTTACATAGTAGTTTTGTCGTGGTCGATATGGATATCGCTGAGAAGGATCGACTGCAACTGGATCTAGAACTTTTTGAACTATATCTAAAACCAATAAATGAAAGCTTTTACAGAATGGAAGATATATTTCATTTTTTTTTTTTTTTTTAATTCACGACGTCGGAACTTAGCGAATTTGGACAGAAATTTTTCTCCCGTCTTCTCCGTTTCTGCGCTCGACTTTTCGCACAATTTTCTTACGGTTACGGCACAAAAAAAATCACAGCTTTTTCTAGTTTATTTCACAGTAATGACGCTCGCGTTGATAAATTTGGTCCTTGCGGAATTTTTCAATCGGTCGCGTATATTTTATTTGTTATCCAAAGCCCGATGACATCTGAAAATCCTTATGACAGTGCAGCCATTTTGTACGGAGTGTCGGCAGTGCCTGTTCTTGTGGTTGCTGCGCTGGCATTGTGAGCCATAACTCCTCGATTACTACAAACATACTGTGATGGGCTGCGATATCATTCCTAACGTTTTGACATGATCGCTATCCAGTCTTGCAAAGTCAAGTTCAATACCAAGATGCTGATTAGCGATGCCTTGCACTTATTTTGGATGATAAGCGCACTACTGAGATTGAATCCCCCTGATGCCAATAATGAACGTAGATCATCCCGTTTTGCTACTGCTTCGTCCAAATGGTCACTTCCTGTTAGGACATCGTCAATGTAGAAATCCTGGATCGCTGCAGTCCCTAGTGGGAACTGGCGTGCTTCTTCTTCAGCCAATTTCTTTAAACATTTGATTGCTAAGTATGGTGCTGATTTTGTACCGTATGTGACAGTAGAAAGTTTAAAATATTTTACATCGTCAAGATCATTCTGCCGCCACATTATCAGCTGCAGATGTTGGTCTTCTTCTGCTACGAGTATTTGGCGATACATCTTTTAACATCTGCAGTGAAAACATATCGTCTCAAACGGAATCTGGAGAATCTTCCTGCACTTTGGGTCCTTTGAGTAATAAATCGTTGAATGACAAATTGTTTCTGGTTTTTACAGAGGCATCAAAAACTACTCTCAATTTTTTGGTAGTACTCTCGGGTTTTAATACGTAATGATGTAGCATAAAATAATGTGGTCCATCAATTTCTGCCTTTTGGATTTCTGTCATGTGTCCTAAGTCCAAGTACTCTTGCAGAAATTGATTATACTGTCGTTTAACTAAAGTTTGTTTAGAAAGTTATCTTTCCATCGATAACATTCTTTTATGCGCCAATGAATGTGAATCACCTAACATCGAGGCATCAGCTAATAATGGCAGGTTCACTATAAATCGGCCAGTTGGATCTCGAGTAGTTGTAGCTTCAAAATACTCTTCGCATTTTTTATCTGTGCTGGATAGAATGACTGGTCCAGAGCACTCTTCTAACTCCCAAAATTTCTGTAGTTGACGTTCGAGATTTATGTTAGCTATTCCACAGAATGGGGTGCAGTTCGAAACTTTTCCAAAGACTACCCAGCCTAGTGTAGTATTTCGTAAAATTGGCAGATTATCCAACAACCGTATTTGACCATTTCTAATAATTTCTCCATAGACCTCCGCCTCCAAAAGAATGTCTATTCTGCCTGGTGTATTAAATGATGGGTCAGCCAATGGAATATTTTCGGGCATATTCGAGTCATCTGTATTGATGAATTGCTGGGGTTGGTTGTTTGTAATTTCTTTAATTGCGAAGACTTCTAAGACAGTTGTAAATTCTTTACAGGTCGATTTCAGGGTAATGTTGATCTTATCACTAGCTTTCACCCTTGTATTTCCAATTCCAGAGATGTTAATACTTGAATCACTTGTACTGAATCCTAATTTTTTGCGTAGTTTGTCGGTTATGAAGTTTAATTGTGCGCCGGAATCAAGTAAACCCGTGCTTTTAAGGGTTTTCCTTGGTTGCTAATAACTTCGGTGATCGCTGTTCCCAAGAAAACATAACCATCTCCTTCATTGGATTGCGCGGCTAAATTTGTTTTTTGTGGCTCTTTTGGTTTCGTAGTGGCTATTCGCTGTGTAATAGTGTGTTATGTTTTTTACCAGACTTTTGGCAGCCTCTAGACAAACTTTTTTTGTATATGTGACCCTTTTCGGGCAATTTGTGCAAAGGTCTAATTTTCGTGCCTTTTCAAATCTTTTTGTGGGATTCAATTTTAGTAATTCGTCTCAATGGTAAATTGCATGAGCCTTTTTGCAGAGTTTACATTCTGGTATTGTTTTGTGGCCTACCAACGAAGATTGTTTCGATGGCTTGCTCGATTGTTTTGATGAACCTATTCTTTGACTTAATGTTTCTAATGTTTGGAATCTCATCTCAATGAACTTCAATAGCTCACCTAATAATCGTAGCTCCCGTGGTGATTTTAGTGCTTGTTCGTACAATGTATACGATGTCTTATCTAATTTTTTGAGGACCGTATGCAAAATTATTGGGTCCCAATGCTCTTTTGCTGATATTCCTATTGTCTGTAGGGTGAATAGGCATTCTTTTGTCGTATCATGCAACGATCTGAGTGCCGATGCCGACTCAATGGTAATTGCTGGTTGTGCCATTAATTTGTCTAGTAATGCATTCACTAGTCAACGCTCATTTGCATATCTGTTGTTGAGCGTATCCCAAGGAACGATATAGTTGCTGTTCGAGAAAGATAAATGCGTTACGAGTCTAGCTGCCTCTCCCGTCAAGTTCATTTTTAAATACCAGAATTTTTGGCAGTCACCAATAGGCTGGTCATGAACCATTTGCTTGAATAGGTCTGCAAATTGGGGCCATTTAATGTATTCCCCATCGAATTTCGGGAGCTCGATCTTTGGCAATTTCAACTGCGACTCGTTTGTGGTTGATGATATCTTCTTGCTCTCTGCTTTTTTCAGGCAACTATTTATCTTGATTATCAATGTTTCACATTGATTGTGTAATTGAAAATATTCGTTTACTTTGTAAGCTGAAGTATTAATATCATCTGCTGATTCCCAAATTAAATAATGTGTGTTTTCAATATCAGACCAAATGCTGATAATTTCATCTTTTTTGAACAATAGATATTCAATGGGATGACTATCAGTCACAGTCGTGCTGTTAATTATGTGCCTGAATATAGCTGTTAATGCTTGTTGTTTTTTCAACAGCTGAATCAATTCTAGGCTAACCGTTTTCACTGCTTTTTTTGTTGTTTGAAGTTCATCATTCGAACTATCCTGATTTTCTTGGAATGATTGTGTCTTTACATATTCCAGCAAAAGTGTCACCTCAGAACGAAAGTTTACTACGGCTTTCTTTACCGTTTTGTGATAATCTTTCGCAAAATATGGATGGTCAAGCGGCACATCAGAAGTTTCTCTGATTTGATCGTCGTTCTTTTCAAACCTTTCCCAAAGGTTTTCGATCACCGTCAGTTTCTCTTCCAGATATGAAATTGTTTTCTTATCTGGAGATTGGTCATTATAGTTTTTAATTATTTTCTCGATCTCCTTGCCGAGACGAGCTTGTTCAGCGGCTAGCGCATCCATTGAAGTCTACATTTCTTCAAAAAAATTTTCGATTCTGCACTAACAAAAGTAGGATTCTCTACTTTGCAAGTTCTGCGTATTGATTTTAAATAGCAAGCAGGATACTATCGTTCTATTTTCTCTTGTTGAGAGATTGATATTTAACCAAATTCTATTTAATTTCAATTCAATTTAAAAAAAAAAATCTTTATTCATCATATCATTTCTTTATATACTCTAAGAACAAAATTCTAAAATTAATCAAAAAATAACAACTAAGCATTCTTTACTGCACGATGATTTTCCCATGCACAACAGATAGTCGAATTACCACAAAAAATGTTTCCCACATATGCAATGAAATTTTGCTGACGCTAGGTCTGGCTGAAGTGCATTTGAAGAAAATCATCGTGTTGCATGTGACAGGTAAAATGAACTAAAATACGAATGAAATGTATGTAATGAAAATGGAAACTTTGAATTTAGATTATTTTTACTTTACTTAAATGAATTTATGTCTGATGATGGTTATTTGATGTCCTCAACAAGCGTTATTGGGGCTTAAATTTTCCTTTATTACAACAGCAACTATACGAGTACATGGCTATGGGACAATATGCAGGTCCAATAAACTCTGATACCACGGGTTTGCTAGGATTTGCATGAATGTTTCAGGAATTATATTCATGATTAATATCTTTGAGAATTCAACGGGTGACATCCGTAATCGTAACACAAAACGGCGGTCGTATTAAATGAGAATATTGCACAAAATTGTGTTATTTTTCGCGAACTTCAACATTTAAGGTACATACTTACACTTGATTGAATCTATTAATGAATAGTTAGAGATGAGCAGGTCAAAGTAACCGATGAAAAAATTTTGAAGGTAGATCCAATAACAAATAACAATTTTTTTTGTGGGTACCAAATACACAAAATAATAACTTAATGGTTGAAATTCTTTCAACTTTGCTAATAATAGTAGGATTTGTAAATTAAATATGTATGATTTAATTGCATGAAAACAGATATTTAAGTGTCGTACTCTGAGTTTTAATAGGATGTGTTGCATTGGTAAACTACTGCAATTAGTAATTAGTTGCGAGCGAACACATAAAACATGCTCGGATATATTCCCGCCTCATAACTGGAATAGTAGCGAGCAAACAAAACCTATGTACTCGCACTTCGCCAATGAAAATTAGCCATGGAAACACATGCGCAAGTAAATAAGCGAGCAGTTAAGTGAACGAGAAAGCTCAACCCGTAACAATATTTACATCATGAACAAACGGGGTGCTTCGAAGTGAGGTAAGCGGAGAGGAAAGCCGAAAGTTCTGGCTAAAACACTCTGTCGCTCAATGTCCCCAGTTTCGCTATTTCACCTCAGGAGATAGTGAGAAAGCCGAAAGCTTAACCCGAAAGTTCTCTCTCGAAGTCGTAAGCTTAAGCGAGAAACACTCTTTCGCTCAATTTCCCCAGTTTCGCAAATTCACCAGTCGAGCAAGCGAGACGAAGCGGGGAGGAAAAACGTTCGTGGAACGAGAGCGCACGTGTTTGACTACTCAGCGCATTTTAAGAGAATTTAGGTCAAAGAATAGTACTTAAACTTCTTGAGCGAGGTGGAAAAGGGAGTTGGAAGCCGAATGCGTAACGACGCGTATCCACGGAAAAACATCAGCAGAACTGAATCGAAGAGTCAAATGGTGAGGTGTTGGCATTGTTAGCCGCGTTCCTCAATGCCTTATAGCGTAACCGCTGCTGGCTACCATTAACTGACTTTACTTTCTTCCAGGCAACTTCCGTCCGCGAAGACACAGTATGGATAGATATTAACATACTTAACGAAGTGTAAAAGTAATTAGTATGGATAGTTGTTAAAATAATAATTGAAATGTTAAAATAATTGTAAGTGTTAAAGTAATTAATTTAAAAAATAAAATAAAACTAAATTCTTTAATTATGTAACTCTCGTCTTCTTGTTGATTTAGTGAAAATGGACAGAGTAGCAGGTAAGTGGTGTTAATAGGAGTTCTCTTTCCCCGGGAGCCTTGATGTTGTATATTGGATACACATCAAATGTGCTCCCAGTTCATACCAGTATACAAAGGGCATACTGGTGTTGTAACAGATGTACAACTTGTTTTATTTATTGCAATAACTACAATTTACCTATAAAAATGTGTAATAACTATTTCATTGTAAGTATTATAATTAAGATGGGAAAATTTTGCTATGATTTAAAATCCATAATTCATATTCATCATCGAGGTTACTATCATTACAAAGTTTTCTTCTTGATCCGTTGGTGGATAATTTTGGTAGTTGTATCCACTGCATGTTCCACAAGTTGAATCATAAAACAAAACAACTTTTCGGCAACCACGAGTACCGGCACTCTTTTTAGAAGTTGCAAAAAAAAACAGTTCTTGTGGTGCAAGTAAGTCGAAACTTTTTACAGGATGTAAATACCCTTCATTCTTAACCCACCCCCAATCAGTTGGATGAATATTTTTTTGCCAAGCCACATCTACGTTTATAAATAAAACTTCTTAATATTGAAATGATTTTGTTAAATCTCGTTATTTCGTTCGAGAGATTCCCCGAAGGAAACCTAAACCGACCTCTCATTGGTTCTAGGCGTGAAATCTGGGAACGCGACAACGACCTCTACCCGTCAGGTCAACAAGTCCGGACACTTTTAGTCTACACCGAGGCGACTCTACTTCAACTTACGTTATTTTCGTTCCGAGAAAAAGGCAAAAAACCGCTAAACAAAAAAGTATGTGCTCCCGAATTTTACTGACGCGGTTCCCAAAATAACCTACTCGAATCCAAAACCGAAAAAAATCCCAGCTCAAAATATGGCCCCGCGTCCGGTCGCAGCACGAAACCAACCATTCGCGGATTACCGGAATCCTATCCTCTTGGTGGCATACTCACCTTTCGCCTGCATTAAGCTTATGAAAGGGAACGGGTTTGCTGGAAAGGAAAGATGGTGATTAATTTAACAGTTCAGTTAATATTTTTTCAATCTCCTGAACTATAAATATTCTAAAATTTCACTTTTTCATTTTTCATATCAACTTATCCTCGGTTTTCGTAGAAATGTTGCCTTCTTACTCAGGCCCATAAGGAAATCAATTAACGTACTTGACGTCACTTCCCGTACCGGAAACAGCTGATCAGTAGCTCTAAATTTCGACAAGCAGCTGTAGGCTTTTGAGATTGTCAAATATGACATTTCTCAGATGAAATTTAGCCAAAATGATACAAACGAGAACGAAATACATGTATCGTTGACATAGTACTGATAAAATTTCACACTACAGTCATACGTACTGTCAAAAATCTTTAAAAAATTTGTTTGATTTAAACAGCACTAGATAGTGCTGATGAGGCTACTCAAAGATATTAGTTCGCGACGTGACGCAGTGTTTCCGTTTTCGGGCCTGAGCAAGAAGGCAACGGTAGAAAACAAATTTTTTTTTTCATGAAAATTCTTCCAGTCTTGCGTTCTTTTCTTATTATGTGTAATGTGACGCCTACGCCCGGGAATCGAAGTGATTCCGATCCCGAACCCTGGCAACCGGCCAGATATGTATGTCTTCGAAGTGCAAGCGGACTTCCTCCTTCGTGCGGATATCATTGCGCAGAAAATATTTTTTTTTTCAAAGATTTATATCTGTGGATATAAATATTTGAAAAATAATATTAATTAAACACCAATACATTTCGAGGCATATCTATCTGGCAATGCCGCCCACAGTTGCCATCAAAACATCGAATAGATAGAAAAGTGGAAACTGGTTGGAAGTGTCATTCTGGATATAACCTTCAAAGTGTCATTCGGGTTACAACTTTCAGAGTGTACAGAGAGCTTAGTGAGTGTTTGTGAAGTAAAATTTAACCTATAAATCCAAAAAGAAAACCACATTTGAGAGAAAAACAAAATCCTTTAACTTTTGCAAGTCCAAATAGAGTCAAATAGGGTTGGTTAATCCCCCTAACATTCCATATTAGAAATACAGTGAGTTTGTACGCCACCAGAAGCTGCGTATCCAGGATTATATTGATGGAAAATAAACGATCTGTGTCATATTGGAGGTGAGTTTCCTGACTTCCTATCCAAGACAAACACTATGTAAGATTTCATCATGTAACATTGTAGCATTTGCCACTGGTGTGGAGCTCCACGAGGGTACAATAGTGCATGGGGCTCGCACGTCTACGTTGGTGATATAAACGCGCCTTGGCATACATTTTTTTACACATTAATGGCGGTAAAGCCAGCGCACGGGGCCGAGACTAATTGCTGCCATATGACATTAGGTACGTCCCCAGCAAAGGAAATCCATATGTCGAAATCCAAACGGGTTACGCAGAAGCTGGTCCGTTTGAATCCGTTTAACACGGCAAAAAAATATTAACTCGAAGGGAGTACGGAAGGCTGATCAACTTATGAAGAAAAGGACACCATCGAAATTGCATCGGCCTAAAATTGAACCACCATCCGCGAAGAAAAACTGAATTGGCACCTCGAAAAGCTGGAAACATTATGCTTGCTTGTAAACCCCGGATCTACAAAGCCATATCACAGTGAGTATGTTGCATACCAGTCAAATCCACTCCAATCTCAGGGACATATAAATTAAACAACGGTAAAAGAGATTTGTACCGTATTAAAGTTCAGCATAAAATATAGAGTAATCGTAACCCAACTGACAAAGGGTTGTCGTTTTCCCTGATCTTTGTCGTCAATTGGTTACATGGACCAATCAAAACAAAATTGTCTCAAGGCAGATTTTAACGTGTAATTGTAAATTTCTCATAAAAAGCAGCGCGAATCGCATTTAAACAAGTCAAAAAAATTATGTTCTATGGCAATGTCGTATTACTTTATCATATATAATAACAAAAATTTTAGTTAAACAATTAGTAAGAGATAAGGAATGTTATGCAAAAAGTTCATTGACGTGTGTGTATAATGAAATAAGACAATTTCGTTTCTTTTTTTTTCTATTACAAACCCATTACGGGTATGGTGAATCGGATTGAGATTAAATATGAATGTATTTGTTGGGAATACATTGAAACCATTGGTTTTGGGTCAGTTGAGGATAAGCTGCTAGGATATAAAATATGAACACACTCCGAGGATGATCGTATGAAGAGAAACAGGTTAAAATGGAATTGCTCTCTAATGTCTAACTTTAGGGAATGTTGTTTACAATTTTTACGGAATGCAATGTTGCATATACCTACTCTGAAGACGTTGGCGATGCAGTCATAAAAACGATAGGTTTTAATAGGTTGAGTCAGAATAGGGTTAAAAATCTTAGTTAGTAATTGCAACGCCATAAAAAAGAAATGGAATTGGCTAGTTTTTTTGATTGAGTTGTGTCATGTTTTGGATTTTTTCTCGTCTTTAAGGTTGAGAATGTTTTTTTAGGAACTGGGTTAGTTCAATTTGTGGTTACAAATTTTCGTAGTTCGGAAAGTGCTTTTCAAAAATTGTTCAACACTGAAGTAAATTTAGAGTGAAAGCTTGATGGATACTTGAATCGAACTGAATTGGCTCTAAAATCTATCTTTATTCTATCGCCTGTCGATTGGGATCATTGTTTTGTTAACAGTGATCACTCTATTATGTTGTGAAGTAGTGCCGTGATACTTCTTAATGACGGATATTGTGGTCCGGTTGAAACCCTTCTTCATTTTCATCTGCAAACCTAGTTGGATTCGACTGCAGAATCAAGTCTGCATTTTCGGTTGAATATCTTAGTAGTGGGGAAATCGTATCGTCACATTATATCTTCCGACATTGCAATGAATTAATAATCAAAATTATCATCGCGATTTAGTAAACGGTTTAGGTTATTAATATTAGATGGTAAATAAAAAAGGAAACCACTTTTCGAAATTTTTGCAAATTAAAAAAAAAAATAATTATCGAAACAGAAACAATGAAAATAAGAGCTAAATCAAATGAAATTTTTCTTTCATTATACTTTAAGCAACACACTAAAGGGAAACACATTAAGTAATATAATTTATGAAAAGCTAGCATAATGAATTGATATGCGCGTAACTTAAAATTAAATAATTGGATTAATAAAATTCTAGATTATAATAAAAAGACGTAAATTCATAATTATTTAACTATCTTCTTTTCGAAATTAGTAAATTAGCTTAAACGAAATTTAAAACTTGCATAACCGGTTTTATGGATTTCTAATAGATAAGTAAACATTTTCAAAATTTAGCTGTATTAATTTTCTTCAGTAAAAATTAAAGAACCATTAATCGCTTAGTCAGAATAAATATTTTTCTTGTAGTTTATATTTATTTTTCAAATTTTGTCTTTTATTTGAAAGTGAACAGAATCGTTCGTTTAAAATTAAAATTGTACGTCAATAAGAAAAAGATTTAAAATATCGTTTTTATAAAATTTCTTTGTTTTCCTTTGTTATGCTTTACACGTTCAGATATATCATTATGTTGCTTTTTTTTTTTTTGTTTTCGCAACATACTCTATGGTGATTAAATTTAAACGAAAAAAAAAGATTCTTGACTAGTATTATCATTGGCATTTAAAGTTATGACAATATTGTAAGAATACTGTTTGGTTTTATATTGAATGAAAAAAATAATATAAATAATAATCGGTCGAGATAAGTAGTTGAAACTAAATGATTTCATTTTTTTATACAGTTTGGTAATTCTTAATTATTATAAATAAACATAAATATAGGAAAAACATCACAGTCTGGTACTCTATCCTTGTAAGTGTTAGAACGTAACCATCGATATCGTTTAAATGATTTCAATTTGATTGTTCCTTTAAATTAAGAGAAAATTAAAATAATCGGAAGAATGATTGGAATACCATTGAATTAGTTGAAACAATTGAAAAGCATCCTGTAAATTATTGTAATTTTTGAAATACGAGTATAGTGCTCACCTACAGGGTTTGACATTAAAATGAATTGCTAACCAACCAACGGACTTTCCTTTTCAGTGGTTCTTCTTTTTTTTCAGCGGGAAAGGAAGTGCAGGGTAAGTATGCCGTCGCGAGGGTAGGGTTTAGAAAAATCCGCTGAGGTCGGTTTCGCGTCGTGCGCGGTACGCGGTACCTTTGTTGTTTTGTCGTTTTATTAGAGTAGCTTTCGCCAGGATGAGTTAAAGTAGTATACTTTTCGGTACCGCGGCGGAAATTCGGGAACGCGAAATAAAAATTAGCGTTTGTATTTTTGACTGGTTAATGAAGAAATACGGAGTAACGTAAAATAGGTTTCCTCTCCGTATGGTTTTGTTTTTTTTGTAACGCGTTTGTAAACGGGCGTGTATAGGTGGCTGAATTATGTAAATGAGCGTAACCCATTCGGAGACCCGCGACCGAAATCCTCTCCGAACTAGCTGGCCGACAAGCAGCCACCGCGTGAATGGGTTACGGTGCACGGATTGGTTGACCGGTTGGTACCATCCATTGGCACTACTCACACTTAACGTCTAGAACCGATGAGAGGTCGGTTCCGCGTTGGATTTAAAATGTTTAAATCATTACATATGTACGATTATATTTTACCTAGTAAATTATAGCTATATTTTACTTCGTTCTTGTAAACAAAATGCTCAAATATCTTGTGTAGATGTACGAGTATAGGTAAGTTTACCATCTGAGTATTATGTTTACAGTTTTCTCACGTTATAATTACTTTTAAGAACCAGAGAAAATGAAAAGAACATTAAAAATTTTATTAAAACGCACACAGGCTCATCATATAATCTAAAAAAATCGTGTTTCATAGTTCAGTGTTGCTCCTCGTTATTGTGTGTTGTAACTTATTTAAATATTATATTGGATAGTTTAAAACGTATTGAGCCTTTTTTGTCAGTAGATGGTGTTTGTTGTCATATATCGGGCAATACTAATCAGATTGAGTCAAACTGACATACGTTTGAAAGGTCTACAATTTTCATATGGATAGTTTTGTATTTCGTCATTCGTGTCAAAAGTTGTGCTCATTTAAAAATAAGTGAAATTTCTGAAAAAATTCGTTATATTTTACAATATCACTACGATCGAGGTGAGAATGCATCGCAGGCTCGTGAAAAAATTTGTGGTGTCTACGGTCAAGATACTTTATCAAAAGCCACAGCCAAGAGATGGTTCGCTTGCTTTCGTTCTGGAAATTTTGATGTCAAAGATGCACCTCGCTCAGGTCGACCAATCACTGAAAATGTTGATGAAATCTTACAAAAAATTGAAGAGGACCGACACATAAGCAGCCATGATATTGCTAGAGAACTGAATATCCATCACCAAACGGTTTTGAACCATTTGCGTAAGGCTGGATACACAAGGAAGCTCGACGTTTGGGTGCCGCATGAATTAACACAAAAAAATTTGATCGACCGAATTTCCATTTGCAAAATGCTAATAAAATGCAACGAAATCGAGCCATTTTTGAAGCAAGTGGGAAAGATACGAGAATGTCGTTCGATAAAGATCATGGTCAAAAAAAGGTGAATCATCACAAACGGCTTCAAACCCAGGATTAACACCAAATAAGGTTATGCTGTGTGTATGGTGGGATTGGAAGGGAATTGTTTATCATGAGATGCTAGAACCTGGAAAAAATCTCAATCCGGCTCTGTAACGTCAGCAATTAACCATTAGACTATCATTTGTTTTGGTCCTTGTAAAATTTCCTTAATGAAAAAAATTCACTTCAAAAAAGGGACTGTGAAAATCACTTTGCCAACTCTTTTGCCGATAAACCACAGAAGTTCTTCTTCGTAGCACTACAGCCCCTCTTGCGCCTTCGCTTCCTGCAAATAGTGCCTCCAACTGTCTCAGTTTATTGACCGCTTGCTCCAATTTCGAAACCCGAGCATCGATGAACTGTCTTCATCGACCGAGACAGACCAGCGTTACCTCAGTTTCCCCACTGATCTCCGGGCTTCAGTTCTCCCAATGAATACCTTTTTGGGTATCCGTTGTTCATCCATATGATTCATGTGGCCAGCCCATTGCAGCTTCCGCAGTACTATGATCGTTGAGACCTCCGGCTCGTCAAAAATTTCATACAGATCATGATTGCATCGAATTCACCATTGGTCTCCGACGAGCATCGCTCCGATTATTCGCCTTAGGACCCATCGCTCAAAGGCTTTCAATATATTTGCGGATGCTTGGGTTACGGTCCATGTTTCACATCCATAGCATAACACAGGTCTTATCATAGATTTGTATACTTTGAGCTTTGTTTTCCTGTGTATGCAGCTGGTCTTCAAGATCGCCAATACTGAATAGAATATTTTATTTGCGAGCTATATTCTTCGGCGTATTTCGTCTCTTTCATTGCCCGTCTTCGTTGTTTTGGCGCCTAAATACACAAATTCGCAAAAATTTTCGATACTGTATTCACGAAGTGTGATATTCGACCATACGTACAATAACGCAAGTAACCTCAGACATCTGTTGGAAACCAAATGATAGAGAATGTGTTGGAGCGTGTCTCATTTATATGGAGAAAGCCTTCGATATGGTGTGGTTAGATGGACTAGTTTTTAAACTCCTTCAAGATAAGTTCCCCAGACACCTTTTCGCCATGATGTGCAATCACTGATGGAAATCTGACAATTTGTGAATTCAAGGTCTTGAATGGTCTACAGCAGGGAACAGTTACTGCGCCTCTGCTCTTCCCAATCTTCATTCGCAAGCTATTGAACGGCTTTCATTTTAACGTCTCGCCAACGCGGTCATTGGTAGCGTTTGCTGATGATCTGCACATCTATACGGCAGACCGAAAAGCTACAAGAGTTCAGGGAAATCTCGAAAAAGTTCAATGATGTACAGCTGTAAACTGACGATTGGCGAATGCAAATCAATGCACAGAAGTGCGAAACAATTTTGTTTCGGACAACGCTGCAGGGGGTCAGTCAAGACCTGAAACGTAATTCGAAATATTTCCACATCATGGCTGGCGAGGGTAGTTCAGAATGAGCTCCACATAAATCCTGTGTTCGATACCTCGGTGTTCATGTCGATCAGTATCTGTACTATACTGAACATGTGAAAATCATGCTCAGTAAGGCACAAAAAGTAGTCATGGCCCTACGAAGAATCTTTCATTCCAGATACATTGATCAAAAGGTGAAAATTATCTGTTACAAGACCCTGGTTAGACCAGTTTTGACATATGCATGCCAGATCTGGTACAACCAGAGTGCTAGTACTATGGAAAAATTAAGAGTTTTCGAAAGGAAATGTCTTCGTGCATGTACTGGTTTGTACAGAAAGCCTGAGATGAATTAGAAACATCATATAACGAATAGAAGAATTTATCAAATTACTCAAGTGACAAGAATCGATATCTTTATATTTAAACTTCTTTGGAATCATATCGCAAGATCTGTGACTGTGAGTGAAAACCCTTGGATTTCACAGCCGTTCCACCCTACAGACGGGTATATAGCGACTTGCCTCGCTACAGGCTTCGTTCCTCCAGAAGCATTCGTGTATTTGGAATGAATCGATATGTTTTTGATTCTGACGGCGTCCCAGTCATATATCATATATATAGACGGGCCACCAATAAAAAGATAAAATATTCGCCAAGTTTGAGTTCCCGAGACCAACAATTCCAATGGAGATACTCATTTGCTAGATTCGTTGAAGCTGATCGAGCTGAGATGGGGCAATCTAGGTATTGGTGGCTGAATGACAATGTCTAAAGTATTCGTGTTTATTTCCAGTTTTTGTGTTTTTCGTTACTTAGTTTTTGAGTTTCAGCTCATTATTGCTACATTTACTGTTGTTTATTTGTGTTA
The DNA here is from genome assembly GCA_963969285.1 of Odontomyia ornata. Taxonomy (NCBI): domain Eukaryota; kingdom Metazoa; phylum Arthropoda; class Insecta; order Diptera; family Stratiomyidae; genus Odontomyia; species Odontomyia ornata. Next base: position 187,401,681 of record OZ017740.1, on the reverse strand, counting down.
AAAATTAGAGGTAGGTTAGGTATATGTTATGTTTATTATATTAGGTTAGAGATAAGATTAAACGCGTAGGTTAGGAATATTGTGATAGGATTTTTTAATGTAAGATAAAGTTTTTGATTGAATTTTTCTTAAAATTATGCTATAATATATTACGTGTAGGATCAAAGTTCACTGTTGTGCTTGAATTATAAATAATTTGTGAAAAGTGCAGTTTTGTTTTTCCTCCTTTTTCCAAACAAGTCATAAAATATGTAATAATCTTAATTAATTTGAATTTGTTATATTTTATTTTCCTGAAATGTGTTAAATGATAACGTATAAATTTAGAGAGCCATTTGGGATATTAAGTTTTTGTATTGTTATAGATTGGAATTTATTTTATATTCTTTGAAAATTTATAACGATTAGTATTGAATAAAGCGCTTTTGACTTTGACATCATATATTTGTATACTTGGAGCTTTGTTTTCCTGTGTATGCAGCTGGTCTTCAAGATCGTCAATACTGAATAAAATATTTTGTTTGCAAGCGTTCGTCTTCAGCGTATTTCGTCTCTTTCATTGCCCATCTTCGTTATTTTGACACCTAAATACACAAATTCGCAAACATTTTCGATACTGTATTCGCCAAGTGTGATATTTTGTGTATTGGAAATATTTTTCCTCGACTGTGCCATGAGCTTTATTTTATTTTCATTGATTTATTGCTCTACTAGTTTCGCTTCGCTGTCGAGTTTCAGGAAAAGTTCTTTGGCAGTTGTTAATGACCGTGACAAAATGTTGATGTCGTCCGCATAGGCTACTTCTTGGCTCTACTTGTATTCTTATGACGCACTCCAGAGCTAAATTGAATAGCAATGGGGCCAGCCCATCTCCCTGCTTTAGTCCGATATTTGTGTCAAAGGCATCGGTGTATTGGTTATTGATGCGGGCTTTGGAGTTCGTCAACGTCATTGTCATTTTGGTAAGACGGACTAATTTGGCTGGCATGCCAAAGAAAAGCGGTATTTGTTACGATCAATACTGTCGTATGCTTGCTTGAAGTCAACGAAAATTTGGTGTATGTCTATGTTGAACTCCCAACATTTTTCAAGTACCTGCTCGGCTGTGAACAATTGGTCTATCGTCGATCTACCAGTGTCATCTGTATCTATATTTCAATCTATTAAGCATTTGAATTCAAGTTCAAGTTCATTTCTTAAACTAGAATTCAAATCACAGTTAAACTCAAATTACAATACTACAATTTAGAATCTTTCTTCACCTCAAACAATTTCCATGTAATGTGATTCTTACATTCATCCCTTCATAAATCATTGTCGCGCGCAGAACCATATGCACATGTTAATGTTTGTTTTCATGCAATCCGAGCTGCGACCTTTTCCGTCGTAACGATGCGTGTATGAAGGCAAACATTGAAGCATTGCCCATATGGTTGATAAATGAATGAAAGACCAACCATAAATTGGGTCAAGTATTTTCTTTCATTTTTATGAGGTGTGAGAAATAAAAAAGGAATTTAGAACCATGACATTTTCTTAGGGTTTTTATGAGTAATAATTTAAGTTTGGATTTTGTTTAGTTTTGAGTTTTGTAAATCAATATGCATATTGGATTGTGAGAAACTTTTTGTAAATCGATATGCATATTGAACCATAGGAATTTTAATGAGTAACAATTTAGGTAAATAGTTAAAACTTTCCTATATCCAAACATCCCGATCACCGCTTAAAACCTATTGCAGCGGAAACAAGGAGATACCCGATGGCAAATCATTACACCAGCTCTAAAATCACCTTGATACTCCCCAATAATACTGTTGGCGTATGATAAAATTTTATTTTCTAAGATCTTTGAAAATATTTTGTACGCCGTACAAAGTAGTGATATGCCTCATAATTTTTGCACAGTATCTTGTCACCTTTTTTGTGGATAGGGCATATAATTGATTGGCTCCACTCTTTTGGCATATGTTCTTTTTGCCAAATGTATTGGATGACTTTGTGAATAACTTTACGAACACTACTGCCACCATATTTAATGAGCTCCACTGCAATCTCATCGATGCTCGGCGCTTTATTATTCTTTTGGGATGGAACAAACTTCATCCAGAGTGGCCGGGTCAATGGAAGTTCTCCGCAGATAGCTATAGGCTCCGATGTTCTGGAGCTGTGCGGAGGATTTAGGAGAAGATGCCCATCTTTCCTTAATCTTGGTTTCCTCAGCGATGATATTGCCGATGTCATCACGACAGAGCGTGGTTTTGGGCTGATAGCCACGTTTCAGGGTTTTCACTACTTTCTATCCTTGTTTTGTGTTGTTGCTTACTAAACTTACATCGGTACTTCTCAATTGTTCGTCATAGTATTTTCTTTTCTTAATCCTAATTATCTTATTCGCTACTCTTCTGAGATTTTCATAATTTTCGCTCTTTGTCTTAGTTTTCTTACCTACGTATTCTTTGTTCGCCTGATTCTTTTTATCTAACGCATTCTGGCACTCATCATCGAACCAATCATTCCTCTTGCACAGGGCTTGATGTCCAATCGTCTGTTCTGCCATTGTTTTGATAGCCGCTTTCACTTCCATCCAGAGCTCGTTGCTCGCCTTTAACGATGCGGCTGTTAACATGGAAGCCAGTTGGTTGTCGAGGGTCTCCGTGAAATTTGTGGCCACCGACACCATTTGGAGCCTTTTGATGTCAAATTTTTGTAGCGGGCTTGTCTTTGCCGAATATGCCTTTGACATGCGACATTGAAAGGTTAATTTAATCAAGTAATGATCTGAGTTACAATTGCCTCCTCGGTATGTACGAGCGTCAAATATGCTCGAAGCCCACTGTTGTTGGATCAGAATATGATCGATCTGGTTTTGTGTGTTGCCATCCGATGATACCCAGGTCATTTTATGAATGCGTCAATGTGGGAAGCAAGTCGAACGTATGACTAGATTTCTGCTACTTACGAAGTCAATCAGACGCTGGCCGTTGTCATTTGTTTCATCGTGGAGTCTATATCCTTCAGTCGTTTTCCGATGTTTCCTTCGTTTCTTCGTCCTTTTCTTCGGTCGGGGCATGAACATTTATCATCCAGATTTTGAAGAATTTCGCTTTTATACGGATCGCACTCAACCGTTCATTGATTGCCTTAAAATCAATAACGTGCGATTTGAACTCCCTATCCACAATGAAGGCCACTCCGAATTCTCGTTTTCCAGTAGGCTTCCCACTTTTGAATATTGTGTGCGATCTCATGTCTTGAATTTCGTTTCCAGTCCAATTCGTTTCCTGGACTGCCAGTATTTTTAATTGATACTGACTGGGCTATTGTAAAAGGACAGAAGACAGAAGTTCTACACAGATGGAATAATGGCTCTTCCCAAAAAATGGACAATATGTACTTAAATAAAATCTATTTTAAACAAAAGAAATATTTAGTCGAAAAATGACAAAAGTAAGGCTCAATACTTTTTAGAATATCCAACATTATCATTACAATTGCTTTGATTTATTGACAAGAACCGTTTTATTGTTAATAGGCTTCTGTTTCAGTTTTGCTTTCACATTTTAGCTGTTTCTTTCAAACTAATTATTAATTTTTACTTCTTAAATGTACGAACAATAGGGTTACAAGTCTTCATCGTTATCTTTTCTCTTAATTTGCGATTTTCTGATTTATTTTCTCAATTTTTTACTCACTATTTGTTCAATCTTTTGTTTCTCCTGTGATAATTTTCATAATTAGTTTTCCTTTCTTCACTGTACCCGAAGGAAGTGAAAATAATTGTTCAAAATTGTATTCAAAAACTAAATAAATGAGAAAAATAACATAACTGCAATCATTGTTTTCTGTCTGTTTCATAAATAAATTTAAACTATTTAATATGTATTGACCAATTTTACCGTTGCTTTCTCTTTACAAATCCTGTGTATCCTTGCTTTTTTAGCCGACTTCCAAAGGAAAGAAGGTTGTCAATTGATCACGTGTATATTTTTGTTGTTGCTTTTTTTTATGTATGTTCACGCATAACTTTTAAACGGGGATAGATAGAAGAGTCCTGTTTTTGGCATACTTTCGTCGTACTCGTAAAAATCCAAAATATTTTTTTTTGCCACATAGCATCATTTCCCTTCTTCTTCTCCTGTTCCTTATTTCTTGTGTTTTCTTGTATCACTCTTAATATTGATGTCAGATATATATTTACGCTGCCCTACATTTCTACTTTTCACTGTATTCTTTTTCATCTCTTTTTCTTATGTTAAGATGCTACACTTCCTCAACATGAACTCACCGATGATTTTGATCACTCCTGCCAGAAGCGGTGCTCATTACAATCGGTGGAGCGACACAGCCGCTGTCCGACTGCGCGGCGTGCAATCGCGAACAAATAACACAGGCGAGAAATGTTTGAAATTTTTTCAAAAACGACCAGATAATCCGGTTCTCGAAAATGTCGTAAACTTTCTTTTGTCAATGTACCCGCCCGATTTTCCTGTTCTTTCGGACGGCACTAATCTTACTCCACGTCCGGTTTTGCCACGTACAAAACGCAAACCTCGAAACTTCTTTTGGAGATAGCTTTTAAATTATATTCATATAGGGGTGACAGATCTCTGCAAAATATCGATCCACGGGGTTGGTGGTTATTACAAGGCAGTGTTCACGAGGTAGTTCGAGTACTTAGTGGTGGCCAACTATCTTGGGCGCATGGTGAACTGATGAATAATAATCCAAAAGTAAATTGCAGGTTAGACTGTCAGTGCTGGTTGTTTACCGGTGCATGTAGTTGTGAGCAATGGCAATCGGATGGTTTCTTGGGGATGGTGTGCTTCAGCGCCGTAAGCTTTTTTCTTGGTAGACTCCCAGTTGTTTTCCGGACATGTCAGGAATGAGATAACGTGTGGGACTTAGCACCTGCAAAACATGGCATTTTACGAATTTCTTATCCAATTTGGCACTTTAGTGCAGGGCGTCACTTTATTTAAAGTTTCTAAATTTCACGTGGTCTAAAGTTTCGTCGGTATATCTCATCGCCTGCATTGAAACCAAAAGGGTGAGATCGTAAGTTGTAGCTATCTTCAATCTTAGCTCGGAGATGGTCTTTTAATACTCGGAGTTTCTTCTGTGGCTCAAGAGCCACTGCTGGGTCTTCCAAATCATTTTAATTGCTGCCACAAACGGTACGATTTACCGTTACAAATCATGTACTGGCCGAACACAACAAAGTAAGGTGAGATCCCTATAGTGATGTGGAATGAATAGCGCAAAGCACAGGAGATGGCGGAAATCGTACGGTCCCAATCCTTCTGATTCGGATTGATATAGGCACGTATAGCGACAAGGAGGGTATGGAATAGCCGCTCGGAAGCATTGGCTTGAGGAGAGTAGACTGCGGTCTGCTGGTGAGTAATGCCATACTTATCCATCAGTTCACGAAATCTAATAGATGTGAACTGGACTCGGTTATCGGAGATGACATACCCCGGTACTCCAAATACATGGAAGATGCGTTTTTCCAAGAAGCTTATTATTGGAGCGGTATGCATGTTACGCATTGGCTCAATGATTGGGAACTTTGACAGGTGGTCCAGGACCACGATAGCTCCAATATGACCAGACGTCAAGAGAGATCTATACTCAAGCGCTGGAACACACGCTCGGGTCGTTCAAATTTACCCATCAGGGGCCGAAGGACAGCATTTGGTACTTTGGTGCACTTACACATCTCACAGGTGGCTACATATGCTTTTATTGGTTGTGCCATTTTTAAGCCAAAAGAAATAAGTTTTCAGCCACCATAGCGTACGATCGTATCTGCGGTGTGCACTCAGTGGGTGGGTATGAGCCCATCTGATAAGATCGATGGTCAATTCTTCGGACACCGATATCTTCCACTGTTCCTCTTCTAGTATGGGGTCTCCGGGTGCGTGTCCCATCCACTTGTATACAAATCTTTCTGTTACCTGCAGGTCTGGCAGCTGTGACGGCTGGCCATGGAGGCCATGGAGGTTCAGCGGCTATTTCAGGGACGCATGATCCATCACAATTTCAAAGGGATGTCCTTCGGCTTATGGCCAAAAGAACTTCTCTGCCAACACCGCCGCCAAGGATTCTCACTAAAGGCATTTCCTCGCCATCTTCCGTAACATGGACTAAGACTGCTCCCACTCCATGTTGACTTGCATCATAGTGGATTGAGAACGGTTTGTCTGGGCTATGTAGTACGGGAGCTATTGTCAGGCTCTTCTTTAGCTCTTCAAAGGCCCACAAGCCGGGCTCTTCCGTGATGAACTTTTGTCCCTTGCACAGCATGTCCGTCAAGGGTGTTGTAATGGTCGCAAAGTCACGTACAAATCGTTGATACTGACCGCATAGACTGTAATGATTCTACGCTTACGTGCGAACGTGGAACCGACCTCTCATCGGTTCTAGACGTTAAGTCTGAGTAGTGTCAACGGATGGTACCAACCGGTCAACCAATCCGTGCACCGTAACCCATTCACGCGGTAGCTGCTTGTCGGCCAGCTAGATCGGAGAGGATTTTGGTCGCGGGTCTCCAAATGGGTTACGCTCATTTACATATTTCAGCCACCTATACACACCCGTTTTCAAACGCGTTACAAAACAAAACCATACGGAGAGGAAACCTATTCTACGTTACTCCGTATTTCTTCCTATAACCAGTCGAAAGAACAAAATCTAATTTTTATTTCGCGTTCCCGAATTTCCGACGCGGTACCGAAAAGTATACTACGTTAACTCAACCCGACAAAAGCTAGGTTAAAGAAAAATCAACAACAACAAAGGTACCGCGTACCGCGCGCGACGCGAAACCGACCTCAGCGGATTTTTTTCAAACCCTACCCTCGCGACGGCATACTTACCCTGCACCTCATTTCCCGCTGAAAAGCAGAACTACTGGAAAGGAAAGTCTATTTTTTCGTTAATAATTCATTTTTATAAACTTTATATCAGGAAGTCTTCACCTTTCCTACGATTAATCTTACGCCCATAATGTTTTATAAAAAAAAATTAAATTTAAAATAAAATTTAAAACAGTTGCTCGTTACAGGAACTAATACAAATTTTAATATTAACGTATGAATTAAAATGCTCTAACTTACTTTAAGTAATAAATTTCTTATTAATTTTTCATTTTTTTTTTGAAATTTTGACAAGCTTAAAGTTTATTTTTCTTAATTTAGGTACTTGGTTATTTTACACGATCATGTAGCGAAAATGTTTATTTGATAAGCCAGTTACCCAAAACTAAAAGATACAAATTTTTCGTACATAGTACCATTCGACATATGACAAGGTCCTTATATTTGGCGCATTAACTGAATTCTAGGTAAGCCAGATTTGAACAACTATTGCAATTTGCGGACCGAAATAAATTCATTTTCTAGTTGATGAAGGTTTCACTTTCTTCGGCATTTTTCTTTTTTTTAAAAACTTTTATCATGCAGTCTCGAAGTAAATGACGGTAAACATATGAGTATCCGGCTCGTTTTTGGCGGGCACTTTATTCATGAAGAAGTTAATAGAATTATATCAAATAAACAAAATCATTGACTAAATAGCTTTACTTTACGTTTTGGGTAAATTTCATGGCTTTGAAACATATTGTATAGTTTTGAAAACATCAAAGCTTGTACATAGAACATAATATGGGTATTTATGTATACCTGTAGCTAAATTCGTATTATAACACATCATGTCAAAGTTACTGAAACTATATACTCAAACAATATAAGTATGACATTGATTTACCAGATATATAGTATTGATATGTTTAGTGAAAGCTAATTTAGGCAATTTTGAAGAAGTCTTTAGAAGTACAACGTTTGAGTTTGACAGTTTAAAAATTATTGGCTTATACCATAGAAATTTTACTGTACGAGCAACCCCTCACAAAAATTTCTTACCAGAAGGTGTTTATCGCTCATTGCCTCTTACAGACAATTATGAGTTCCTTTTTACATTAAGTTTATTTTGGCTTTAAATTGAACAATATGCCTTCATTCTTCAACTTATTTGTATTGATTAGTTGAAATTAAATATCTTGTATAGTTTCTTACATCTGTATCTAAAATAAAACGGATTACGAATGAGCTTTTTATCAAACTTCCATACATATAATTCAAAGTAATTCTTCAATTAGGAAGTAATCTTTTCCAAGAAGAATTCGAGAGGTAAATTAATTAAACTTAATAATTAATTAATTACTTTAATTACTTTGGTGTCACTCCATAAGTCATTGTTTCTCAAAAAAAAAAAAAGAATATTCTATCCTTTATTGTTATATACAAATCTGATTTCCTTTCCATCGCCAGGATTCTGAAATGAAGGTAGCATTACAGGTTTATAGTTGACAATTTATGAAGGTTTTTGATATTCTTGGCCAACCGTTATACAATATTCATTTGTTTGGCTTCACGAACCTAGCCAATAAGAGCATTTTGGAAAAATTCTGCACCTAACAGCTCTAATTTTTTTATGTTATTACTTTTTTTATTAAGAGTTAAGAATCATTAAGTTCAATGTGTAATGTGACGCCTACGCCCGGGAATCGAAGTGATTCCGATCCCGAACCCTTGTAACCGGCCAGATGGATATGTCCTCGAAGTGCCAGCGGACTTCATCTGTCGTGCGAATATCGTTGTGCAGAAAATATTTTTTTTTCTGTCCAAATATTTAGATCCGTGGATATAAATATTCGAAATATAGAATTAATCCAACCCCGGCACATTTCGAGACATAGCCATCTGGAAATGCCCCTCCACCGTGGCCATCGAGAACACTATGCCACTGGCGACATCTGGAGAGGCACATTGCCGCCATATGGCGTGCCATTCCACACACAGATGTTTTGTCCGAGGTGACAACCGGGATTTTTGACAGCCACATGTCGGGTTCGTTTTTCGTTGCTGTCGTCTGCTAATCGTGTCCATTGTCGTGAATCGCAAAATTCGGAAATTTGTATGAACTGACCGTACTTGTTAGTGATTGTATTATGGCTTAGATGCGAAATATCGAAAGCAATCAAAAATAGCAGCTGCTAATTGTTGGTTGCGGCAGATTCCGGTATTCGCTCTCGTTTGTGCCGAAAATATCTATAGAAAGGTAAGACTGCTAACGAATATCTCCCGGGTTCCGTCTCTAACCTCATTCTTGATAGAAAATCGCAAGAAAATGCCGAAGAACAAGAAGGAATCCTGAACGAAAGTTGTTGCGTTCGTATGATAATGTAAACAATTTTCTTGAATGGTCTGATGTCTTTTTGAAAAGTGGTGACAATTGTGACAATGAACTGACTCGGTATTGTGATCCACTAGAGCTTTGCTGCAATTATTGCGAAGCTATGCAGCGGCTGATCACCTCATCAAATTTAACGTTGCGTGAACTGCGGACTAAGTGGGAATATACCTTCGATAAAACAATTTCTCTTAATGAATCCAGTAGGAGAATAATTCAACACCAAAATGATTTGACACTTCTTAATGCGGAAATTCGAAGTAATGCTTGCTACTTTGTTCAGATTGATCAATTGGCATATCGCTTGCAATCCGCAGTACAGATTGCAGTCTTCGATTCAGCAACGTACATTGTACGGTATAAACATATGTTCTTAAAAGTTATCAACGTTATTCGCGGGTATGCTTCTCACGTTATCAAAAATGCGGCTCAGGAGAGTGTCATATCTGGAAAGGAGGACAATTCAGGTTACAGTTTCTAATATCACTCGTTACCTACTTTTAAACTCTGGATGTCATAACATGAAATCAGGATTTATCTCAGAGTCAGCTGGTTTCCATTTAAGAAAAATAGTTAGATAAAACTGCACAATATTTACATTCGAGATTTAAACGTGAGATCAAGGTGATTGGCTTAAAGAAAAGATTTGCTTGTACATTTGAATATTTACAACTTAATGAAATAAGGCTGAACGAATTTTGTAACTATCAAAGATTAATAAAATTAATTATTTGGTCATAAATATAAGCAAAATTTCATGTTATGGCGCCACAGTTGATATCATTTTGTACATAAACTCAAATTCTGTTAAATGTATAGTAAATTTTATGCGAATAAGCATTCCGTTTGCATCGATTCAGAATGCTTAGTAGAAACATCATCATATACCTAAATAGTATGCAGAAATGTTAGCTGTAGAAAAATATTTTAACAACCAGTTAATATAGTTCTAAATATTTATTGAAAGTTGAGTGTTGTGGGCTGGTGTTTGTTTTTATTGAATCTTAAAAAAAAGTAAGAATTAAAGAAAATTAGAAGTTCTCCTAGTCATTCGGCCCAAAAATATTAAGAAATATTTTTATGGAATAAGTTCAAAATTGCCGGACGTAATCGTTTAATTACAACAAATATAAACCCATTTAAAATAAACACCTAGAGCAAAACAAACACTTAGTAATAATAATACACAAATAATCTAGAAACCCTACAACTAACCCATTTAAGAATTTCAGACTTAAGTTAATAACATCAATTTAAATGTATTGCAGGATTTAGAAGCATGTAAAGATTTAACTTTAGTTTATGTATCGATTATTACATTAACACAACAGAAATAACAACCTGAACAACTGTCAAGAGAACGCGTAAACGGCAAGCTGGAGCGAAAAGTAGACAGCACACCGACAGAGAGAGCACTTAATTTAAATACACAACAAGGCGGATTTGTTCGAGCAACAAACGACTGAGCCTAATTTTGTATTTAGATGAAGCAAAAATCCTTTACTAATAATATGAACACATGACAACCAACCAACCACAACACGATAATTTGCATTATCTTAGTTTACTGTACTTTAGCTTCGTTATGTTACCTTAGTTCCATACTCTTTTAACCTTTGAATTATTAAGGAGAAAATCAATTTCAACAAATTTGAACAAGGATTAGTAAAATGGCAATTAACCGTATTTTTCAATAATCATTAAACCTAATATTAAACACGAATGATTAATTGTATAAAATTCTCATATAGATTACGACAAAATAGGATATTTAATTAAAGTAGCTTACAGGATAAGGATAGATAAAAATAGAAATATTAATAGAGAAATTATATAAATTTTTTTTTGGAACTAAATAAAAATAACATGAATTGCTAGATAACTAACGACTTTCCTTTTCAGTGGCTCGTTCTTTTTCAGCGTGAAAGGGAAGTGCAGGGTAGGTATGCCGTCGCGAGGTTAGGGTTTCTGCAAATCCGCTGAAGTCGGTTTCGCGTTGCGCGCGGTACGCGGTACCTTTGATTGTTTCGTCATTTCTTTAGCGTAGTTTTCTTCGGTTTAAGTTCGAGTAGCATATTTTTCGGTACCGCGTCGGTGAATCGGTAACGCGCCTATGGGTTTTTGTAGCGTTTTTGATTTGAGATCTGTGGATAGATCACATCCAGAATTAACGTAATGTAGGTTTCTCGTTCTGGATGAGTAATTGTTGACGCGTTTGGAAAACGGGCAAGTTCAGGTGACTGAAATATTGTAATTGAGCGTAATCCATTCGGAGACCCGCGACCGAAATCCTCTCCGAACTAGCTGGCCGACAAGCAGTCACCGCGTGAATGGATTACGGTGCCCGGATTGGTTGACCTGTTGGTACCATCCGTTGGCACTACTCAGACTTAACGTCTAGAACCGATGAGAGGTCGGTTCCGCGTTCGATCAGAAAGTAGAAATTCATTACAAATGGCGCCCAACGTGGGGCCAAAAACATCCTAAGGGGGAAAGAACTTCGCGTCTTCTGACGAGTTGGTCCTTTACGGAGGATGTAAGGTACCTTGGTACTCGAGTCCCACTATCAGGAGCAGTGGAGTTGTGTGATACACATTAGGAGTCGCTTCACGTGAGTTGTAGCTTCCGCTCTCCTTTGTATGATTTTTTTTTTTTCGCGACAGAATCCTTCCGATGTGTTGTCCTAGGCTAACCCCTGTAAGGACCTTCTATTTTCTTGATGGAACTGCCAGCCTGATGGGTTTACCTATCAGCATGGACTCTCAAGAAAATAGAAGGCTACCTTGCCTTTATGTCGCGGAAGTATTCTAATTATTTCGTATGCGTGATAGACGAGTGGTATCGGTTCAAAGTTCGGTGGCGTATGCTGGAGTTGCGAAGCCCGGAATGCTTCCACGCGTCGGGAAATTTTGACCGCGTACTAAAATCGTTACGGTAGCTCTACCACTTGTCTCGTCGAGTCACTTTAACGTAGTTTAGAGACGGTTTTTTGTAATGTATGTGGGTTATGGGGTAATTTTCGTAAATCGACCAAAAGCACCCTTTCTTCGGCAGATTACCACGCACTCTCATTTCCCGTTGGAGGAGTCGACCACTGGAAAGGAAAGGTATATCAAATAAATTTTTTTTCTATTTTCTATAAATAGCTCGCCACTAACGGCCACTAATTTAGTGATAAGTTTATAGTAGGAATAAGTATATTCTATATATTTTTTTTTATTTTATTTTAGCACCACAATTAACCCACACGAAATGGCAACGAAGCGGACCCCCGATAAGCGGTGGACCCGATCCAAAACGGTACAACCAGCTAACTGCGGGATCTGCTTCGAAGACGTAGTGGAGGGCGTACACAGCGTGCGATTGGATTGTGGACATTTATTCCATCGTGCCTGTGTACAACAGCTCCTCCTCACGTCAGAACTGTGTCCCTTATGCCGGCGACCCATAGATCGGTCTGCTCTAGACGTCCCCCTCGGAACGCCCCTACCAACGCGTGGAGCAGTGGCGAAAGGAGTTCCAGAGGCCGAACAGTCCCAACCACTCTTAGACCTGCAAGGAGCAGTAGGCGGTGAAGTTCCGGCTGCAAGTGTCGTGTCCGAGGTGACAACCATGCCTTCCGCCCACTCCATTGACACCCTCGTCGCGTTGATGAGGGATATGTCGGAGAGGATTGGCAACCTGGAGGGAAAGATCCAGAATCTCCCGTTGAGCCAACCACCCAGCCGCGTGAGAACTCCGCTTGGCTGGGAGCCAAATCCCAGTGTGGCGATGCCCCACTCCCGACAATCCGAGCAATGGGTCCCACCTCCAAGGAACTCGGGAATGGATCCCAGAGCTCCCGAATACAGACCGCGACACAGTACCGGACCTCCGTTGGTACCTCCAGCCCCCGAGGCAGTTCAGTACAACAGGTCAGTAGAGGATGTGATTCCCCCCGGGAACGCATTGACACTTTTCCGAGACCCGACGCCTCGTATCATGGAGAGTTGGCGCCTGAACTTTACAGGGTTCAACGATATGATATCGGCGGACCGGTTCCTTTTCCGGATTCAGGCGTTGGTATCCAGCACCCTGGGAGGTGATTCCTCGGCCTTCCTCCGGCATGCACATCTTTTGTTCAGCGGCGACACTGCCGACTGGTACTGGAGCTTTAAAGAGTCAACGCCACGTCCCACTTGGCACTCTTTCAGTGCAGCCTTCCGCAATCGATTTGAGGATGGCTTCACTGAGAGAGAGCTAAGAGAGCAAATAAAGAAACGGAAACAAGGCGCTCACGAACCGTTCGACCAGTACTACACCAGTATAGTGAGATTGAGCACTCGCCTGCGAAATACCATGCCCGAGGACGAATTGGTAGAAATTATCAGAGAGAACATGCGCTGGGATCTCCAGAACAGCCTTCTACATTTTCCCATCAACACCATACAGGGATCGCGCCTCCATGCCCGTAGACAAGAACACTTGGATGAGCGACGAGGTACCTTCCGTCCACAACCTCGCATAACGGGACCAAATCCCCGAAATCATCACACCGCGGAGTTGATGGCAGCGGACCACCTGCTTGCTGATCCAGTACCAATACCGAGGAGCGGAGCACCACCGGAGCTTGAGGACCCAGCCCGACGGTCTGTTGGAACTGCCGACAACCGGGACACCGGTTCTATGCATGTCCAGCGGAGCCAACGCTTTTCCGCTTTACTCATCCAGAACGAGAAACCTACATTACGTTAATTCTGGATGTGATCTATCCACAGATCTCAAATCAAAAACGCTACAAAAACCCATAGGCGCGTTACCGATTCACCGACGCGGTACCGAAAAATATGCTACCCGAACTTAAACCGAAGAAAACTACGCTAAAGAAATGACGAAACAATCAAAGGTACCGCGTACCGCGCGCAACGCGAAACCGACTTCAGCGGATTTGCAGAAACCCTAACCTCGCGACGGCATACCTACCCTGCACTTCCCTTTCACGCTGAAAAAGAACGAGCCACTGAAAAGGAAAGTCGTTAGTTATCTAGCAATTCATGTTATTTTTATTTAGTTCCAAAAAAAAATTTATATAATTTCTCTATTAATATTTCTATTTTTATCTATCCTTATCCTGTAAGCTACTTTAATTAAATATCCTATTTTGTCGTAATCTATATGAGAATTTTATACAATTAATCATTCGTGTTTAATATTAGGTTTAATGATTATTGAAAAATACGGTTAATTGCCATTTTACTAATCCTTGTTCAAATTTGTTGAAATTGATTTTCTCCTTAATAATTCAAAGGTTAAAAGAGTATGGAACTAAGGTAACATAACGAAGCTAAAGTACAGTAAACTAAGATAATGCAAATTATCGTGTTGTGGTTGGTTGGTTGTCATGTGTTCATATTATTAGTAAAGGATTTTTGCTTCATCTAAATACAAAATTAGGCTCAGTCGTTTGTTGCTCGAACAAATCCGCCTTGTTGTGTATTTAAATTAAGTGCTCTCTCTGTCGGTGTGCTGTCTACTTTTCGTTCCAGCTTGCCGTTTACGCGTTCTCTTGACAGTTGTTCAGGTTGTTATTTCTGTTGTGTTAATGTAATAATCGATACATAAACTAAAGTTAAAATCATTACAAATGTTAAAATTCTTCGCATTAAAGATTGAATTTCATCCAGAAAATTTTTGTGAAATACACTTGAAAGGCATTACTGAATATTTCTTTCAGCATTTTTACAGTAAATAAGATTAAAAATGGTTGTAATCAATGCACTGGTTCCATTCAACTGACTATGCCTGGTTGAAATATGCATTATATTTAGTAGTATTCATAATAGAGGTAATGATCCGTACGATCCCACAACCATGTCCATAGCAGCCCAGTAAAGTAAGGATATGTTTATAGTAACTATTTGAAATACGGAGCTGCTACGTCGAGACTTGCTAGCCAATTGCAGCAGATTACAGAGACGTATCTGAAAACGATCAATTTAACCTTGAAGAATGCCATCTACTGTCACTTCTTCTACGGGAGCAAAAGAACGTATACTGCCACGGTCTTTAAATAGGGCCACATCAAATGTCTACACCAGTTAATTTCCGTAAAGTTCTATGTGACTACACAAGGATTAATACAGAACTTACTTTCATACAACCCCGCACTGAATTTGTCCTTTTTAAATTTCCGTGTGTCAATATCAAAGTTGAAATTTAATGCCGGAATGGCCGTCGTTTGCGAAAATATAAGCCCGTCGCCAAAAAGCCCTTTCCTTTGCACTTAAGAACCACTCTCCGTTGTACGAACCGATGATCAGATACAGATTTCACTGTCGTGTTGTCGATGAGAAGTTATCGGCTTGCTCGTTCGTATTCCTACCAACAAATCTCAACAGATTCGTTCTTGTCCAGATCCAGCTACATGCGATACAAAATCGAAATATTACACAAATCTCCGAAAATTTAAAGACTTCGTGATTATACCTACATGCAGCCACTCGTATTTGTGCACCGTTCGTTCTGTTTGATCCTTCGCTGTCGGTTAAAACTCCTTAAAATTCCTGCTGCGTGGCGGCTCTCCAAGATAACCTTGTTCTACGTCGCGGCCACTACCTCCACACTTCAATTCCATGTGGCTGTCAAATTCTGTTGGCATCCGACAACAAAATAGACGTGGGATGTGCACTGGTCGCAACCAACGTACAATGACAAGCCACCTAGCAGCGAAGTGTGTTGGTAGTGGGCACCAGCGGCGTCGCCTGATTCATTACAGGGCAGTGTCCACGATGCCTACCAGGCATGGGGAGACTGAAGGAAATGCTGCTTGGCCCTAAGATGTTTTTTTTTCTTTTTCTCTCAGCGTCGTAGGTCTTTGGCATGGTAGACTCCCAGCTCCTTTCCGGACATGTCCGCAATGAGGTACCGCGTGGGACTGAAAACTTGTAGGACTCGACACTTCACGAGCTTCGTGTCTAGCTTGGCAGTGTAGTGCCGACCTGCTTCACTTTGTCTAAAATTCCGTCGGTAGATTTCGTCGCCTGCCTTGAAGCCAGAAGGATGGGATCGCAGATTGTGCCGCTCCTCCCCCACCCGTCTACTGTCTTCAATCCTCTCCCGGATTTGTTCTCGTAGAATTTGGAGTTTCTCGTGCGGCTCCAGCGCCACTATTGGGTCTTCCAACCCTTTCAACTGCCTCAATAGCCGGTACGAGTTTCCGTGGCAAATCATATGCTGGCCGAACACGGCAAAGTATGGGGAGATGCCTGTGGTGGAGTGATACAACGAACGCAGGGCACAGGTGATGGCGGAAATCCTGCGGTCCCAATCCTTCTGATCCGGTTGGACGTAGGCCCGAATGGCGGCTATGAGGGTGCGGTTCAATCGCTCGGACGCATTGGCTTGCGGAGAGTAAACGGCAGTCCGCTGCTGCGTAATGCCATACTTTTCCATTAATTTTCGAAATCTAGACGAGGTGAACTGAACTCCGTTGTCGGAGACCAGCTTCTCCGGTACTCCAAATATATGGAAAACGCGATTTTCCAGAAAACTGACTATGGGGCTGGTGTGCAGGTTTCGAAGAGGTTCCACAATCGGAAATTTGGACAAGTGGTCCAGGACCACGACAGCTCCCGTGTATCCCGAAGTCGAGCGAGGGTACGGACCGATGAGATCTATATACAGGCGCTGGAACACCCGCTCCGGTAGTTCGAATTTCCCATCGGGGGCCGAAGAACAGAATTTGGCGCTTTAGTGCATTTGCACAGCTCACAAGCGGCTACGTACTTTTTCACTTGCTGCGCCATCTTAGGCCAAAAGAAGTAAGTCTTCAGCCGCCGAAGCGTACGACCATAACCGCCGTGTGCACTCAATGGGTGGTCATGAGCCCGCTTAATCAATTCGCATGTCAGTTCTTCGGGCACCCATAACTTCCACTGTTCCTCTTCTTGAATGGGGTCTCCGGAGGCGTGTCTCGTCCGCTTGTATATAAATCCCTTCGTCACCCGTAGTTCTGGCAGCTGTGGCAACTGGTTCTGAATCATATTCATCAGCTGGGTATAACATGCTGACTTGAAGGAGGAATGGTCCAAGTCGATCCATAGGGGGCTGTCGTCCTCCTGGGCCAACTCGGCTCCTTCAGGGGTGAACATCCCCGATAGTGTGTCGGGTACCACGTGCTGACTTCCCTTGCGGTGTCTTATTGTGAAGTCAAACGCCTGTAATTTCAAGGCCCATCTGGCCAAGCGGCCGTGAAGATCAGTTTGGCTCATCAGCCATTTCAGTGACGCATGATCAGTGACGATTTCAAAAGGATGTCCTTCTACATATGCTCGAAAACGTTTCGCTGCCAGCACAGCCGCTAGGCATTCCTGCTCCGAGACCGTGTAGTTCCGCTGGGCCTGGTTCAGCTTGTGGGACATGAAGGCTATAGGTCTCTCCTCGCCGTCTTGTGCAACCTGGACTAAGACTGCTCCCACCCCATGTTGACTCGCGTCACAATGGATTGAGAACGGTTTGTCGAAGTCCGGGCTGTGCAGTACGGGGGCTGTAGTCAGACTCTTCTTTAGCTCTTCAAAGGCTCGCAAGCTGGGCTCTTCCCAGACGAACTACCGTCCCTTACGCAGCATGTCGGTCAAAGGAGTGGTAATGGTGACATAGTCACGTACGAAACGCTGGTACTACCCGCATAAGCCTAGGAATCGGCGTAATTGCTTGGTGGTCTTGGGTAATGGAAAAACGTCAATCGCTTGAGTCTTGTCCGGATCGGTTTTGATATTGCCATGCCCAATGATGTGACCTAAGTACTTCACCTCCGTCATCACGAACTGACTCTTCTGTATGTTGATGGTTAACCCTGCCCTCCGGATGTGTAGCGCCACCTCCTGAAGCAGGTCGATGTGTTCGTTAAAGGTCTCGGTTATAAGCAGCAGATTGTCCAAGTACACGAAAACTTGTTGCCGTAAATGAGGTGGTACCACCTTATCCATAAGGCGCGTCATTGTTTGAGGGGCATTGCACAATCCGAATGGCATGGTCACGAATTGATACAGGGGCCGACCTGGGACTGTGAAGGCTGTTTTCTCCTTTGAGCCAGGGTCTAAGGGAATTTGCCAGAAGGCGTCCTTGAGGTCTAAACTCGTGATGAAGTGGGCTTTAGGCAACCGACTCAAAATGCCTTCAATCAACGGTAGAGGGTATGCGTCCTTGACAGTGACGGCGTTCAAGCGTCTGGCATCTAAGCATAGCCGGACCTTGTTCGGCTTGATAACTAAGGTGACTGGGGAAGCCCACGCGCTCTGCGATTCTTCGATCACGCCTAATGCTAGCATTCGATCAACTTCGGCATATAACAACTTTTCCTTCGACGGAGATATGGCAAAATGTCTCTGTTTTATGGGTTTAGCATCCCCCACATCTATAGTGTGTAACACTAGTACCGTCCGCCCGAGACCTTCCTTCTCATGCGATGGAAAAGCCGATATAGCCGAGTCAAGTCTCAGTTGCTGATTCACATCCAGTGTATGTCGTAATAAGTGATTGGTTTGAGTGTGGTCAGGAATTGTGGTGACGGACTCCAGGGTCATACCGGAAAACAGTGCCGGGGCCAAGTTAAATTTTCGAACGAAATCCACCCCTAGGTAAAGATTCTGGGTTAACTGAGGTATGATGTAAAATTCCATAGGTTTAGTTACTCCTTTAAAGGTGACATCCTTCGTAATTTTTCCCACTACAGAGTGACGAGTTCCGTCCGCCGTGCTTAACCAGGTGGTAAAATGGTGGATTTGGTCCGCGTGCATTGCCAGTACCTCCCCTGCAAAATCAGCAGATATGCAATTCACACTGGCTCCCGTATCGACTAAACCTGACAATCGTTTTTGCAGGAGGTGTACTGACGCATATGGTCGAACGTCATCCCACAATAATTCGTCTAAGTGAATGTCCTTCAGCACCTTCCTCGACTGCCTGACCCTTCTCCAGAAGCTCCGCATCCGACGCGTGGCTCGCTTTCTTCGCGGTGGGGCAGTTGTAGCCAACTCCTCGTGGAAGATGCGCTGTCGAGTAGCCAAATAATTCCGCAGTCTGACGTGGAAATGTTTGACATGCTAAGGAACCTTCGCCTCGCTATCATTTCCCTGCGCGTCTGCCTCGACAAAGGATGGCGTCAGTGGTGGAACTTTGGGAGAACTGTGTTTGGCGGTGCGAGTCAACAGAATTGCAGTCATGTCTGGGGCTTAGTCATAGCTAGTGATGGGGCCAGCATTGGTTCGGCCGGGTCTTAGGAGTGCCGACGGGTGGTCGCGGCACTCGCTGGCAAGTTTTTTCGCAATTTGCAATTTGCGCAATCAGGTGCGTAAGTGTCGGCCTTCCCGCATCGGTAACAGAAGAGCGTCGGTTCTGCTGGACATGCATAGAACCGATGCCCCGTTTGTCGGCAGTTCCAACAGACCGTCGGGCTTGTAATTGCTTCAAGGGAGGGTCGATCAATCAATGCTGGGTCCTCAAGCTCCTGTGGTGCTCCGCTCCTCGGTACTGGTACTGGATCAGCAAGTAGGTGGTCCGCTGCCATCAACTCCGCGGTGTGATGATTTCGGGGATTTGGTCCCGTTATGCGAGGTTGTGGACGGAAGGTACCTCGCCGCTCATCCAATTGTTCTTACCTACGGGCATGGAGGCGCAATCCCTGTATGGTGTTGATGGGAAAATGCAGAAGGCTGTTCTGAAGCTCCCAACGCATATTCTCTCTGATAATTTCTACCAGTTCGTCCTCGGGCATGGTAGTTCGCAAGCGAGTGCTCAATCTCACTATACTGGTGTAGTACTGGTCGAACGGTTCATGAGCGCCTTGTTTCCGTTTCTTTATCTGTTCCCTTAGTTCTCTCTCAGTGAAAGAGTTCCAAGTGGGACGTGACGTCGACTCCTTAAAACTCCAGTACCAGTCGGCAGCATCTCCGCTGAACAAAAGATGTTCATGCCGGAGGAAGGCCGAGAAATCACCTCCCAGGGTGCTGGATACTAACGCCTGGATCCTGAAAAGGAACCGGTCCGCCGATATCATAGCGTTGAAACCCGTGAAGCTCAGGCGCCAACTCTCCATGATACGAGGCGTCGAGTCTCGGAAAGGTGTCAATGCGTTCCCGGGGGGAATCACATCCTCGATTGACCTGTTGTAAGGAACTGCCTCGGGGACTGGAGGTACCAACGGAGGTGCGGTGCTGTGTCGTGGTCTATACTCGGGAGCTCTGGGATCCATTCCCGAGTTTCTTGGAGGTAGGGCCCATTTATCAGATGGTCGAGAGTGGGGCATAGCCACACTGGGATTGGGCTCCCAGCCAAGCGGAGTTCTCACGCGGCTGGGTGGTTGGCTCATGGGGAGGTTCTGGAGCCTTCCCTCCAAGTTGCCAATCCTCTCCGACATATCTCGCATTAACGCCACGAGGGTGTCAATGGAGTGGGTGGAAGGCGCGGGTGGAACCTCGGACGTGGCAACTGCAGCCGGAACTTCACCACCTACGGCTCCTTGAAAGTCCCTCAGTAATTGGGGCGGTTCGGCGTCTGGGACCCCTTTCGCTACTGCTCCACGCGGTGGGACGGGCGTTCCGAGGGGGACGTCTAGGGCGGTCCGCTCGATGGGTCGCCGGCATAGCGGGCAAAGTTCGGACGTGAGGAGGAGCTGTTGGACACAGGCACGATGGAAAAGGTGTCCGCACTCCAATCGCACGCTGTGTACGCCCTCCACTACGTCCTCGAAACAGATCCCGCAGTTAGCTGGTTGGACCGTTTTGGATCTGGTCCAACGCTTGTCTGGGGTCCGCTTTGTCGCCATTGTCGTGTGGGTTTAATATGGGTGTTGGTGCCGTATTTTACTGAAAGAATAAAAAAAAGCAACTTAATCCTACTTCTACTTCTAATCTGTATATATATGCAAAAAACAAACTTAATGCTGGATAAGTGGCCGATAGTGTCGAGCTATTCCGTGACTATAGAAAAAAAAATTTAGGTGATAGACACTTTCCCTTCCAGCAGTCGACTCCTCCAAAGGGAAATGAAAGTGCGTGATAGTCTGCCGAAGAAAGGGTGCTTTCGGTCGATTTACAAAATTTAACCGCTAAACCCACATACATCACAAAAACCGTCTCTAAACTACGTTAAATGACTCGACGAGACAAGTGGTAGAGCTACCGCAACGGTTTTGTACGCGGTCAAAATTCCCGACGCATGGAAGCACTCCGGGCTCCGCAATTCCAGCATACGCCACCGAACGTTGAACCGATACCACTCGTCTATCACGCATACGAAATAGGTAGAATCCTTCCGCGACATAAAGGCAAGGTAGCCTTCTATTTTCTTGAGAGTCCAGGCCGACAGGAGAAACCCCATCTGGCTGACAGTTCCATCAAGAAAATAGAAGGTCCTTACAGGGGTTAACCTGGGACAACACATCGGAAGGATTCTGGCGCGAAAACAAAATCAAACAAAGGAGAGCGGAAGCTACAACTCACGTGAAGCGACTGCTAGTGTGTATCACACAACTCCACTGCTCCTGTTTGTGAGGCTCGAGTACCAAAGTACCTTACATCCTCCGTAAAGGACCAACTCGTCAGAAGACGCGAATCTTTTATCCCCTTAGGATGTTTTGGGCCCCACGTTGGGCGCCATTTGTAATGATTCTACGCTTACGTGCGAACGCGGAACCGACCTCTCATCGGTTCTAGACGTTAAGTCTGAGTAGTGCCAACGGATGGTACCAACCGGTCAACCAATCCATGCACCGTAACCCATTCACGCGGTGGCTGCTTGTCGGCCAGCTAGATCGGAGAGGATTTCGGTCGCGGGTCTTCGAATGGGTTCCACTCATTTACATATTTCAGCCACCTATACACGCCCGTTTTCAAACGCGTTACAAAACAAAACCATACGGAGAGGAAACCTATTCTACGTTACTCCGTATTTCTTCCTATAACCAGTCGAAAGAACAAAATCTAATTTTTATTTCGCGTTCCCGAATTTCCGACGCGGTACCGAAAAGTATACTACGTTAACTCAACCCGACAAAAGCTACGTTAAAGAAAAATCAACAACAACTAAGGTACCGCGTACCGTGCGCGACGCGAAACCGACCTCAGCGGATTTTTTTCAAACCTTACCCTCGCGACGGCATACTTACCCTGCACCTCATTTCCCACTGAAAAGCAGAACTACTGGAAAGGAAAGTCTATTTTTTCGTTAATAATTCATTTTTATAAACTTTATATCAGGAAGTCTTCACCTTTCCTACGATTAATCATACGCCCATAATGTTTTATAAAAAAAATTAAATTTAAAATAAAATTTAAAACAGTTGCTCGTTACAGGAACTAATACAAATTTTAATATTAACGTATGAATTAAAATGCTCTAACTTACTTTAAGTAATAAATTTCTTATTAATTTTTCATTTTTTTTTTTGAAATTTTGACAAGCTTAAAGTTTATTTTTCTTAATTTAGGTACTTGGTTATTTTACACGATCGTGTAGCGAAAATGTTGATTTGATAAGCCACCGAGAAAAGTTATTCTGTCCATAACCGTTACCCAAAACTAAAAGATACAAATTTTTCGTACATAGTACCATTTGACATATGACAAGGTCCTTATATTTGGCGCATTAACTGTATTCTAGGTAAGCCAGATTTGAACAACGATCGCAATTCGGGGACCGAAATAAATTCATTTTCTAGTTGATGAAGGTTTCACTTTCTTCGGCATTTTTCTTTTTTTTAAAAACGTTTATCATGCAGTCTCGAAGTAAATGACGGTAAACATATGAGTATCCAGCTCGTTTTTGGCGGGCACTTTATTCATGAAGAAGTTAATAGAATTATATCAAATAAACAAAATCATTGACTAAATAGCTTTACTTTACGTTTTGGGTAAATTTCATGGCTTTGAAACATATTGTATAGTTTTGAAAACATCAAAGCTTGTACATAGAACATAATATGGGTATTTATGTATACCTGTAGCTAAATTCGTATTATAACACATCATGTCAAAGTTACTGAAACTATATACTCAAACAATATAAGTATGACATTGATTTACCAGATATATAGTATTGATATGTTTAGTGAAAGCTAATTTAGACAATTTTGAAGAAGTCTTTAGAAGTACAACGTTTGAGTTTGACAGTTTAAAAATTATTGGCTTATACCATAGAAATTTTACTGTACGAGCAACCCCTCACAAAAATTTCTTACCAGAAGGTGTTTATCGCTCATTGCCTCTTACAGACAATTATGAGTTCCTTTTTACATTAAGTTTATTTTGGCTTTAAATTGAACAATATGCCTTCATTCTTCAACTTATTTGTATTGATTAGTTGAAATTAAATATCTTGTATAGTTTCTTACATCTGTATCTAAAATAAAACGGATTACGAATGAGCTTTTTATCAAACTTCCATACATATAATTCAAAGTAATTCTTCAATTAGGAAGTAATCTTTTCCAAGAAGAATTCGAGAGGTAAATTAATTAAACTTAATAATTAATTAATTACTTTAATTACTTTGGTGTCACTCCATAAGTCATTGTTTCTCAAAAAAAAAAAAAGAATATTCTATCCTTTATTGTTATATACAAATCTGATTTCCTTTCCATCGCCAGGATTCTGAAATGAAGGTAGCATTACAGGTTTATAGTTGACAATTTATGGAGGTTTTTGATATTCGTGGCCAACCGTTATACAATATTCATTTGTTTGGCTTCACGAACCTAGCCAATAAGAGCAATTTGGAAAAATTCTGCACCTAACAGCTCTAATTTTTTTATGTTATTACTTTTTTTAATAAGAGCTAAGAATCATTAAGTTCAATGTTAAAATTCTTCGCATTAAAGATTGAATTTCATCCAGCAAATTTATGTGAAATACACTTGAAAGGCATTACTGAATATTTCTTTCAGCTTTTTTACAGTAAATAAGATTAAAAATGGTTGTAATCAATGCACTGGTTCCATTCAACTGACTATGCCTGGTTGAAATATGCATTATATTTAGTAGTATTCATAATAGAGGTAATGATCCGTACGATCCCACAACCATGTCCATAGCAGCCCAGTAAAGTAAGGATATGTTTATAGTAACTATTTGAAATACGGAGCTGCTACGTCGAGACTTGCTAGCCAATTGCAGCAGATTACAGAGACGTATCTGAAAACGATCAATTTAACCTTGAAGAATGCCATCTACTGTCACTTCTTCTACGGGAGCAAAAGAACGTATACTGCCACGGTCTTTAAATAGGGCCACATCAAATGTCTACACCAGTTAATTTCCGTAAAGTTCTATGTGACTACACAAGGATTAATACAGAACTTACTTTCATACAACCCCGCACTGAATTTGTCCTTTTTAAATTTCCGTGTGTCAATATCAAGGTTGAAATTTAATGCCGGAATGGCCGTTGTTTGCGAAAATATAAGCCCGTCGCCAAAAAGCCCTTTCCTTTGCAATTAAGATTCGTTCTTGTCCAGATCCAGCTACATGCGATACAAAATCGAAATATTACACAAATCTCCGAAAATTTAAAGACTTCGTGATTATACCTACATGCGGCCACTCGTATTTGTGCACCGTTCGTTCTGTTTGATCCTTCGCTGTCGGTTAAAACTCCCTAAAATTCCTGCTGCGTGGCGGCTCTCCAAGATAACCTTGTTCTACGTCGCGGCCACTACCTCCACACTTCAATTCCATGTGGCTGTCAAATTCTGTTGGCATCCGACGACAAAAAAGACGTGGGATGTGCACTGGTCGCAACCAACGTACAATGACAAGCCACCTAGCAGCGAAGTGTGTTGGTAGTGGGCACCAGCGGCGTCGCCTGATTCATTACAAGACCTAGGAATCGGCGTAACTGATTGTTGATCTTAGTCAGAGGAAAGGCGTTGATCGCCTTTGCCTTATGCGGTTCGGTTTTGATGTTACCGTGGCCAATGATGTGATCCAAAGACTTAACCTCCAACATTATAAACTGGTTCTTCTGGATGTTGATGGTTAATTCTGCCTTCTCAATATGCAAAGGAACTTCCTGAAGCAGGACGATATGTTCGTCAAAATCTCGGTTATGAGCAATACGTTATCTAGGTATACGCAAACTTGGTGCCGTAGGTGCGGTGGTATTACCTTATTCATAAGATGCGTCATTGTCTGTGAGGCATTATACAGTCCAAAAGACATGGTCATAAATTGGTACAATGGATAGCCTGGGACCGTTAAGGCTGTCTTCTCCTTTGAACTAGGATCTAAGGGGATCTGCCAGAAAGCGTTTTTGAGATCTAAGCTGGTAATAAAGTGGGCTTTAGGTAATCGATTTAAGATACCTTCGATCAATGGTCGGGCATATGCTTCTTTAACACGGGCGGCATTTAAGCGCCTGGCATCTAAGCATAGTCAGATCTTATTCGGCGTAACTACTAAGATGACTGGTGAAGCCCACGCACTTTGCGATTTTTCAATAAGACCTAGTGCCAACATCCGATCGGCTTTGGCATATAGTGACTTTTCTCTTACCGGAGATATGGCAAAACGTCTCCGTTTGAGGGGTTTAACATTCTCCACATCTATCGTATGAGACATCAAGGTTGTCCGGCCAAGACCTTCCTTCTCATGCAAAGGAAAAACGCTATAGTCGCGTTTAATCGTAGCTGTTGATTGGCGTCTAGTGCATGCCTAAGTGAGTGAGAATTTAGTGTCACGTCATTTACGGTGGTGACATAGTCAAGTGTAGTACTAGAAAATAATGCCGGGGCCGAGTTAAATCGTCGAACGAAGTCAACCCCTAGTTATAGATTCTATGTCAATTGGAATATAATGTTACAATTCAGGGACTTGGACGCACCTTTAAAGATGACATCCGTCGTGAGTTTCCTTACTATGTAGTGATGAGTTCCATTCACCGTGCTTAACCAGGTAGTAAAGTGCTGGATTTGATCCGCATCGTTTTTCAGGATTTCTCTTGCAAACTCTGCTGCTATGCGGCTGTCGCTGGCTCCAGTGTCAATCAAGCCTACCATCCAATTTTACAAGATCTGTACTGACGCGTATAGGTGAACGTCGTCCTTCAATAATTCGTCTAGCTTGATCACACGCGACATCTTCCTCGACTGTCTCAACTTTCTTCAGAAGCTCTGCATCCAACGGGTGGCTCGCTTCGTTCTCGGAGAAATGGTATAAACAATTTCCTCATTGAAGATGTGTCGACGAGCATTTAGATACTCTCGCAGTCTAACATGAAAAAGCTGAACATGCCACGGGTCACTCGATTCATAACCATTCGCTTGAGGGTCCAGCTCAGTAGCGCTTGACGTTGGCTGCGGAATGTCAGGAGAACTGTGTTTAATGGTGCAAATCAGTAAGGTTGGGGTCGTATCCGGGGTTTGGTTGTCCGTCGCAACGGGTTTATTTTCTTTTCGGTCCTTCTCTACAAGTGCTGACGGGTGTTTGCGGCACTTGTTTGGCATGTTTTTTGCAGCTTGCAGCCTACCCAATTCGGGACATAAGTTCTCGCCTTTCCATAGCGGTAACAGATAACTGACGGCTCGGCTGAACATGCGGAAAACCGGTGTCCCGGTTGTTGGCAGTTCCAACAGACTGTGGGGCTTGCAACTATCTCTATGAAAGGTGGGTCAGTTTCTCGTTCGGACTCGTGATTCCGAGGGGCTCCACTCCTCGGGACATGGGTTGACTCTGTATCTACTTGACCAGCTGCTACCAATTCTATAGTATGACTGCTTCGCTGGCTAGGTCCCGTTATGCGGGGTTGTGAACGGACAGTTCCTCGCCGTTTATCTTGACGTTCTTTTCTATGGGCGTGGAGACCTAAGGCTTGCACGGATTATTTTGACACATAAAAAAGGCTGTTTTGATGCTCTTACCATAAGTTTTCCCTGATGGTTTCCATCAGATCGTTCTCGGCAATAGATGTTCGTAGCCAGTCGACAGGCTTAGTATACTGGTATAAAATTGGTTAAATGTTTCATGAGAGCCTTGTTTGTGCTTTCTTATTTGTTCACGCAACTCCCGTTCAAAGAGGCCGCCATTAAAGTGGTTGTGAAGAGCCGCATAGAAGAAATTCCAATCGTGACGTTCTATGGGTTCCTTAAAACTTCAGTACCTTTTGGCGACATCCCCGCTGAAGAAGAGGTGCGCGTGTCGAAGAAAGGCCAAGGAGTCTCCTTCCAGCGTACTGGCTACTAGTGGCTGTACTCTGAACAAGAACCTGTCCACCGATGTAGTAGGATTAAAGCCGGTGAAGCTGAGGCATCAACTCTTCATTATGCGTGGAGTTGGGTCTCGGGGTTGCGTCGTGAAGATCGCTGAGTAGTCAGCTTCATTGCTCAGTCCACCGTACGGAATTGAGTCGTGCGTTGCCGTTATCGGTGGAGGTGTGGCACTGAACCGCGGTCTATACTCTGGGGCTCTGGTATCCATACCCGAGCTCGTTCGTGGAAGGTTCCAGTCCTCAACCGGTCTAAATGTGGGAATAGCTACATTAGGATGAAGCTTGGTTTCCCCGCTCGCGGCTCCCTGGTTATTTTACAGAGGTTGCATCTAATCCTTACTCTGAAGGTCGTTTGGAACTGTTCTAGGCATAGGAGCTTGGGTTCCGAGAGGAATGTCTAGAATGATCTGATCAATTGGGTGTCTGCACAGAGGAGAGACATTTGAGGTTTGCAAGAGCTCCTGGAGACATATTCGATGGAAAAGGTGTCCTCACTCCAATTTCAAGCCCTTAGAGCCCTCCGTGATGTCCCCGAAATATATGCCGCAGTTAGCCGGCTGTATATTTTTGGAGCGGCTTCAGCGCTTTTCTGGAGTCTGCTTTGTGGTCATGTCTAAGAGGACAGTTAACTCTCTCTCTCTCCCTCTCTCTCTCTCTCTCTCTCTCTCTATATATATATATATATATATATATATATATATATATATGTGTATATATATATATATATATATATATATATATATATATACATATGTATATATATATATATATATATATATATATATATATATATATACATATATATATATATACATATATATATCCCTAAAAAAACGTATCTGAAAGGTTCTGGGTGGCCGATAGGGGCGACTAACTCCACAAAAAAATGTAAACAATGAAAGACTCTTACCTTTCCAGAAGTGCTGACTCTTCCATAGGGTAATGTAAGTGAATGGTGGTCTGCCGAAAAGAGCGTGCTCCTGGTTGGTTTTAAAATGTATCCCAACCCCAAGTACATTACAAAAACCGTTTCTTATCTAGGTTCATTGACTCGACTCAACGAGTGATAGCGTTACCATAAGAGTTTTGTATGTGGTCAAAATCCCGACGTGTGGAAGCATTCTGGGCTTCGCAATTCCAGCATACACCACTGAAAGTCAAAGCAAAATCAGTTATCTATCACGTATAAAAAAATGTGTGGAATCCTTCCGCATCATAAAGGCCCGGTAGCCTTCTATTTTCTTGAGAGTCCAGGTAGATAGGAGAAATCCATTTGGCTGACAGTTCCCATTAAGAAAATAAAGGTCCTTATAAGTTTTACCCTGGGATAACACATCGGAAGGGACCTTTCACGGAAAAAATAAAACAAATGTCATGGTAACGCCAACTGAAGAGCACCGAAGAAATCGAGAAGAGTCAGTCGCAGTCAAACCATCAACCAATTCATTGTATTTTGAACACAATAAATTGATTTTTAACAAACGGTGCGCGTTAGTGATTGTATTGGCAGGTAGTTTTCTGATGATGTATTCCAGAGCTAAATTGAATAGCGATGGGGCCAGTCCATCTCCTTGCTTTAGTCCGATAATTGTGTCAAAGATATCGGTGAAATGGTTATTGATGCGGATTCAGGAGGCTGTTGACGTCGATGTCATTACAAGAAGGACTGATTTGACTGGAATGCCAAAGCAAAGCATTATTTGTTAGAGTACGTTGCGATCCATACTGTCACATGCTTGCTTAAAGTCAACGAAAGTTTAATGTGCGTCTATGTTGAACTCCCAGCATTTCTCAAGTACCAGCTTGAAAGTAAGAAATTGGCCTATCGTCAACCTACCCGCTCTAAAGTTACCTTAATACTCTCCAACAATACTGTTGGCGTATGATCCGATTTTATTTCCCAAGATCTTTGAAAATATTTTGTAGGCCTTACAAAGTAGTGATCTGCCTCTGTAGTTTTTTGCACTGTAGCTTGTCACCTTTTTTGTGGATAGGAAATATAATTGATTGGCTCCACTCTTTTGGCATATGTTCTTGTTGCCAAATGTGCTGGATGGCTTTGTGAATATCTTTTTGAACACTGCTGCTACCACATTTGATGAACTCAACAGGGATCTCATCGATGCCCGCGATTTATTATTCCTTTGGGCTTTGATGGTGAAATAAACTTCGTCGGGAGTTGGTGGAGCCAAAGGAAATTCTCTGGAAATATCTATAGATTCCGATGCTTTGGAGCTGAAATATGATGCCAATCTTTCCGAAATCCTTTTTTCATCAGCGATGATGTTGCGGATTTCATCACGACAGAGCGGGGTCTTAGACTGATAACCACGTTTCGGGCTTTCCACTTTTTTGTTTATTTTTGTCTTGTGTTGTTGCTTGCTAAACTTACATCAGTGCGTCCAATTGGTTGTCATTGTTCTTTTTTATCTTAATTCTAATTATCTTCTTCGCTACTCTTCTGAGATTTTCATAATGTTCTCTCTTTGTCCTAGTTTTCCTACCTAGGTATCGCTTATTCGCCTGATTCTTTGTATCTAACGCATTCTAGCACTGATAAAACCAATCATTTCTTTTGTGCCAGGCTATATGTCCAATCGGTTGTTCTACCACGTGCTTTATTATCGCTTCCACTTCCTCCCATAGCTTGTTGCTTGTTTCCAGCGATATGTCTGATAGGATGGGAGTCAGTTAGTTGTCGAGTGTCTATCGATGTCAGTTCCTGTTGAGGGCTGATCTTCGCTGAATACGCCTTTGATATACGACAGCTGTTCTACCCTACAGATGGGTATATTGAGACTTGTATCGCTACTGGCTTTGTTTTTCCAGAAGTATTCGTGTATTTGGACATTTATTTACATTAGTTTCATGGTCACATTTACTTTACCGACCAAAGAATAGCAGAGTAAGAAACCAAATATGTGGAGCACACGATGTAAACGAAAAATAGCTATATTGCATCATTTGCGTTTTTACTTTGGTATTCGTGATATTCAAGCAACGATTCTGGAATTATAGTGCTATAAAATTGTGTTCGTGTAAAAAATGTAAAACTTTTGATAATATTGTGTAACTTGCTTAAAGTAGAATTCTGTAGATTGGTTATTAAGTTTACTATAGCCGAGAGCTGGTTACATTGGAAATCATCACTATCCATTTGTAAAAGGTAAGCTTTCAGAGTATATTTATATATTTGCGACTGTTAAATAATACTACCAATAAAAGTAGAAAAAATTATCCCATATTTGTATATTGTTTAGTTGGTTTGGTTGTAACTATCATTCAAATCAATGTCTAAGCCTCAGAGCAATAAGAAATGGTGGGGCTATTCGCAAGATAACTTCCTGAAAGCACCCCCACCGACAGTGATAGCGCAGCTCCTATCAAAGAGTATAAGATTGCTGCCAGCAAAAGTAAACAATATTTTATACCAAAAACAAGGGCGTTGTGGAAATAGTTAAACGTTGTAGGCGCATTTGGCGCCAAAGTTTGAAATTTTGTGAATGTGAAGAATATTTTATGCTTCAATATTGAATTCATTTGGAATGAATTTATAGTTACTTTGTTAATCCATTCGGTGGTCACATATGTTGCCATAGAATAAAGTAAAATTTTTTTGATGAAAATTAGGTTCACACTTTTAGATAATCAAAACTTTGTTGAGGTCACTGTATTATATTTAACTTTTGAATAATCTTGGCTGATTTTTTCTCTTAGTTCCAATCAATGCATCATACATAGTAATTTTCTATTATTAAAATTTGGTGTCGTCTGTGACGAATTTTTTAATTCAATATTGTTTAAATTTAGAGAGGAATGTAGGCCGTTAAATTTTTGAGTTTTTTTTATATGTTTAAGTTTAATTTGTTTTTTTTTAAGTTTATAATAATTGATTAGATACAGGGCTTTTGAATTTGGGAAAAAAGAAACCCATCTTGATTAGGAAAGAGTTCACCAATGTCTTATTTTGTTGGCAGATGAATAGATAACGTGAAACTGAGTTTTTTATAAAATAAAAATACTTCCCTGCTCCTATTTCAATCGGGCTTAAGACACAACTTTGGCGGAGTTAAGGCCTTCGTTGAGCAGTGATTTGAAATTCAATACTAGTAACTCTTATCTGCCATCTTAATGATAAAATATTTGCGGCTTCAATCTATATTATATCTATTTATGTAAAAATTCTATTTATACGATATACAAAAATGAAGAAAGTGTGATTTTGAAATTGTTTAAAAAAGTCCTCATAAGTCAACTTTGCCTACTACACTGCTTTACTTGGAGCACGAGCCAAGATCAACTTTGACATTACGACACGAAAGAGAGTTCAAGAGAGCCAACTCTTACCAGTTTGACAGCCCGACACGAAATGTGGCTCTCATCTCTTCCCATATAATTTGTATGGGACTGTACCCTCCATTTTCTTATTGCTCTGAGGTCTAAACTCCCACACATATGGACATGTTTCCGATTCAAGATTTAATTGGCAGGAAAAAATTGTAATACAATTTTTGAACAGGTTGTTTTTTTTTAATATAATCCCCTTTAAATTAAACTATAACTGAAGTTTGAAAATATTTCCTCACTTTCGGGTTAGAAAGATAGATAGAACATCAGAAAATCTTCTTAATTTCTTGGCTGTCCATTGCAATATGGAACTGTTTGCTATGGAGTTATTGAAATGGGATGGAAGTCGTTGGTTTTTGCTACTTAGATTTGAAGTAAGTTTTGTTTTGATTTTCTCATGATGTTTCCACTAATTGGAAACAGTACACAGACAAATTTCTGCTTTCGATTCATCAGCTTCTATCCTCGATATAATTTCCATTTTTTGTCCTACAGTTAATAATTTTCTTGATTATTTTTTTCCTTCCTTTTTTTCACTTTATGTAGGGTTATTCATTATGAGGTTTGGTTTTCAATAGGCTTTTTTTACAAAATATAACTTTTATTCAGTATTGTTTGTCAAATCATCATGGAAAGACTTACACAACAACAACGTATCCAAAATGGCCAGTGGTATTACGAAAATTAGCGAGTGTGAAACGGTACTACTTCGTATACAGCGAGAGGAACAATGCACTTATTGAGAAGTCATTTTTAGGAGAACCTGATTTCATGCTTTGGACCAGTAAATTGGCCGCCTAGATCGTGTGATACCATACCTTTAGATTATTTTCTTTGAAGTTACACGAAGTCTGTGATCTTCAGGGATAAACCAGCTTCAATCGATGCTTTGGAAGCCAATATTACTCATGTCATTCGCGAGATACCCCCCCAAAAACAAACTAAACAATTTTTAAAAGCAAAACACATAATTTTGTGCCCAATAAAATTTTGCGGTAGACTTTGAGTTATTTTGAAGAAAAGACAATTTTTGGCAAAATATAAAAAATGCTCTTTTCATTTTAAGCACAATTTATTTCAAAACTAAGCACTTTAAGCCACTCAGACTAAGAGAACATATCACAAGTACATAAATAAAGTGATTTTGGAAGCGCTGACCATTATTTCTATTGGGGTGGTAATTAGAGGGTGGTTTTTATATTTTTTATATAAATGAAGCCCAGCTTTATTTTCACCATAACTCGTTTGGCTTTGATGCTAAGGACTTCTAAGAAGAACAAAAGTAAAGGCCTTTTAAAGTACTTTAATATAGGTTATCTAAGTTGTTCTCGATAAATGCATTATTTTTCGATTATTTCACACTGAAGCTTTCAATTTTGACATTTGACGAATAAGAATCAACCATCAACAAGCTATTACTCCATTTGTATTAAGTCTACATACATCATAGACCCAGCATTCTTTTTGTTTTTATAAGCTTTATTTTGATGAAGAAGAAGTATTTCCTAAGTGTCGAGTGTGACATATCAAATGAAAGGTATTGTTTTGGAGATCTCAAACATATTGTTTTATAATTTTCAAGTTGGTGATTTCTGAGTTATTAAAGAAAATAAATGATAATTGATCATTCCCCACATCTGAACTCCGAAATTGCAAGCTATAAAATTTGGACAAAAGTACGGAAAATAGTTCTTCACCCCAGGATTACTAGAGAACTATTCAGAAGTCTATAGTCTCGAAGCATCGTTAATGTTCCAATCTTGTGGGTAAGAACTTGTAATTCAAACCATTTTATGTTCCATTCATAATCATATATAAACATCTCAAATTCTTCAAAACATTCGAATTCATTTGGAGCGCATGCAGTGTAAAAAAAAATGTAAAAAAATACTACCTATCCTATTAATATAAGTAATATATCAAAAAATGGAAAATCAGACCGCCAACTAGAAATCATCTTAGTTCTCATATTCGCAAATATATAGCAAGATGGAATTCAAATTTCCCTCTTCAATTTGTATCAGACAAATTTGTCATAAGTGCAAAACAGAAAATGGAGCTATATTTTAAAAAATTGACTGGTTTAAAACATCGTATTACGAAACCCTTTCCATGCGAGTTCCACTTGCACTTGCTCTGTATTACGTATGTTCACGCATAACTTTTGAATGCAGATGGGTAGGGTTGCTATTTTATCATCAATTTATTGAATATGAAGCATATTGTCGTCAAGAAGAAAAGAATCTCGCCAATCCAGCATAAAACGCTTACAGGTTTTGTAAAAAATAAGATGAAAAAATACGTTAGATATCTCTAAACGTAGTAGTGAATTTAAATATTTATTCCCGGTCGAAACGGCAAAAATTGAAATTTTCATCATTTTTGGCTACATTCTCTTTATGATGTGCCGTGAATAAGGGATATGTGGCAGTAGTGGATAATTGAATTCAATAATTGTATGAGTGACAATTTGGTATCAAAATTATACAGGCTTCGCTACACAGAACAAAGTTTGCCAACGGCACCGTTCTGATATTGACAAAACTGACCACCAGATCGGCGACTTAGGGAGGGAAGGAAAGGAGTAAATGATAGCTCAAAAAATTTCCGAATGTAGGCTATGTATTTGTAAGGCTTCTTTGATTGTAGTGGTAGTAGCTTAAAGCATGGGTTGTCTCAGCCGAAGAAGGGCAAACTTAATCAAATGGCGTGAAAATTGAAATTAATAGCTCCATGCTGAATATATGGATAGTCTAAAACGTATTGAGCCGTTTTTGTCACTAGATGGTATTCGTTGTCATATATCAGGCAATTAAAATCAGATTGAGTCAAACTGACATACGTTTGAAAGGTGACATTCCAGCCTACAATTTTCATGTGGACAGTTTTGTATTTCGTCATTCGTATCAAAAGTTGTATTTATTTAAAAATGAGTGAAATTTCTGAAAAAATTCGTTATATTTTGCAATATCACTATGATCAAGGTGAGAATGCATCACAGGCTCGTAGAAAAATTTGTGGTGTCTATGGTCAAGAAACTTTATCAAAACCCACAACTAAGAGATGGTTCGCTCGCTTTCGTTCTGGAAATTTTGATGTCAAAGATGCACCTCGCTCAGGTTTACCAATCACTGAAAAAGTTGATGAAATCTTACAAAAAATTGAAGAAGACCAACACATAAGCAGCCATGACATTGCTAAGGACCTGAATATCATCACCGAACAGTTTTGAACCATTTGCGTAAGGCTGGATACACAAAGAACCGCGACGTTTGGGTGCCGCATGAATTAATACAAAAAACTTTGATCGACTGAATTTCCATTTGCGAAATGTTAATAAAATGCAAAAAAATCGAGCCATTTTTGAAGCAAATCATTACGGGCGATGAAAAATGGGAAAGATACGAGAATGTCATTCGAAAAAGATCATGGTCAAAAAAGGTGAATCATCACAAACTGCTTAAAAGCCAGGATTGACATCAAATAAGGTTATGCTGTGTGTATGGTGGGATTGGAAGGGAATTGTTTATCATGAGATGCTAGAACCTGGCCAAACAGTCAACTCAGCTTTGTACTATCAGCAATTAACCAGATTGCAACAAGCAGTTCAAAAAAACCGGCCAGAATTTATCAAAACAAGTAGAAAGGGCGTTGTCTTCCGTCATGACAATGCCAGACCACACACATCTTTGATGACCCGGCAATAATTGACAGAGCTTGGCTGGGAAGTTTTGATGCATCCACCGTATAGTCCTTGCACCATCAGACTACCATTTGTTTCGGTCTCTGTAGAACTTCCTTAATGAAAAGAAATTCACTTCAAAAAGGGAGTGTGAAAATCACATGGCCAAGTTTTTCTCCGATAAACCACAGAAGCTCTAAGCAGATGGAATAATGGCTCTACCCAAAAAATGGCGGAAGGTCATAGATAATAATAGACAATATGAACTTAAATAAAATCCGTTTTAAATAAAAGAAATACTCAATCGAAAAATGACAAAGAAAAGGCGCAATACTTTTTAGACTTGCCAATATTTAACTAAAAATAAATTTACGCATTTTATTAGTTTCCCAAGATAAATTTGATAATGAACAAAACTTTGGATAAAAATGCATGCAATGAAGTTGTGTTTTCAGAGATTATTGGAAAATTCCAATAAGAATTTGAAAAGCAACTGTTTAGTTTTCTGAGGTATATTTTTCAACAGACTCCGATCGCCTACATGCTAATTATTGAACATTAATCTGATAATAATTTATAAATGTCAGACAGGATACATTTGTAATCAGCCCACTTACTCTTTAGCCCAATCAAAATTCTAGGTAAATTATTCTGAGTTATTTCCAGGCCGCTTGAATTGATGTTGATATTTTATTGATATAAGAATATTAATGGCAATATTCTTTCTGTTAAATATTTTCTTCTTACATACCATAAAAATGAATTATTCTATTCAGTTTTCTGCGAATGGAATATCTTTCTGACTTTTTTTAGACATAAAATAATACCTGCTGTTTTGATGAACAAACTTAAAAAGGAGCAATAGTGACCACTTATGATCATGTATTGTTTGTACTCAGTGAATAACAGGAGCTTCATTGAAGCAATCCTAGATTGATATGTTATTTGCTTTTTTGGAAACAATGTAGCATTGAATTATCATCCTAATTGAAAAGAAGAAATCACACATGACGTTCCCGTGGCATACTTTAGTAAAATACTATTTTTAGTATTAAACAAGCAAAAAACTTCTTTACCCTAAGAGAAGAAACTTAAATCCTGTGACAACGTTTCCTTGTATTTGTCTAAGCAGGAAAGTGAATCCTAATACTTCACTAGAAATAAAATTATGGTAAATATTTAAACATTAATGGTGAAAATACCAAGAATATTATAAATTTATCAATCGAAAGTGAAATAGGATAAAGGATTGGTTTTTGTAATACGGCTTAAAAAACCACTTGCCCAGTGCATCTACTAAGCTTGTTATGTTCTTGCTTTATTTTGTCATGGAATTGCAAACTTTTAACTAATAAGCTTAAATAAAATGACATGAAATTTAAGTGCTTTCAAACTATTTAAATATTTCTTTTTCTAATAGGTTTTAAATAGTTTTTGTTTCGAGATTCTCAAAGTCTACTCTGAAATATCCTAGGTAGTTCTCGTCACAACATTCGCCAATATACGAGAAATGGATTGAATGACTAGATACCCTATATAAAGCTGAGCTGAATGAATATAGTAGTAGTATAAAAATGCGATAAGAGTAGAGCGCGAATTGAAGGCGGTATCGATTGATAGCGAAGTAAAAGATTTTCTTGATCTATTTGAAGACAGTTGAAACATAAATTGATAATACAAGTGAAAAGTAAATTAAAATACGATTTGTAAAATAGGGAAATTAATTATTGTGCATTCTTAGTAAATAAACTCTTTTAACTTAATTTAAAAGACAATGTGTTTCACTTTCCCGGGACATTAAACTTATCGGCCGCGAACCGTAATATGAGACAATATACTATATGCAGGAGAAAAGTTCACTATTTTATGAGTATTATAATTGATGTTTGAATAGTATTGGTTGCTTTTTCTCCTTTCTCCAATTGAATCATAAAATATACAGTAATTTGAATTAAATTGAGTTTGATATTGTTGTATGTATGTATTGTTGTTAAGAGAAACGATTGATTCGATGATGAGTGCCAGAATGCATTAGATGAAAAAAATCAGGCGTACAAAGAATACGTTGGTGGGAATACGAGGATGAAGAGAGAATATTTTGAAAATCTCAGAAGAGTAGCGAATAAGATTATTAGAATTATGAAAAGAAAATACTATGATGACCAATTGAGAAGCGCCGATGTAAGTCTAAGAAGTAATAACACAAGACAAGCATAAAAAGTAGTGAAAAGCCTTAAACGTAGTCATCAGTCCAAAACCACGCTCGGTCGAGATGACATCGGCAATATCATCGCTGATGAAACCAAGATTAAGGAAAGATGGGCATCATACTCCAAGACCCTCCTTAATCCTCTATCGAAACCCAAAAGAATAATAAAACACCGGGCATCGATGAGATTGTAGTGGAGCTCATGTAATGATTTTCAACTTTTTAAGTTCGAACGCGGAACCGACCTCTCATCGGTTCTGGACGTTAAGTCTGAGTAGTGCCAGCGGATGGTACCAACAGGTCAACCAATCCGTGCACCGTAACCCATTCACGCGGTGGCTGCTTGTCGGCCAGCTAGTTCGGAGAGGATTTCGGTCGCGGGTCTCCGAATGGGTTACGCTCAATTACCATATTTCAGCCACCTGAACATGCCCGTTTTCCAAACGCGTTACAAAACAACACCATACGGAGAAGAAACCTACTTTACATTACTCCGTATTTCTTCTTATAACCAGTCAAGAATACAAGATCTAATTTTCATTTCGCGTTCCCGAAGTTTCGACGTGGTACCGAAAAGTATACTACTCTAACTCAACCCGACGAAAACTACTCTAAATAAAATAACAAAACAACAAAGGTACCGCGTACCGCGCGCGACACGAAACCGACTTCAGCAGATTTGGCGAAACCCTACCCTCGCGACGGCATACCTACCCTGCACTCTCTCTTCCCACTGAAAAAGAAAACCCGCTGAAAAGGAAAGTCGTGGTTATCTTTAGCAATTCATGGTGTATTCATCGACAATTCACAATCGTGGTCTTATTCCGTAGATAATTGATTTTACCAATTACGTTATCTTCTAAATAAAGTCTACCGCCCTCCGTCAATGGAAGACCTACATACGTAACTAATCTGTAACTAAGCTCAGCTCACTCTCTGAGATTCATTCAACGATATCGATTAAATTCATACGAAAAGTATTCTGATCAGTATACTGTTCTCTTCCCGGTTTCAAAATTTAATACTATGTTAGTGCGTAAAAGAAACCAAGGCATTCCTTGAAATGATTGTAATGATGGCGATTCCAAAGGAATTTGTGACTGGTGAGATGTGAGTTGAGGTAATTATTTACTTCTATGACTTGGCAATTCAAACGTAATCGAATTAAATAGATTTGTTCAATTGGATTTGGTTAAACTAAATTATATAACTATTCCTTTGGATATCTACCCTTACGTTAGTACAAATATCATATCTAGATTTGATTAAAAATTTGATTAAGTAGTAAACTTGAACAAACGCCTTCAACAATTATCTAAATGTGATGAAGATCTGATTCATATGCGCGTTGAGCAATCTCGTTCCACTTCTCGTCTTAATATTTTGTACAAGGCACGCTCTTTTGGACTTGTCGAGTTTCGAAATTTCGAGGCCAAATTCGACCAATCTTCTTCTGTGAAGCAAATCACTTGCCAAACTGTACTTTTACCGCCGGTTTTCGGTCCACGAATGAGTATCGCCTCGAATCTTGGGTCTCTGGCAATAAGACTTCTGTTTATAAGACTTAAATCAAAAGGAACTTGTTGCTTTTTATTTTCGACTTCTTCCATCAAAGATTTGCCAGAAGTTCTTTTACCAGATTTCGAGTCATATTCGAAGTCAGCAAAAGCGGCTTGGGTGGTTGATTCTGTGAGCCCTTTTGGGTTAGCCTCTGAACTTAGTCGCTTAGGAGAAATTTTGTGATTGGCAGAGAATAAAGGTTTAAGTGCCAACGAATCGTTACCGTATTGCAATATTGTAATAATGACTAAATTAATCACATACTCTCCGTCGACGTCTTGATTGCGATTGTGGTCAATACTCTCGCCGCTGTTACAAGAATATCCACGCGAATTGCTGCCCTCGTCTTCGTTTAGAATCGGAGTCACCACAATCGGCAACAATTGACTGTCCTTAACGGTATCACTACTATTGTTAATGTTATTAGTTATATTACTAATATAAGCGAATGATTCGATTAGTTCTGTATCAGTAGCATTGGGCTCACGAATATGGTCATCAGTCTTATTAACTAGTTCACAGTTGTGACGATAGCTTTCATTCGGACCAGGCTCTTTGAATTCCTTTCGGGATCGTTCTGTTGAAGCTATTTGATAGTTGGTGTGATGAACAGTTACATCTAAAATCGAGTTACTTAAGTTTACCCTTGGATCAACGCTACTGCTTTCCAATCTATCTTCATATGATGGGGGCAGTAATTCGATTGGTGGCTGTGAAGTTTCAGCAATATGTGTATTCTCTGTATCACAATATCGGTTTGTGTCATCATTTTTTAACGAAAACACTCCACCTTCAATATCCGCATCACAATTAATAGAATTCGATATTATATCTTCAGTTGGATCTTCAACAGCCTCATACAACGGTGAACTAGGTGCATTTGCTTCCACAGTCGTCGAGTTTTCCAGCAATTCTCCACTTGGCACCGTCATCGGCTTGGAAGTGGATACAGGGGGTAACTTTCCCGTTGAAAGCTTGGATTCGTCAGCCACGACCTACAGGAGTAATAGACAATTGTTTAAGATCACAACTCAATCTTTGGAGATTGATACTGCGTCAATCTTATTCAAACGCAAGGTACTTTCGTCGCGGAAATTTCTTCAAAAAGTTTGAAAGTATTGTTATTAAATTTAAATTGATTTGTCATTTTAAAAAAATGAATTATAAGAAAAAAAGTTATAATAATTTCAACTTCACTTAGAAACAAGTTAACACGTAATAATATAATGTATTGCCACGTATTTTCTTTTTTTTTAATTTACTCTTAAAACTTTTCACGTAAAATCATTTTGTTGGTGTTTTCATTTTACCTTCTTCTTCCAATTGAAATATTAAAAAGTTGTATAGGTTTCGTTAAGCAAAATTTAAACGAAAATAAGATAGAGAAGAACAATAAAGAGGTTGGGAGTGTGTAAAGTATGTTGGTAGTGTAATCGATAAATGGACATGCATTGTTTGACTCAATATCTTGTATAAAAATTAAGAGCAATCAAATAAAAAAATAAACAAGTGAAACTAGCAGCAGCACTAAAATCTAATCAGACGAGTAACTTTACATTGAAATTTATGTTACTCCATTTTCTCTCTATTACTCTAGATGCGAAAAACTATTTTTTTATTTATAATGTAAAAACCACAACTTTGTTTCACTCTAAATTTAAATTTAATTTCTTCTCCACTTTAGTCGGGAATAATTCTATAGTTGAAATTGTTGTACAGTTAACTTATTTGAATTTTTCCTTTTGTTTCATTTTTCTAAATTTAATTAAAAGTAAGCCTACTCTTTATTCAGGATATTTTTATTTTTCCTACCCCGAAAATTACGCTAAGGGAAACGAAAAAACTTAAAAGGAAAAGGATTTGTCGCCGTCTCGTTACGAAAGAATCGAAATTGTTCCACACGTAGCAAACATCCACGTAAAATTTCATTTTTAATATAAAAACCGCGAAGGCGAACTTTGTTTGCTATCGTTTCAAACAAAAAGAAGAAAATTACTACAAAGACTTGATGTTTAAATTACCGTACGATAAAAGCTACTAACCATTGTAGGATCACTATCCTTACTCGACTTGCCGTTCTACTTTCACTTCAATCTGCTTTTTTTCATCTTCGACATTTTAACTTTCACTATTTTAATTTAATAAAATTAGGATTTCTATTATAAATATTATTATCTTTCATTTAAAAACGAGAAACTTCTATAATTTAAAAATCTGTAACGTAGAAAAATCGTGCAAATATTTATCTTAGATACTTTTCCTTATTGAAAAATCACGGAATAAACTCATTTCAGGTTTGGAACAATGCTAACGAAAAATATTCAGGTTTAATGGTTGTTTTACACCTTATAAAATTCACGCAAATAGGGAATTTGTAAAATCGGAATACACTAACTAACCGAACTGATTCATTCACGTATATTTACCGTTGTGCCTTTTCTGCCGGTGAAGTGTATCTTCCTCGGGTTGCAACAGATGCGCCAGAACATTGGGCAATCTCCTCGTGTGTCTGGCTTCGCAATTATCACAATTGTTACGATTTTCACAATTAACTCAACATGCACAACCGGTGTGCCTTGTCGCCATCTTTTCTTTTTCTTCTTCCTCCTTGTGTCGGACTGTCACTCCGACAACCGGAGATAAAAAAAAATATTTTCTGCGCAACGATATCCGCACGAAAGATGAAGTCCGCTTGCATTTCGAGGTCATACCCATCTGGCCGAGTGCAAGGGTTCGGGATCGGAATCACTTCGATTCCCGGGCGTAGGCGTCACATTAAACATTCCCCCCCCCCCCCAAAATCGAAGTGATTACGATCCCGCCTCCTATGTAAAAGGTCTTGGTCAGGGCAGTGGCGGGTCGAAGGTCGATTTCGAGGAATAGGCTACAACCATGTTCGTGAAGACTCGATAGCGGCTATACAGTAGGGAGTCAGGTGTTATTCGGAGGTTTTCGTCCAGGCAGAGATTTAGGTAATCCAAGGTTTTGCGTGTGAAATAGTTGTACTTCATCGTCTAAGGTCTTTTGCGTGGTAAATTCCCAGGGTTTTGCCAGCCATGTCCGCGATGAGGTATCGGGTGGGGCTTATTACTTGTAGGACTCGACACTTCACGAATTTCTTGTCTAGTTTGGCATTGTAATGTCGGGTAGCATCGCTCTGCCGGAAATTTCGACGATATATTTCGTCGCCTGCCTTGAAGCCAGAAGGATGAGATCGCAAGTTGTACCGCTCCTCTCCCATCCGTCTACTTTCTTCAATTTTCTCCCGCAGTTGATCTCGCAGAAGTTGGAGCTTTTCGTGCGGTTCCAGAACCACGATTGGGTCCTCTAGCGATTTCAGTTGCCGCAATAGCCGGTAAGCGCTTCCGTGACAGATCATGTACTGGCCGAACAATGCGAAATACGGCGAAATGCCGGTAGTGGCGTGGTACGACGAGCGCAGCGCACTAGTGATGGCGGACAATTTGCGATCCCAGTCCTTCTGATTCGGGTGGACATAGGCGTGGATGGCCGCTATGAGCGTACGGTTCAGTCGTTCGGATGCGTTGGCTTGTGGTGAATAGACGGCGGTTCGTTGGTGGATGATGCCGTATTTGGACATTAGGTCTCGGAATTTGCTGGGAGTGAACTGGACCCCATTGTCGGAGACAAATTTCTCCGGAACTCCAAACATGTGAAAGACTCGGTTCTCCAAGAAGCTGAGTATAGGTCCAGTGTGCATGTTACGTAGTGGTTCTATGATAGGGAATTTAGAGAGCTGGTCCAGGACCACGACAGCTCCCGTGTGACCAGAAGCAGATCGAGGGTAGGGACCGATAAGATCAATGTACAAGCGCTGGAACACGCGTTCGGGGACCTCAACCTTACCCATGGGAGGCCGAAGAATAGTGTTGGGCGCTTTAGTGCACTTGCATAGCTCACAGGAGGCTACGTACGCTTTTATCTGTTGTGCCATCTTAGGCCAAAAGAAGCAGGTTTTCAACCGCCTAAGTGTACGACCGTATCCGCCGTGCGCACTTGATGGGTGGTCATGGGCCCGTCTGATAAGATCAGTGGTTAATTCTTCGGGCACCCACAACTTCCACTGTTCTTCTTCTTGTAGGGGGTCTCCGGATGCGTGTCCCATCCGCTTGTAAACAAATCCATCCGTCAACCGCAGTTCAGGAAGCTGGGACAGTTGATTCTGGATAGTGTGAATCAGTTGGGTGTAGCTGGCTGACTTGAAGGCAGGATGGTCCAGATCGATCAATTGGGGGCTGTCGTCCTCCTGGACCAACTCGGCTCCTTCAGGGGCGAACATTCTGGATAGGGTGTCGGGGACTACATGCTGGCTTCCTTTTCGGTGGCGAATTGTGAAGTCAAATGCCTGTAGTTTCAGTGCCCACCTGGCCAATCTGCCGTTCAGATCAGTCTAGCTCATTAGCCATTTCAGTGAAGCGTGGTCTGTAACGATTTCAAAGGTGTGTCCCTCCACATAGGCTCGGAAGCGTTTCACTGCCAACACCGCAGCTAGACATTCCTGCTCGGAGACCGTGTAATATCGCTGGGCTGGGTTCAACTTGTGAGACATGAAGGCTATAGGTCTCTCCTTGCCGTCTTGTGCAACCTGGACTAAGACTGCTCCCACCCCATGTTGACTCGCGTCACAATGGATTGAGAACGGTTTGTCAAAGTCCGGGCTGTGCAGGACGGGGGCTGTAGTCAGACTCTTTTTTAGCTCTTCAAAGGCTCGCAAGCTGGGCCCCTCCCAGACGAATTTACGTCCCTTACGCAGCATGTCGGTCAA
The DNA here is from genome assembly GCA_963969285.1 of Odontomyia ornata. NCBI lineage: Eukaryota > Metazoa > Arthropoda > Insecta > Diptera > Stratiomyidae > Odontomyia > Odontomyia ornata. The sequence goes on along the minus strand of OZ017740.1, from coordinate 187,357,605 downwards.
AGGAGTGGTTATGGTAGCATAGTCACATACAAAACGCTGGTACCATCCGCATAAGCCTAAGAATCGGCGTAATTGTTTGGTGGTCTTGGGTAATGGAAAAACGTCAATCGCTTGAGTCTTTTCCGGATCGGTCTTGATATGGCCATGCCCAATGATGTGACCTAAATACTTCACCTCCGTCATCACGAACTGACTCTTCCGTATGTTGATGGTTAATCTTGCCCTCCGGATGTGTAGAGCCACCTCCTGAAGCAGGTCGATGTGTTCGTCAAAGGTCTCGGTTATAAGCAACAGATCGTCCAAGTAAACGAAAACTTGGTGCCGCAAATGAGGTGGTATCACCTTATCCATAAGGCGCGTCATTGTTTGGAGGGCATTGCACAATCCGAATGGCATGGTCACGAATTGATATAGGGGCCGACCTGGGACTGTGAAGGCTGTTTTCTCCTTTGAACCGGGGTCTAAGGGAATCTGCCAGAAGGCGTCCTTGAGATCTAAGCTCGTGATGAAGTGGGCTTTAGGCAACCGACTCAAAATACCTTCAATCAACGGTAGAGGGTATGCGTCCTTGACTGTGACGGCGTTCAAGCGTCTGGCATCTAAGCATAACCGGACCTTGTTCGGCTTGACAACTAAGGTGACTGGGGAAGCCCACGCACTCTGTGATTCTTCGATTACGCCTAATGCTAGCATTCGATCCACTTCGGCATATAACGATTTTTCCTTCGCCGGAGATATGGCAAAATGTCTCTGTTTTATGGGTTTAGCATCCCCCACATCTATAGTGTGGAACACCAGGGCAGTCCTCCCGAGACCTTCTTTCTCATGCGATGGAAAAGCCGATATAGCCGAGCCAAGCCGCAGTTGCTGATTTACATCCAGTGTATGTCGTAGTAAGTGAGAGGGTTGAGATTGGTCAGGAACGGTGGTGACGGACTCCAGGGTCGTACCGGAGAATAGTGCCGGGGCCAAGTTAAATTTTCGAACGAAATCCACTCCTAGATAAAGATTCTGGGTTAACTGAGGTATGATGAAAAATTCCATAGGTTTAGTTACTCCTTTAAAGGTGACATCCGTCATAATTTTTCCCACTACAGAGTGACGAGTTCCGTCCGCCGTGCTTAACCAGGAGGTGAAATGACGGATTTGGTCCGCGTGCCTTGCCAGTACCTCCCCTGCAAAATCGGCGGATATGCAATTCACACTGGCTCCCGTATCGACTAAGCCTGACACTCGTTTTTGCAGGAGGTGTACTGACGCATATGGCCGAACATCATCCCTCAATAATTCGTCTAAGTGTATGTCCTTCAACACTTTCCTCGACTGCCTGACTTTTCTCCAGAAGCTCCGCATCCGACGCGTGGCTCGCTTGCTTCGCGGTGGGGCAGTTGTAGCCAACTCCTCATGGAAGATGCGCTGTCGAGTAGCCAAGTAATTCCGCAGCCTGACATGAAAAGGTTTGACATGCCAAGGAACTTTCGCCTCGCTATCATTTCCCTGCGCGTTGGCCTCGGCGAAGGACGGCGTCGGTTGTGGAACTTCGGGAGAACTGTGTTTAGCGGTGCGAGTCAGCAGAGTCGGAGTCATGTTGGGAGCTCGGTCATAGCTAGTGATGGGGTCTGGATTGGTTCGTTCGGGGTTTAGGAGTGCCGACGGGTGGTCGCGGCACTCGGTGGCAAGTTTTTTCGCCCTTTGCAATTTGCACAGTCAGGTGCGTATGTGTTGGCCTTCCCGCAGCGGTAGCAGAAAAGCGTCGGCTCCGCTGGACATGCATAGAACCGATGTCCCGGTTGTCGGCAGTTCCAACAGACCGTCGGGCTTGTAATTGCTTCAAGGGAGGGTCGATCAATCAATGCTGGGTCCTCAAGCTCCGGTGGTGCTCCGCTCCTCGGTACTGGTACTGGATCAGCAAGCAGGTGGTCCGCTGCCATCAACTCCGCGGTGTGATGATTTCGGGGATTTGGTCCCATTATGCGAGGTTGTGGACGGAAGGTACCTCGCCGCTCATCCAAGTGTTCTTGCCTACGGGCATGGAGGCGCAATCCCTGTATGGTGTTGATGGGAAAATGCAGGAGGCTGTTTTGGAGATCCCAGCGCATATTCTCTCTGATAATTTCTACCAGTTTGTCCTCGGGCATGGTAGTTCGCAAGCGAGTGCTCAATCTCACTATACTTGTGTAGTACTGGTCGAACGGTTCGTGAGTGCCTTGTTTCCGTTTCTTTATTTGCTCCTTTAGCTCTCTCTCAGTGAAGCCATCCTCAAATCGATTGCGGAAGGCTGCCCTGAAAGAGTGCTAAGTGGGACGTGGCGTTGATTCTTTAAAGCTCCAGTACCAGTCGGCAGCGTCGCCGCTGAACAAAAGATGTGCATGCCGGAGGAAGGCCGAGGAATCACCTCCCAGGGTGCTGGATACCAACGCCTGAATCCGGAAAAGGAACTGGTCCGCCGATATCATATCGTTGAACCCTGTAAAGTTCAGGCGCCAACTCTCCATGATACGAGGCGTCGGGTCTCGAAAAGGTGTCAATGCGTTCCCGGGGGGAATCACATCCTCGATTGACCTGTTGTACTGAACTGCCTCGGGGGCTAGAGGTACCAACGGAGGTCCGGTGCTGTGTCGTGGTCTATATTCGGGAGCTCTGGGATCCACTCCCGAGTTCCTTGGAGGTGGGACCCATTGCTCGGATGGTCGGGAGTGGGGCATCGCCACACTGGGATTGGGCTCCCAGCCAAGCGGAGTTCTCACGCGGCTGGGTGGTTGGCTCATAGGGAGATTCTGGAGCTTTCCCTCCAGGTTGCCAATCCTCTCCGACATATCCCTCATCAACGCCACGAGGGTGTCAATGGAGTGGGCGGAAGGCATGGGTGTCACCTCGGACACGACACTTGCGGCCGGAACTTCACCGCCTACGGCTCCTTGCAGGTCTAAAAGTGGTTGAGACTGTTCGGCCTCTGGAACCCCTTTCGCCACTGCTCCACGCGTTGGGACGGGTGTTTCGAGGGGGATGTCTACGGCAGTCCGCTCGATGGGTCGCCGGCTGTTGGACACAGGCACGATGGAATAGATGTCCACAATCCAATCGTACGCTGTGTACCCCCTCCACTACGTCCTCGAAACAGATCCCGCAGTTCGCGGGTTGGACCGTTTTGGACCGGGTCCACCGCTTATCGGGAGTCCGCTTCGTTGCCATTTTTGGTTCTGTCTTGTTTTGCTGGGTGGTAGAAGTACGTGTTTTTTTTCTTACTAAAAAAAAAGAGAAAAGGTTAACCCTAATATAAATATAAAAAACCTTAAAAATAATTTCGTGGCCGATAGTGGCGAGCTATATGCTAAGTGGGAAAAAAAAATGTATTTAAAGTATATTTTCCTTTTCAGTGGTCGACTCCCTCAACGGGAAAGGAGAGTGCGTGGTAATCTGCCGAAGAAAGGGTGCTTTCGGTCGATTTACTAAATTTAAACCCCCTACCCACATACATTACAAAACGTTTCTAATCTACGTTAAATGACTCGACGAGACAAGTGGTATAGCTACCATAACAGCTTAGTACGCGGTCAAAACTCCCGACGCGTGGAAGCATTCCGGGCTCCGCAATTCCAGCATACGCCACCGAACGTTGAACCGATACCACTCGTCTATCACGCATACGAAATAAGTAGAATCCTTCCGCGACATAAAGGCAAGGTAGCCTTCTATTTTCTTGAGAGTCCATGCTGATAGGTAAACCCATCAGACTGGCAGTTCCATCAAGAAAATAGAAGGTCCTTACAGGAGTTAACCTGGGACAACACATCGGAAGGATTCTGTCGCGAGAAAAAAAATCAAACAAAGGAGAGCGGAAGCTACAACTCACGTGAAGCAACTTCTAGTGTGTATCACACAACTCCACTGCTCCTGATAGTCCGACTCGAGTACCAGAGTACCTTACATCCTCCGTAAAGGACCAACTCGTCAGAAGACGCGAATTTCTTTCCCCCTTAGGATGTCTTTGGCCCCATGTTGGGCGCCATTTGTAATGATTTTCAACTTTTTCAGTTCGAACGCGGAACCGACCTCTCATCGGTTCTGGACGTTAAGTCTGAGTAGTGCCAACGGATGGTACCAACAGGTCAACCAATCCGTGCACCGTAACCCATTCACGCGGTTGCTGCTTGTCGGCCAGCTAGTTCGGAGAGGATTTCGGTCACGGGTCTCCGAATGGGTTACGCTCAATTACCATATTTCAGCCACCTGAACATGCCCGTTTCCAAACGCGTTACAAAACAACACCATACGGAGAAGAAACCTACTTTACGTTACTCCACATTTCTTCTTATAACCAGTCAAGAATACAAGATCTAATTTTCATTTCGCGTTCCCGAAGTTTCGACGTGGTACCGAAAAGTATACTACTCTAACTCAACCCGACGAAAACTACTCTAAATAAAATAACAAAACAACAAAGGTACCGCGTACCGCGCGCGACACGAAACCGACTTCAGCGAATTTGGCGAAACCCTACCCTCGCGACGGCATACCTACCCTGCACTCTCTCTTCCCACTGAAAAAGAAAACCCGCTGAAAAGGAAAGTCGTGGTTATCTTTAGCAATTCATGGTGTATTCATCGACAATTCACAATCGTGGTCTTATTCCGTAGATAATTGATTTTACCAATTACGTTATCTTCTAAATAAAGTCTACCGCCCTCCGTCAATGGAAGACCTACATACGTAACTAATCTGTAACTAAGCTCAGCTCACTCTCTGAGATTCATTCAACGATATCGATTAAATTCATACGAAAAGTATTCTGATCAGTATACTGTTCTCTTCCCGGTTTCAAAATTTAATACTATGTTAGTGCGTAAAAGAAACCAAGGCATTCCTTGAAATGATTGTAATGATGGCGATTCCAAAGGAATTTGTGACTGGTGAGATGTGAGTTGAGGTAATTATTTACTTCTATGACTTGGCAATTCAAACGTAATCGAATTAAATAGATTTGTTCAATTGGATTTGGTTAAACTAAATTATATAACTATTCCTTTGGATATCTACCCTTACGTTAGTACAAATATCATATCTAGATTTGATTAAAAATTTGATTAAGTAGTAAATTTGAACAAACGCCTTCAACAATTATCTAAATGTGATGAAGATCTGATTCATATGCGCGTTGAACAATCTCGTTCCACTTCTCGTCTTAATATTTTGTACAAGGCACGCTCTTTTGGACTTGTCGAGTTTCGAAATTTCGAGGCCAAATTCGACCAATCTTCTTCTGTGAAGCAAATCACTTGCCAAACTGTACTTTTACCGCCGGTTTTCGGTCCACGAATGAGTATCGCCTCGAATCTTGGGTCTCTGGCAATAAGACTTCTGTTTATAAGACTTAAATCAAAAGGAACTTGTTGCTTTTTATTTTCGACTTCTTCCATCAAAGATTTGCCAGAAGTTCTTTTACCAGATTTCGAGTCATATTCGAAGTCACCAAAAGCGGCTTGGGTGGTTGATTCTGTGAGCCCTTTTGGGTTAGCCTCTGAACTTAGTCGCTTAGGAGAAATTTTGTGATTGGCAGAGAATAAAGGTTTAAGTGCCAACGAATCGTTACCGTATTGCAATATTGTAATAATGACTAAATTAATCACATACTCTCCGTCGACGTCTTGATTGCGATTGTGGTCAATACTCTCGCCGCTGTTACAAGAATATCCACGCGAATTGCTGCCCTCGTCTTCGTTTAGAATCGGAGTCACCACAATCGGCAACAATTGACTGTCCTTAACGGTATCACTACTATTGTTAATGTTATTAGTTATATTACTAATATAAGCGAATGATTCGATTAGTTCTGTATCAGTAGCATTGGGCTCACGAATATGGTCATCAGTCTTATTAACTAGTTCACAGTTGTGACGATAGCTTTCATTCGGACCAGGCTCTTTGAATTCCTTTCGGGATTGTTCTGTTGAAGCTATTTGATAGTTGGTGTGATGAACAGTTACATCTAAAATCGAGTTACTTAAGTTTACCCTTGGATCAACGCTACTGCTTTCCAATCTATCTTCATATGATGGGGGCAGTAATTCGATTGGTGGCTGTGAAGTTTCAGCAATATGTGTATTCTCTGTATCACAATATCGGTTTGTGTCATCATTTTTTAACGAAAACACTCCACCTTCAATATCCGCATCACAATTAATAGAATTCGATATTATATCTTCAGTTGGATCTTCAACAGCCTCATACAACGGTGAACTAGGTGCATTTGCTTCCAGAGTCGTCGAGTTTTCCAGCAATTCTCCACTTGGCACCGTCATCGGCTTGGAAGTGGATACAGGGGGTAACTTTCCCGTTGAAAGCTTGGATTCGTCAGCCACGACCTACAGGAGTAATAGACAATTGTTTAAGATCACAACTCAATCTTTGGAGATTGATACTGCGTCAATCTTATTCAAACGCAAGGTACTTTCGTCGCGGAAATTTCTTCAAAAAGTTTGAAAGTATTGTTATTAAATTTAAATTGATTTGTCATTTTAAAAAAATGAATTATAAGAAAAAAAGTTATAATAATTTCAACTTCACTTAGAAACAAGTTAACACGTAATAATATAATGTATTGCCACGTATTTTCTTTTCTTTTAATTTACTCTTAAAACTTTTCACGTAAAATCATTTTGTTGGTGTTTTCATTTTACCTTCTTCTTCCAATTGAAATGTTAAAAAGTTGTATAGGTTTCGTTAAGCAAAATTTAAACGAAAATAAGATAGAGAAGAACAATAAAGAGGTTGGGAGTGTGTAAAGTATGTTGGTAGTGTAATCGATAAATGGACATGCATTGTTTGACTCAATATCTTGTATAAAAATTAAGAGCAATCAAATAAAAAAATAAACAAATGAAACTAGCAGTAGCACTTAAATCTAATCAGACGAGTAACTTTACATTGAAATTTATGTTACTCCATTTTCTCTCTATTACTCTAGATGCGAAAAACTATTTTTTTATTTATAATGTAAAAATCACAACTTTGTTTCACTCTAAATTTAAATTTAATTTCTTCTCCACTTTAGTCGGGAATAATTCTATAGTTGAAATTGTTGTACAGTTAACTTATTTGAATTTTTCCTTTTGTTTCATTTTTCTAAATTTAATTAAAAGTAAGCCTACTCTTTATTCAGGATATTTTTATTTTTCCTACCCCGAAAATTACGCTAAGGGAAACGAAAAAACTTAAAAGGAAAAGGATTTGTCGCCGTCTCGTTACGAAAGAATCGAAATTGTTCCACACGTAGCAAACATCCACGTAAAATTTCATTTTTAATATAAAAACCGCGAAGGCGAACTTTGTTTGCTATCGTTTCAAACAAAAAGAAGAAAATTACTACAAAGACTTGATGTTTAAATTACCGTACGATAAAAGCTACTAACCATTGTAGGATCACTATCCTTACTCGACTTGCCGTTCTACTTTCACTTCAATCTGCTTTTTTTCATCTTCGACATTTTAACTTTCACTATTTTAATTTAATAAAATTAGGATTTCTATTATAAATATTATTATCTTTCATTTAAAAACGAGAAACTTCTATAATTTAAAAATCTGTAACGTAGAAAAATCGTGCAAATATTTATCTTAGATACTTTTCCTTATTGAAAAATCACGGAATAAACTCATTTCAGGTTTGGAACAATGCTAACGAAAAATATTCAGGTTTAATGGTTGTTTTACACCTTATAAAATTCACGCAAGTAGGGAATTTGTAAAATCGGAATGCACTAACTAACCGAACTGATTCATTCACGTATATTTACCGTTGTGCCTTTTCTGCCGGTGAAGTGTATCTTCCTCGGGTTGCAACAGATGCGCCAGAACATTGGGCAATCTCCTCGTGTGTCTGGCTTCGCAATTATCACAATTATCACAATTGTTACGATTTTCACAATTAACTCAACATGCACAACCGGTGTGCCTTGTCGCCATCTTTTCTTTTTCTTCTTCCTCCTTGTGTCGGACTGTCACTCCGACAACCGCCGACAAAACAGATGTGCGGAATGGAACGCCACATGGCGCAAGGCGCACTTCCATCTGTCGCCAGTGGCATAGTGTTTCGATGGCCACGGTGGAGGGGGCATTCCCAGATGGATATGTCTCGAAATGCGTCGGGGTTTTGTTTAATATTCTGTTTCAAATATTTAAATCCACAGATCTAAATATTTGGAGATAAAAAAAAATATTTTCTGCGCAACGATATCCGCACGAAAGATGAAGTCCGCTTGCATTTCGAGGTCATACCCATCTGGCCAAGTGCAAGCGTTCGGGATCGGAATCACTTCGATTCTCGGGCGTAGGCGTCACATTACACTCATCAAATATGGTGGCAGCAATGTTATGTAAGCTATTCACAAGTCATCCAGTACATTTGGCAACGAAAACATATGCCAAAAGAGTGGAGCCAATCAATTATATTCCCTATCTACAAAAAAGCCGACAAGTTACAGTGCAAAAATTATGAGGCATATGACTACTTTGTACGGCGTACAAAATATTTTCAAAGATCAGTAAATAAAATCGGATCATTTGCCAACAATATTATTGGGGTGTATCAAGGTGGTTTTAGAGCAGGTAGATCAACGATAGACCAATTATTCACAGTCAAGAAGGTACTTAAAATATGCTAGGACATAGAGATACACCGAATTTTTGTTGACTTCAAGTAAGCATACGACAGTATTGATTGCAGCGTACTGTACCAAATACTACTTTGATTTAGCATCCTAGCCAAAAATAGTGCATCTTGCCAAAATGACAATGACGTCGACGACCTTCTAAGTCTACCTTAATAACCAACTCACCGATGCCTTTGACACAAATATCAAACTAAAGCAAGGAGATGGGCTGGCCTCATTGCTATTTAATTTGTCTCTGAAGTGCGTCATAAGGAAGCTGCCTGTCGATACGCGAGGTAAATTACTATACAAGTCGAGCCAAGTAGTAGTCTATACGGACGACATCAAAATTTTGTCACGGTCATTAACAACTGCCAAAGAACTCTTCCTGAAACTCGACATTGAAGTGAAACTGGTAGGGTTACAAATCAATGAGAAAAAAACAAAGCTCATAACGCAGTCGAGGAAAAATACTTTAAGTACGCAAACTATCACACTTGGCGAGTATAGTATCAAATATTTGAGCGAATTTGTGTATTAAGATAATAAGAACCGGTAATGAAAGAGACGAAATACGCTGAAGAATACAGCTCACAAACACAATATTTAATTCAGCTTTGAAGATTTTGAAGTTCAGCTGCATACACAGGAAAACAAAGTTTCAAGTATACAAATTTGTGATAAGACCTGTGTTATGCTATGGGTGTGAAACATGGACCCTAACTCAAGCTACCTCAAATAGATTGAATACCTTTGAGCAACGGATCCTGCGGTAAATAATTGGAGCGAAGCTCGACGGAGACCAATGGCGGATTCGATACAACCATGAACTGTCTTAACGTCTTCACGATTGTTCGATTGCAAAATCTGCAATGGGCTGGCCACGTATATCGTATGCATGAACAATGGATACCCAAAAAGGTATTCGTTGGAAAAACTGAAGGCCGGCGACCAGGGGGGAAACCGAGAAAACACTGGTCTGTCTTGGCCGATGAAGACAGTTCATCGCTGATCAGATTTCGGAATTGTAGGACACGGTCAATGGACCGGGGCACTTGGAGGCGCTATTTGTAGAAAGCGAAGGCCGGAGAGGGGCTGTAGTGCTACGAAGAAGAAGCAGATTGTTTGTTACGTACAAAATCAAGCCGTTCACGGCGCGACCTCAGGGATGTTGCCGGCCAACTCGCGGAGACGAGTCGTGGTGACGCCACGCGCTTACTTTGTGTATCCCTGGGGCCAACTGGTCGCTTGAAGCGCGAACCCTCGACCAGAGCCGTTGCTCCTTGTTCGAATACCCTGGGGAGCTAGGTTTTCACAGGATGTGCTATTCGTTGCGTTAGCCCCCGTCGTGGCACTCTCGAAAGTCTCCTCCTATCACCGTAACAAAGTCTTTGCCTAAAACCCGCTGAAAGAAAACTTTGCCTAAGTCACACAAAAGGATTCTTCGCCTAAAACCACACTTCCTCCTATCACCGTAGCAAAGTCTTTGCCTAAACCCCGCTGAAAGAAAACGTTGCCTAAAGGCACACAAAAGGAATTTTCGCCTAAAACCACACTTCCTGCAGAGCCACCGGCACTACGTTCTACCACCAGACACTTTGTGGCCGCTTCCTTTTAGGCAACAACCTTCACTTTCGCGATTAGCGAGGAAAGCAAGAACTCCGATAATTGAAAGGAAAAAGAAAACAGCGGCTCCAATCCGTTACACAATTCATCTATTTTTTCCCACTAATAAAACAAAACAAAAACCTATCCTCCTGGATCACTTACATTACAGCATTTACACATTAAATAAAATATATTTGATTTGAATCGAATGTGGTAATTTATATTTTAAAGGCACTCTTACTCGCTCACCTACAATTTCCCTAACCGGTGGGGGCCCCTTTCTGCGTCCTTCGTACTCGAACGGCTCCTTAGAGGAGGATTCCGCCAACCGACACAATCCGCACCGAGAGTTTTTGTTGCTTTATGTCACAAACTTAACGCTCGTCAACAATGATCACCCTTAATAACTTTTATTTCACAACTTCGACACCAGTAATCACTTCAGCACCTCCGTCCACAGCAAAAAAACGGAGGGAAAAGAACAAAGAGCACGAGCGCGCCAAATCTCCTCCTTATATATCCTCTCCACCCCAAAATAACGGCGGGACCACTTTCCCGGTTTTTTCCTCCCCGGCTCACCAACTTTGCCCACATTCCACCGCTCTTCCGAGAATCGTTCCGGTTCGGGTTGGTTCACTCCATTTCCCATGTTCCTTGTTCACGCCGTCCCACTGAAATCATATGGGATGGATTATCCGAGTTGTTCCGAAACGTCAATCGCAATTGTTTATGTTTTGCAATGGTCGCCGCGCGGGTGCTATTTTCGGTGGTTTTTGCGCGATTATGAGTGCTCGAGTCGCGTAAAGTGGATTCCTCAATCCTGGTAGGTGTTTATGTGTTGCAATGGTCGCCGCGCGGGTGCTATTTTCGGTGGTTTTGCGCGATTATGAGTGCTCGAGTCGCGTAAAGTGGATTCCTCAATCCTGGTAGGTTGTGGCTTGCTACTTTCCCCCTAAAATTATTAGTTTTGTGGTTGATCAGAGTGTTGTCGCGGCCGCCGCGCGGATATTATGGAAACTCGTGTGATAATTGGGCCTAGGCTTCCCTAGTAGGTTTGCACTTGGCATTTTCCCCCTAAAATAATTAGGTTTGAGGTTGGTTGCAGAGTTTCCGCGGCCGCCGCGCAGATGTTGTGGAAGTGACAATTCGTGTAATGGGGCGAAATGGGGCGATCGACATCAGGTTTTGAATTACCCACAACGACGTTTCGGTTCGGTTCTTCCCTATTGCCACTGGTGCATCCTTTTCTGTCTTCTCCTTTTCGATGTGTCCTCCATCGAGTGGGTGGCGGTTAGCGATTGCTCGGTTGGTTGAGTCGTGCAGTTTAGCTGCCCTGTTTTGGTCCTTGCGGTGGCAATTCGCTTTAGCTTTAGTTCGATTAAGTGGCGGATTGTCATCATGTAGCGCATAAATTGTATATCGTTGACGCTGCTGCGACGGTTGACATAGCCTCGTAGTAGTTGATGTAATGCGCTCTAATAATATGCCTGGTATCTAGTTAATCTAATAGTGCCTGGTGGTTAGTTAAATTATTGCTACAGGTAAATAGTGCCTTCTATTCAATAAAATAAAATGTGATCCAGGTTACATTTTTCTATTCTCCTGACCTGAAAACGGATTGGAGCCTGTTCACCCTTGAGTGATTGTCGGTCATGGTTCGAATACATCTCGCGAGGGCGGAAGTGTATGGTGGTTACTAGGCCCCGATTATCTCATGGTGACATTTCCCCCATCGCCTGAAGAGGATTTCTCCGAAATCCGTGTTTGGCTATTTAATATTTAACGTTCCAACCTGACTCAGCTTTAAACCGCCGACCATTGCCAACTTAAGTACCGAGCTGCTACTCTAAGAATACCTATCTACAAACGTATCTAACCAAGAAAAGCAATCCCCTTCTTAAAAAAAAATCCTAGCCTACCCAGCACCTCTGAAATTTTCTAAAATTCCTATCTACTCTACCTAATAATTTCAGTAACTAATCTAACTAAAATCAACAGATGATTGTAAAATTTAACTAATAGTGACCTAACATCTATCCGCGACCACCCCCGTGGAAGTATTTTAATGTGTAAGAATTATTTCTTTAAGTTTCTTTTCCTGGCTCTTTGTGTTCATTTCAATATTATTTTTATAATATATATTTTTTTTTTTTACGTTACATTTTTTTTTGTTTGTCCTATTTATAGGAATCCAAATTTTTTTTTTTTTTTTTAAATGAGCTTTCAAAATTCATTTCCTAGCCTAGTCCTAAATAAATCTAACTTGACCTTATTCGTATTGATATAATTTTCCCTCTAACACTACATTAAAAACTGATTCTGTAGACTAACCGCAACCTTACACCTATCTAAACGAACCTATCCTAAACATTTTGCTACTTTTTCTTTTAGCCTGTGGTAATACTGCTCATCAAATGAAAAAAAAAGAAAAAACTAAAGTGGAGGAGGAAATTACAAAAGAAAACAAAGGGGAAAATAAAGGAGGGGGGAGGGAAAAATAAAACGGAATCCACCAGTCGCTATGCGCTAGCTACGAGAAAAAGAAAAAAAAAACGTAAAGGTTATCAAGCTGATAGCAACCAGGATACGCAGGTAGATCTAAATAAATTTTATCGATGTATCCTTGTATCGTATCTATCTTGTTTGAGTCGTCTATCCCTATTATCGTTGCCTGTCCCAGCGTATTCCTGGAGGAAAAGTGGGTTAAACTACCTTCCCATTACTCACGTTCCTAAGTAAAGAAAAATCCTTATCTAATTTAAGCTAAACTATTTTAGGTGGGCCAGAGTTAAACAGACCAATGCGGAAGAATAAATGAAACAAGGAAAGTAAACTTAAACGAAGTGAGAAGGGGAAAAAAACACAAAAAACGACTAACAACGCAGGAAGGAGAAAAAAAAAACAACGACGCCCCGCCAAGCTACAACCGTCACCTGGACCGGCTTATGGTAACATTTTCTTTTACTTTTCAAAAATGTTTAATGTTGTGCCGTCCATTTAGCTTTCTTCATTTTATTACTCACGTCCTTGTTTCCCTTGGTTTGTTGTTTGTTTTTCTTTTTTTTCTTTTGTTGGAACCTCCCTACGATGGTATTGTTACTCAACGTAGCGTTTTAAATCCTTCGCGTGCCAGACGCCTGCATTTCGGCCGCCTATATCCGTCAAGGTGAAAGAAGATGCGGACTCGCGGTTTGCGATTCGATATGGCCCCAGATATTCGGGTGCCAGCTTTGCCAAATAGAATTGAGCCGCATCCGACAGGGCATAGTTCCACCTCCTTAAATTGTATCGCTGCGTACTCTTGCCTGCAGCTTCCTTGAGGTGTTTCAGTACCTCATCATGGACCATCCTTAGCTTCTCGGCCCTTTTCAAGGGATCCCTCAAAGTATTCTCTTCCGTTGGCTGAACTGGCCTCTTCCGGGAGACTACCATCTCTCGACTGAAGTTGACGAAATAAGGCGTGCTCCCCATAACTTCATGTGTGTATGTACGTAACGCACATCCGATTCGCCCTAAGTCTCGGTCCCACTTGCCTCGTAGTAGTTGATGTAATGCGCTCTAATAATATGCCTGGTATCTAGTTAATCTAATAGTGCCTGGTGGTTAGTTAAATTATTGCTACAGGTAAATAGTGCCTTCTATTCAATAAAATAAAATGTGATCCAGGTTACATTTTTCTATTCTCCTGACCTGAAAACGGATTGGAGCCTGTTCACCCTTGAGTGATTGTCGGTCATGGTTCGAATACATCTCGCGAGGGCGGAAGTGTATGGTGGTTACTAGGCCCCGATTATCTCATGGTGACATGTTGTTTTGGTTAATAATGTATAAATTTCGAGAGCCATTTGGGCCATTAAGTTTTAGTATTTTTATTGTTTAGAATTTGTTTATGTATTGAAAATTTAAAACGATTTGTATCGAATAAAGTGCTTTGATTAAGTAATCCGAGCTACAATGGACTCCTTGGTATGTACGGATTTCTACTATATGCAATGTCAGTTAGTCGCTGGCCGTTCATTTGTTTAATCATGGAGGCTATATCCTCCAGTCGTCCCCCGATGAGGTAGTTCTTTGCCAACCTTAGCGTTGAAATCATCCAGAATTATTGTTGTGCCTTGACTGAGTCGACTAGTCTTTCTGGGTAATTTTAGAACATTTCCTTAGTTACTTCGTCAATTTCTTTGGTCAGGTTGTGTACGTTTATCAGCCAAATTTTGAAGAATTTCGCTTTTATACGGACCGCATGCATTCGTTCATTGACTGCCTAATATCAATAGCATGCGATTTGAACTCCTTGCCCACAATAAAGGTTACTCAAAATTCTCGTTTTCCAGAAGGCTTCCAACTTTTGAAGATTGTGAGCGATCTGTTCGTTAATTTATATTGACTGGCCTGTTGTCAAAGGTCTGGATAATTGTGTAATGTGACATTCTAGGGTCCAATGCGGTAGTCCTTTTTCAGTTGCGAGGTCATTACTGTAGATCCGATCCATTTCGAGGCTCTTCTGCAGGTTCCGAGCCAATGTAATGTTTTACAAGGCGGGGAGTTAGCCCGTCGCCCAACCTCCAGCAGTATCGACCAGCTTCTGAAATATCTTTGAAATCAGATATACATACTACTATCAAACACTTCTCTTTATCTCAAAGTCTACCTTATTTCTAAAAGATCCTTAATTTTTTGCCGTTAATCTAGAACTTCAATGTTGATTTACACTCAATAAAACAATGAGAAAAAGAATCAATTTTGAGCTATTTGACTTTTTTTTAAAATACCTCCATTCCCTACCACTCTCTCCATCACTCTTTCTTCGTCGCACAACGCTCGTGCGATCTGCATTCACATTACGTCGCTTGGTCCTTTGTGCCACCCAGACAATGTTTAACACATCGGTATAAGGGGGCACACAATATAATGTGAACTAGTCCTTTTTATGAACATCTAGTCCAAAAAAATCATGATCAGCTCTCAGAGATAAAAAAAAGTTCAATATAATACGACGCATTCAAAAAAAAAAAATCTGAGTACCTGTCACTTCAGTATCTCGCTGATAGGGTCAAAAAAGAACGCCCTAATATACTGAGCTCATAAAAGCAGGATTACAGGTCCACTCTTCAATCAGTGGTCATTAAATGCTCCCTCTTTTCTTAAATACCATAAGTGAGTTTGCTTCCTTAACAATCTCTGGTAGATTGTTATATATACGCAGAGCATCATTCGTTGCATCGTTCTTTAGACGATCCGTTCTGGCAAAAGGTATTACGAATTGATCTGCATTCCTCGCATTATATGGATTGATCTGTGATACCTTAATTAATAGCGCTCGTTCCGATCCATTAGTTTTTGAATTTCTGTAGATAAACTTCGCTTTTTCCAGAATAATAATTTGACTAATCGTTAATGATTTAGCCAATTGGTAAACCAAACTAGTTTGAGTAAGCATTGGCAGCTTCAGAATGTTTTTATACGCTTTGGTCAGCAGCCTGGATATACTGTTTAAATGTTGCTTTGCTGATTGACTCCAAATAAGTACTCCATAATGCAATTTCGCCAGGACAAACGCATTTAGAACAAGTTTCTTGATGTGCATTGGAAAATCCTCATATCTTCTTAACAATCCTATTATTGGGGCTAATTGCCTCCTTAAGCTATTTATGTGTGGTAACCAGGTCATACGATGGTCTATGATAAGACCAAGATATTTCATTTCTAGCACTCTTTGCAATTTTTCGCCATTAATATTTAGGTCGACATCTATGTCTCCTTTGTTCGTTTGCTTAAATACAATATATTTTGTCTTTGAAGTGTTCAATACTAGTTTGTTTCCAATTAATCACTGATGGAATTTTCCTAGATCGTCGTTAATAGTGTTTTCAATGGCAGTTTTGTCTCGTCCTGAATAAAGTAGAACTGTGTCATCAGCATATAATGTGTGATATCCCGTCAGCCCACATGTATTTAGATTATTTGTGTATAGCAGGAACAAAGTTGGGCCCAGTATTGAACCTTGGGGAACTCCTGTTTCCGTAGGTGCTCGATCACTCAGGACATTGTTGATTAAAGTTCTCTGCGATCTGCCCTCCAAGTAAATATTAAACAACTGCTTAGGACTACCCTGAATACCGTACGATTCAAGTTTACGAAGTAAGAGGTCATGATCAACTGTATCAAATGCTTTTTTCAAATCCACAAAAATTGCGATGACATAATCACCCCTGTCAAGTCCTAGATTGATGAAACGTGTGACAGAATGTAGGGCATCCAAAGTACTCTTGTTCTTTTGAAAACCAAACTGATGTTGGCTTATGATAGAGTTTTCAACTAAGAATGATGTTAATCGATTGTTTAGTATTTTTTCAAATATCTTACTAAATCCCGTCAGCAGCGCAATCGGGCGATAGTTATTCAGGTCAAGATGATCACCACCTTTAAATATAGGAACTATTTTTGCAAGTTTTTCTTCTTCCGGAAAAGTTCCATTCCTAATATGCACGTTTATAAAATTTGCCATAATCTGGGCTATGTCCTCCTTTATTATACTAATCTCATTCATCGTGATGCTATCAATGCCTGGCGCCGTATTCTTTTTCAATTCATTGATTACATTTAAGACTTCCCTCTTATTTGTTTGATGAATGTGAAGGATGGAATTTATTGCGATATTTGTATTATTTACATTGCCTGCTGAGCTGGCAACGATTTCTTTAGTGATTCTCCCACCAATTGTTGAAAAAAAGTTATTCAATGAGTTCGCCGCGTCACGCGGACATGATGTGTTAGAGGGCCCATCAGGATTCAGTTGAAAGTTTTGTGATATACCCTGGGTTGAAGAGTTATCCTTTACCTCATTTATTATTTTCCATATTTCGCGGGAGTTGTCAGCCGCTGTTTCCATTCTTCTTGAGAAATATAAGAATTTAGCCTGTTTCACCAGTCTTTTCGATTCTTTTTTCGCTTGCATATACACAAACTTGAAAGCCAGGTTTCCACTGTTCTTCCTGCGGTCCATGTATGCCTTCCTTTTTTTAATACTTGCATCAATTACTTTTTTCGTTATCCAAGTCCGTTGCCGACACCTGATTTTTTTCTCAATTGTAGAACTTTGCTTAGCAGATATGATGATATTTTTGAGTTCAATAATACTATTTGGTTTCCGCTTTTCCAGTAACTCTCGTATGTTTGATTTAAAGAGCTCCTTGTCTAGAAATCTGAACGTTTTGTAGGTCGGCTTCTGTTTGTTCAGGGTTTGGTCTTGAATAGCAACTTTTAACACACGATGATCCAGTTCCGGCCAGTCCTCAAATATGTATGTCATGCTTTCAGCGACTTTTAAATCATTGGTTACTCTATGATCCAGACAGGTATTTGACACTGGGCGGGTAATTTGGTTGTTGTTTATGATTACCGTTCCATTCGTTTCTAGCGTATCCTTATAAATCCATGTTTCTGGTGATTCCATTAGTACATCAATGTTTGTGTCCGCTACTGTGATTAAATTTTTTCAGTTGAGAATAATGTATCTATTACTGTGCAAAAATCTTGCGCATTCATACGATTGGGATTGTAGTACGTCCCTAATTTTATTTTTTTACCTGCATGGCGTACTTTAATTATTATAACGTTATACTTATCAGGCGTCACTCTCTTGGTAATGAAATTGGTTGTATTTTTTACGTACAATGCTGTACCTCCACCTCTTCCAGGTCTGCAGGAGAATACCGCATTATATCCTTCAATATTGTAAAACCGTGCTTCTTCTGGGTAAATCCAGATTTCATTGAGAATAATCAAATCTATGTCAGGATTGTGCTGCAGGTAAATCTAAATATGACTTAGCTTATGTCTTAAGCTTCTTATATTAGCATACATAAGTGTTAAATTTGTTCCACTTGATTGATTAGAAAGATTAGCAATCATCAAAGTTGTAGTCAGTGCTCCTCCTGGCGATCAATATTCTGCGTTGAAACTCCGGACACTCTACAGAGTCAGCTCTGTGAGAATGATCAGAATTATTATTGTTACCAATACAGTTCGAGCACTTCTCAATCGTGCTTTTTCAGTCCTTTAGGTCATGCTTTCCTCCACATTTTACACATATTTGCTCCCCTTCACATTTTGATGTTTTGTGGTTGTATTTTTGACACTTAAACACCTCGTTACGTTGAAGTCCTCCTTCACAAAATACGATCCATAATCTATATTAATGTATCTATTTGCAAGCCTCTTATACATGCTCCCGTTTACCTGGATGATGTGCAACCACCTTCCATTTCTTGTCCGCCTAGCATGTACAAGTTCCATAGAATCACGCTCCTCTATATTGGGTCATTAAGACTGGATCTCATTTCTTAATTCATTATTTGCGTATTGTTTTTCTAGTCCATTGATAACAAGTCTTGGCTGTTGCAATCTGGTCTCAGCAACATCATACTCCTCTTTCATTGCATCCATTGCTGTATTAAAAAGCGAAGTAGCATTTTCATTTGTCGATGTTTTGATAATCGCCCCACCATTACGAATAGGCCTCATTAGCTGTAGAGAAATTTTACATTTTGATGGCCTGATCCTCGACTTAAAATCAACCAGTGCTTTTTCTGATGAAGAGTGATTTCTAGGCTTAATTATAATCCCTTTTTGCGATATTGTATTTGATCGATGCACTGATGGAGGAGAAGTAGAATTTTTAATAATTTCAGCATATGAGGGCTTGCTCGCAGTCGTAGATCTATCTATTAATAAGGTGACATTTGAGCTCATCTCTTCGACTTGGCTTTGCAAATTTTTCATTTGTTGGAAGAGTTGGTCTTCTTTAGACTTACAGTGCTGAGCTCTACATCCGGCACACATCCAAATCACATCTTCGGTGATGTCCATAATAGCCCGATATCTCTCCTCCGACATTTTGATACACCTTAAATGAAACCACTTGAGGCAGAAGCCATCACACCCCATAGCCGAGTGGATATCCTCCACGGGTTTCCTACACTTCCCACATTTATCATTGGCTGGTTTAGTAGCCATAATATTTTTAACTTTTTTAATTATTTGCTTTTTATAAATTTTTTATGATCCTTGATTTATTTAATATAGTTTGTGAAAAAACGGAGAAATCCGTACTCGCAAAAAAAAAAAAATAATTTAAAATATTAAAATATAAATTTAAAATTAAATTCAAAAATTTTTTAGAATAAATTTAGCTACACGGGAATCTCACTCCTAGACCAAAGTAAGAATTCCCGGTTCCGTTAATTTTCGTTCGGCTAAGTAAAAATTGAAACAATGAAATTGATGACTTGAAAGATCGCTACTTATCTCGAAAACTTGATAGAGCGACACTAGTAACCACTTCACTTATTTCACACAGCTGATTATAATTTATGACAGAATTTATAACTTCACTTAAGTCAAGAAATTCAAAGAGCTGAAACTGACACTTCTTTGTTTTGACTTTTCGACGAATATACCACCGATTGAACATTTTTTCTGTCCATTTTCAGGAAATAAATTTCTTCGTGATCTATAGCTCTGGGAGTTAAAATAACTAAGATATCACTGTTGTTTTGCGCGCTTCCTTTTCCTTTCTGAAGATTTTAGATTTGGAGTTGTCGGCTAGCGAGTAAGAGGAGTTTTATATTTTTGGCGGAAGTGTACGAGGGTAGTTTAAAATAAGAAAAGCGCGGGTGACAGAATTGTTCTTTTGGTTGGAAGTACTTGGGATTCATGACGAGATTTGCTCCAAATATTCTGTGACAACTGCAGATCAACGACGACGGGGGGACCCAATGGCTAAGTAGGATAAGCTAAGGTTTATCTCATTATTTTGCATCATTTAATATTTACTAATTAATAATATTGTAACCAAAGTTGTGTAAGGGCTTGGGTTGCCCTCAATGAGTTTATTCCTTAATTTCCTTTGCAAGCGTCACACGATAAATGCCGCTTTACTGTGAACTTCTTGACTAGGCACGTGCTCACATCGGACAAAAGGACGCCACATTGTTGCTCTAATAACTTAAATATTGGATGAAGTGCATCAGATTGCACTTGATCATCGTTCCTACAGCGCTAATCTTTCACTGCTAAAATCATTTGGTGATCCATTAATTAAAGGCAAAAAATTTGCTTTCGACATTTCATAATTAATTACACTAACATTAAGTAGAGACAAGAATCCATTCCACCCCACAAAATCAGTCTCTTGAATACTTGAAATACATAAACAGCAGCCTAGAAAGACATGCTGTCTACAGATCTAGTATATTACATAAAACTTAGCATCAATCCAGGATAAATTTGTAATAAATTAGCCTCACACCACTCACAACGATTAGCAGGTCGCTATTGACGTCGACGGTTCGGGAGCGACCCCTTAACCACTCGCTGACACTGAAGCGCGTTTTGACAGTTGCCAATAAAAGGAAGGAAAAATGTATAACGTCCGGTTCGCGTGGGAAGGCAGTTCAAGTGGAAAGACCTGAGAGTGCGGACATCGGGCGGGAAAAATTAAAACGCGAAAAAAGGAAAAAAACAGTGGCTCCCACTCAAGTGGACAATCGTCCAAACTACTTTTTCGGTTTATTGCGACTTCTTGCCACATTTGTTATATTGGGTGCAACGTAAATATCCCATATCCCGCCGAGTGCGTATGTCCAAGTGCTTATCGTGTTCCGTAGCCACATTGCTCGCATTCAAGCTAGGAAACTGGGCTTGGCCCTTGTCGGGAGCGAATTGCCGATAGCCTAACTGTTAAGTATTAGCCCCACTGAAGGTTTTTTTTGTGGTAGGGAGGTGAATGCTATTTATGCACAGAGTATGGGACTCCCATGCGCGACTGGGCTACCCACTAAACACCTCCGCTTTCAACCTGAGAACTCAGCCTGGAACCGTTTGACACATTACTTCGGGCGGGTCTCGTTTTGTTACGCCGTGGGGCACCTTCAAGCTGGGGAGTCCCTTTACTAGCGGGAGGGGAGAGGGGAAGAGGAAATGCCAGCCTCAGCCCCCCGGCTGCTGTGAGTTCCTTTTATCTTTTAGGACTGCCCGAGCATAATGTGACACCTGGTTCCATTTGTCAACCGATTCTAGCATCGCCGCAGCTATATTATCCGGGGTGAGCTCCCCCGTCTCCCTGTAGAGTTCCCTTCGCAGCCTGACAAATTTGGTACACGCAAAAAATGTGTGACAGGCATTGTCCTCCTCTTCTGGGCAAAACCGACAATCGGAGGACCGTGACTTACCGATCTTATGCAGGTAAGACTGAAAACACCCATGCCCGCACAAAGCCTGGCTCAGATAGAAGTCAGTCTCACCATGCCCTCAATTTAGCCACGGTCTCACATCCGGGATGAGGCGTGCAGTCCACCTTCCCTTCGTGCAATTCACCCAAGACTGCTGCCAATCGTTGAGCGAGCGCTGTCTCTCTTCGCAGACAACCATCTCGCTTGCATCCTCGTTTCGGCGCAGGTAAATAGCGTGGCGCTCTCTAGCAAGGAGGGCGACAGGTATCACGCCTGCAATAACTCTCACCGCCGGGTCAGAGACTGTTGGATACGAAGATGCAATTCTCAGTGCTCCTCTTCTCTGTACCTGTGCCAATCGTTTTCGGTATACCTCCTTGCTGAGAGCGTCGCGCCATACCTCTGCTCCGTACAGTAGCAATGACCCTACAGCACTCATCAAGAGGCGTCTTCTTGATGGGCTGGGTCCCCCTACGTTGGCCATAAGTCGACTCAGAGCCGATATTCCCGAAGCAGCCTCCTCAGCCGTTGCCCTGATTTGCTCAGAGAAACTCATCTTCGAGTCGATCAGTAGCCCCAGGTACTTCACCGCTGACTTCGATTAGATTCGCAAGTCGCCAATATTGATCATCCTTACTCTAGGCATTCTCTTTTTTGTCAAGATGACCACTTCGGTTTTCTCCAGTGCTAAACTGAGCAGTCATCCAGTCCCTCATTCGGCGCATTAGCATACCTAGCCTCAGTTGCGCTTGTTCAACGGTGCGTCCGGTGACCAGAGCCGCAACATCATCCGCATAGCCGACCAAGCGTGACTTATCTGGCATGTCAAGTCTCAGTAGCCCTTCGTAAGACACGTTCCACAGGTCCGGACCAAGGATAGATCCCTGGGCAACACCCGATGTAATTTCCATCCTTTGAAGTTGAAGGCATTCCTGACGTCGAGTGTCACCAACAGGACGATCCGTCGCTTGGTGCGACTATATGCCTCTGCCTTTTGGACCGCGTTCACCACCTCTGCAATCGCATCAATGGTAGAACGTCCTGCTCCAAAGCCGTACTGCCGAGGAGATAGGTCCCCAGGAGCACGAATCGCGTCAGTGAGTCTTCCCTTGATGAGTTTCTCTAGCACTTTCCCAGTCATGTCTAGCATGCATAACGGGCGGTATGCAGACGGCGATTCGGGATTTCCCTTCCCCTTGCTGATCAACACGAGCCTCGCCACCTTCCATCGTACCGACAGAACCCCGTCCTGTAGGCAAGCGTTGAATGTGCTGAGCAGCAAGTCAGGACAATGGTGATAGACGAGCCGCAACATCTCAGCTGGAACACCATCTGGACCTGGAGCCTTCCTCGCTTTCAATGAGGGGACTGCCTCCTCCAGTTCCAGCTGTGTGAAGAGTGGGCAATCTATTGCTGTTTCACCATGGACAGCGTCAACACGGACGGGATGGGCGGAGAAGAGTCCCCGCACTATCGCATCCATCTTTTCCACGTCATGTATACAAGGCTTCCGTAGGGCACCAAGCTTCCGCATGACCAGCTTGTAGCCAAGGCCCCACGGATCCTTGTTCACATAGTCCACTAGGTCTTGCCAGCAGCGAGCCTTGCTCTTGTTAATCAGTTTGCGAAGGCATTCCCTGGCCGACTTGATATGCTGCCACCCAGTTGCATGCCTCGTCACCGTCTCGCGTCCGTTGAGCCTAACGTCGAAGCTTGTGATACTCCCTTCACTTTTCAGCGATTTTAGTTGACCACCAGTACATTGTGGGCTTGCCATGCCGGGGTTTTCGACGGGGCATAGATTCGCAGTAAGTAGTCGTAATGATGCTCATAGTAGAGTTCACCACGTCTTGAGCTGCCCGTTCTTCCATCCCCTCCGAGGCTCCCTGCAGCGGCTCAACTGCTGTGAGCATCTTGACGAACCTCTCGACGTCCATCCTCTCGATGTTCCATCCAGTTGTAGAAGGCCGAGAGCACGGACGTCGGGAGACAGCATCACTTATCTCGAGCAGAATGCACTGATGATTACTGGCTGAGTATTCCGCTAATACTTTTCAGTTGTGTATCCTCCGTACTAAGGACTCCGAGCCAAATGTCACGTCCGGTATGGTTCCCTCACAGCCAATACGGTGGAAACTCGGCGTCTTTCCGGAGTTTAGTACGATGAGGGCCATCCTGGCCACCATTTCTAGGATTCGTTTTCCCCGCGGATCCGTCTGAGGCATGCCTCATTCGATTGCTTTAGCGTTGAAGTCGCCCCCAACGAGCACTTTGCTCCCTGCGTTTGAGACAGCGCCCTCCAAAGCAATAAGCTTGTCTTGGAAAGATGATATCGATTCGTTAGGCGTTAGGTACACACTAAAGAAGCACCGAACCCACATGAAACCATCCCCCCATCCACAACTCTCCGCTTGAAAGTCACTGTTCCGAACTGAGATGGCGGCAGTACCAGTTTCATCAGAATACCATAATGCAGGACTTTTATTATGGTGTTGCTCCCTCAGCAGCAAGAAGTCGGCTTTCATGTCCCTCGCAAACTGCTCAAGCTGATTTTTGGCGGTTGAACTGCGGTGTAGACTTAGCTGCAGGATGCGGGTCATCGGAGTTCTGATTTTGCCTTGGCTAGGGCTTCCTGGAACACCCGGCGTTTTTTTGATCCCAAGACGTGTCCAAAATCAAGTTTTGGATCAGCATCCTTGCAAAGAATACAGTGTGCCTCCTTCGTACACTCTTTTCTTTGATGTCCCATATCACCGCATTTGTAACATAGGGAACTCCTATCGGGTCCTTTGTGTGGTGTGACCATAACCAAGGCATTTGAAACGTTGAAGAGGCGTTGCTCTTCGCCGTATCCTACAGACAACCCACCCTATTCGTACTTTGCCCTTGTTCAGGAATTGTTCGGCTCGCTTTGATCCTTCCCACGCTAGGGAACACCTTTTTGATGGCCTCTTCTACCTCGGCCAGATCCGTCACGCAGTCTATGTCTCGTATTTCGATTGTTGCCATCGGCTCGAGTGGGGCTATAGTTGCGCTTTTGCCGAGGACTTTCTTTATGCGTCACAGAATGCATCTTTATTGCCGGCCTCTGCTCCGAATTCGACCAGTATGTGGCCCGACCGCGTTGGTCGTACTACTTTAATGGTAGTATTGGTGTCTTCGGGCCTTACGTTTCCCCTGATGTCCCGCAGCACCTCCGCGTAGGATCGGCCATCTTGGGGCTTTACAAGCAGTGCCTGCTGCCGGGGTCTTCGTCGGGGCTTCTGCCTCTCCTGTTTTGCATCAGGTCCTTTTTCTTGTTGGGCGTCCGTGCGAACTTAACTTTCTGGATTTTTTTGAAGGAGTTTCATTGCGGCTTTCTTCGCTCCTTTCGTAAGCACTGTCTGGAACCCGTGATCTGGTGCTCCACGCCCATCAAGTGCCTCTTCCTTCCTTCTTTTATCCCGATTGGGCTAGATGCCATTCTTTGATTGACTTTTAATGGTGGAGCTATCTGCATGTCGCCTTTTGATTTCACCGCAAAAGCCTCTTTAGCCTTCTGTTTGTCTTTGGCCCTTAAACAGCTCCTCCGATAGTGCCTTATACGATCTAGGAGCTCCTCTGGTTCAAGGCGCCCCACCTTTGCTGCTTCGCTGATTTTTGGGGAGTCGCATGCAAATTGTATTCTTTTCACAACATCTCCCGCTTTTCAAAGTAGCCTTTCTTCTTCGTATCGCTGGGCCGCAATCGTGCCTTGCAACCATACTTGGGAGAGGTTTTCGCGTTCCGTTTCCGAGTGCAGTACTTCCGCCACATTTTCGACGTTGGCGGTGCAATCACGCGGTGGCTGGGCACTCGTTGCTTTTAGTGCCGTAATCTCCTCGTTGGCTTCTGGATTTTTCGTTGCAATGTCGGGATTTGCGACCCTTGCATCGGTCACTTCGGTAGCGATCGCAGTAGTGACTCGAATTTTCGGTGCTCTTTATGTTATCTTCCGAGGCTCGAACACCTGAAGCGTCCTGCAGAATTTCCCGCTATTCCTTAATAGGACGCTCGGGCGTTTGCATCATTTTTTTGCTGCGCCCGAACGCCGCAGGAATCTCAGTCTGAACCAGACTGTCTGCTGTTCTCCGTTTTTTGTCTGCCTTCACTGTCATTGTGTTAGTCTTCGTTTTTTTCGTGGTTAGTACCGCTCTCGATGTACTGTTAACATCGTGGCTGCAACCGCTGGTTGCGTCGTCGTTGTTATTATTTGTTTCTTTTTTTAGATATTTTTGGTCTTTTGATTTTGTTTGCTCCAGTTTTGTTGGGTCCCCCCCTCGGAGCCGCTATCTCCGTTCGTGTGTGTAGTCGCCTTTGTGGTCCCATGGTTATCTTTGCAGAGCAGGGAGGCCATGCGAGGGTTGGCACAAGCCCTTATGGGGACAAGTGCTCAGAGCCAGACCAGCGCTAATCGGGAGTCCGCCTCAACCGAACCTACACCACCAACCCAATGGTGCGAATTTCGAACGTACTCCGAGGCCTGCCAAGGTTTTACCGGGACGGAGGCGGTACGATAGTTGAATTTGAGCCATTCACACACGAATTTCACCTCGGCGCTACTGTGCAAAGCAACTAGGTCCAAAGCATCACATCCGCCAACCCAAAGCGTCAATTCCAGTTTGTTGTCCAAAGCGTAGTCCAGATCCAATCAGATTCGTTACCTGTCATCCCAGAAGGGAACCTCACGGCACCCCACATATCCTCGAGTCCATGGGGGCGGCGCTCCCCAAAGATGGCTAGCCTCCAAAAGTGTTCTTGTCGACCGGCATTCCCCCACTGAAGGTTGATTGACAGTATTAGGGACTGCATGAAATATGGGCACGGTGCCATTGAACTGGTGAAGAGTCGCAGTCGCCAGGTAAATCGGCCAAGGATGTTTGGTTCTTGGTTAATTTGAAATATCTTAGTTTTTAACCTGGGCTGAATCAGGTGCGTTTGCCGTAGTCACCAGACGACGAGAATCAGCCGAGATTTGTGATAGGATTCCCTCCTGGTAGAGAAGTGCTGATAGCCCGTTGCATACCGTTGCGCACTTGACAGCTCCTGGGTGCTCCCGGATACCACCCCGGACTGCAGATGGCCGCGCCTACACCTGCACCATCTGCGGACCTACGGCAGCTTCTACCATTCCCCCGGGAAGCCCCTCTCCCCGGCTGCCACGCCGAAATCATGCGCGCAGCAACCATCAAGCGGTGCTAACAAATGCAACACATGAGGAAGCGGCAATGGCGATAGCTCTTAATGGACATACGCGCGGCAACCCGCTGTTGCAGGTTAGTTTTAAATGAATCAATCTATGTAAGGAGCGCAAGTGACTGGCGTATAGATGCATTCTAGCCATAGGAAGGTTTGTGTAGTCTCTCGATTTTAATGGAAAAAGTAAACTATACATAATTACTACTACAATATACCACAGAAGTTTCTAGACGAGCTTATCCAGTATTGAAAATATATCAGTTCAAAGTTGTTAGGATTAATAATTAAGACTAAAATCAAGAAGAGAAAAGACAGGTTCATTTAGTCTAATTATGGATCGTTAAAAAGAAATCAGTAAAATGTGTTGAGAAATACTAGAAACAGATCCTCGAACAAAATGTAATCATTTTTACTACGATGGAATGCTTTAAATAGATGACCACGAATATTAGAGCATATGGCCTAAGAAAATACCCAGAGAAAAAGGAAAATTGCATCGGAATTTTGCTATTAATTGTTTTTCTAAATATAGCTTGTAGCTATAGGAAATTTGGGGGAGTTGCTTTCCTTAGATGATTAATGGCCGACTGTGAAAATAAATCGCAGGCTAAAGTACACTTGATGTTTGAAGAATAATCAACATTTCCAATGCTAATTTAACAAAAAAAAATAATTAGAAAGAACTAACTCCATACCGCAAATATATTGAACGCCTTTGAGTGACGGGTCCTGAGGCGAATAATCGGAGCGAAGCTGGACGGGGACCAATGGCGAATTCGATACAACCATGAGCTGTATGAAATTTTTGATGAACCGGAGGTCTCAAGGATTGTAAGACTGCGGAAGCTGCAATGGGCTGGACACATGAATCGTATGGATGAACAACGGATACCCAAGAAGGTATTCGTTGGGAGAACTGAAGGCCGGTGGCCAGTGGGGAAACCGAGGAAACACTGGTCTGACTCGGTCGACGAAGACAGTTCATCGCTGCTCGGATTTCGGAATTGGATGACGTCGTCAACGGACCGAGACAGTTGGGGGCGCTGTTTGCAGGAAGCGAAGGCCCAAAAAGGGCTGTATGGCTAAGAAGAAGAAGAAGAACTCCATACATACATAAGAAACGGTAGTCAACAATTCATTTGCTTAAGAAACAATTAATTTTGCGAAGGCATCGAACAAAACATTGTTACCATTGATTTTAGGAGGCCGATCATCATAAATAATCTGGGTCAATGGCTGCTACGTCAGTGCCTGTTCCATAATTTCTGGTTATATAAATATATTTATACCTTCACCTATACCATTTATGTACTTATATACATATACGAGTATCTATATATGATGCATGTATGACTGATTTATTTTTGTGAGATTCTGTTTGGAGATAATATACAAATCGGGATTAAAGTTCCACACGCAGTGTGGTAACAAGGGAATCGCCAGAGGATAAGTTGTCGAAAATTCAGCATTTTTACTGACTGCGTATTTTTTGCGCGCTCTTTTACAAGTTAAACATCGCATTATACTTTATTTTAGCAATGAGTTTATATGAAATTTAGCTGATTTAGAAAAATGTCTCAAATTTTATGTTTATTTCATTACCAGTTAGGCGATTTCCAGAGGTAATATCATTTTGAAAACTATATGTTTACTATCAAGTCTACTCTCGAATTATTCGGCAACTGTGTGCAGAAAATCAATCTCAAGTATGTCCTTTTGTATCAATGTTTGCATGAATTGTGTAGTTTTGGTATCTTACTTTGGTCTGCAACCTATATATTTCAATCATTCTACTGGAATCAAGGTCGGAGCCCCTAGCTTTGATTAATTGAGATCACTACTTCCACATTAATCTTTGAATATGAGAACGCTATCCAAGATCCATTTCAGCAACCGGCATTGGTTGTCTGTCATACGCGTTTATATTATTCTTTTTATTTCAATCCTGTAAGTTTCAACAACTTACCTATAGACACAATTTAGCGCTGGTCACAAAACAAGCTTAAATTGAATATTTTGAAATTTGGTTTGCTCTTCCCAGTGAGATTGTTCTTCATCTTCATTGAATTTGATAGCGAAATGAGCTTCATTTTAGTTTAATTAGTCCCTTTCACATTCAACTCAGTAGATTATTGATTTTAGGAGATCGCATCTACCGATGGCTAGATAATGTTATAAAAATTTTGTAAAAAGAAAGAGAAAGCATGCAATGCATATAAAGACTATAGATACTTTCACATTTTAGGATTCTTCAAAAAATTATCGTGAGCATTTCAATTTAATGTAAGATGCCGTTTATATCATTTTATGACCATTATATACGTTCAATGTGCGGAATATTTAATATATCTGTGATTTTTGTATATTTTATGATTGGATAAGAAACGCAGAGAGAACTAAGGTGGCCAAACACTATAATTTATTCATACAAATAAAACTATTTACATAAGCATTAACACTTAAGTGGCTGCGTAAAAAAAGAGGATTAGAGAAACAAATGACATCAAATCCATAAAGTTGTCTTATAAAAAGAAACGAAACGAATCAAAACGTATGCCGCTACGAGGGTAGGGTTCTTGTAATCCGTGAATGGCCGGTTTCACGTCGCGTTCGGTACGCGGTACCATAATTGGTTTTGAGATTTTTTGTTGGAGTAGGATATTTAGTGCTTCGCATTAGAGTAGGATATTTTTCGGTACCGCGCCGGGGACATTCGGTAGCGCGTATTTTTGGCGGTTGTTTAGATTTTTTTCCTCCGGGATGGGAAGTTGTTTTTTTAGAGTAGTCGATGGAAGTCCTTTGACGCGTTAGTAAATCGGGCATGTGAACCGGTGGCTGAATCTTTTTGTATTTTGGACTTAGTCTGCTTGCGTTAGACCCGCGACCGAACAGCTCTCCGAACACGAAAGCTAGCCAGCAGCCACCTTGAAATAGACTTAGAGTGTCCGGACTTGTTGACTTGTGGGGTACAGTCCGTTGTCTCGTTCCGAACCCATGAGAGGCCGAAGTTTGAGATGTGTACGAGATGTAATTGAAAAAATCATTAAAAATTCCCAGCATAAATGAAATTTCCCTGTATCAAATAAATTAAATTGGTTTTTTGATATTTATTAATTTTTATGCAATTTTATCCAATATTAGTGCTGCTCAAACAGTTGTACTTTCTAATATTTGAGAAATATATGTGGGGATCAAATAATTTCTCATTTTTTGTCATTTCGTTTTGACATCTGACCACTTGACCGTTCATACCGGGCTTATGTAATACTAACGTAAGGGTAACAAGCCTCCCAGCTAGCGGGAGCTGTCAGCCTACTCCGGCAGAATCCGAATGTTTTCACGGCGTACAAATCACATTCCTTGCAGGCTAAAAATTCACCTTGCACTGTCCACTGTACACGTGCACCATTTAGAACAGCTAAATGAAACAAACGTTCACTCCTTCCACTGACACCTATCCTATTGTTTTAACTTTGTACATCAATAAAACATGAACGGATGTATGAACTGAAACGAAACTCACTTCATAAGGAGCGCTACTATTTTCTCCACGGACCATCTGGATTTCACAATTGAAATCTGCCTCGAAACCATACAAAACCTCGAATTTTCGTCAGCACTTTCACATTCCTCCATATACCGCCATACAAACCATAGTACATTCACGTAGTATCCACACTAAATCGAACTTCCAGAAAAACCGTACACAAGCCGAAGAGTGAACCATAAATCTTCAGCAGCAGGTAGGTAAGTTAATTCTACTCAAGGATCGGCGCGAATATAAACATGTCCTTCGATGAGAGATTTCAGTATTACCAGATCTCAAACATGAATAATTTTGCAGAAAAAAAAATCGTGCTATGCTATCTTTTGGTTTTTTTTATTAGGATTTGATAATGCTCCCATGTTCTGAAATATGTTAAAGAGCACGTGTGTTTGAAATTCCATTTGCTTTTTATTTAGTTTTTTGAATACGAGAGGCCTCGACTCAGCTGACCGGCCCCTGTGAAAGTTTAGAATGTGTGCAACAGAGGGTAAATGGAAAGTGTGGATACTGTGTGAATGTACTATGATATAAGCTAGCACACAAAGTCAGCCAGAATGTGGTCATGTGATAAGTAGTAGGGCTTTCTGGTGCATGGGTTGTTAAGCAGTAGTAAGGCTCTGGGTTTATGCTACATTTGTATGCGTAATTGTTACCTGATATACTCATGCCAGATTTCATTCTATACCACATGTCTGTCTAGGCTTTAAGGTACTCAGCTCATCAATTAAGGATGTTTCAAATGTTGAATCTGTTTCAGTTCCCACTTTTTTGGTTTATACTCGAAAAAGTATATCTTTTTTATTTTGTTCAACTGATTCTATCTACTAGGAACCTCTAAACTCTGCAAACAGTTTATTGGTTTTCTTCCCTGTAAACTATCTATTGGGGTAATAATGTCTATTGATCCTTAAATTTGAAAAGTTTCACGACCATCTATGGTGCAGATATTGCAATCCCTATTGTCAGAAACGATTTGTGAAATGGCTCCTTAAGAAGTCTTTTGGCTTGACATGCAGCTGAAGTTTCATATAATTTGCCTTCCCCATAACTACTCGAACATCCAAGTTTGTAACAAAATTCAATCAATTTATCAATCCAAATTTTCTATAGAACGTTGCACCTGTAGCAAATTGAAGTGGAGCGATTAAACATTTACATATTTCAAGCAGCGGACATACATAATTGCATAAGAGATATGTAGATGTAATTTTTTTGATTGATTTGTCGCTTCTTTGATTTTGGTGTTTATTCTTGCAAATAATTTCATTTAAAAATGGAAGTAAATGAAGTGGTATACTTTCGTTAATATTAATATCACTAGCAGGATACCCATTAAAGTGACATACGGTGCTTCTAATTTTTCTACGTATTAATTTGGAAGCAGAGTTAATGACTTGAGTTTCTTCCTCTTCAATAATTTGTGGTTTAGTTCTATTGTCAGAGCATATCTACTAAATAGCAGCTGCAATTAGAACAAATTTTCTTTCTTACGGTACTTATGGAGTAGAGAGAATCAGACTAAAAGTGCGTATGTATGGTAAACAAAAACTTGAACTTGCATGCAATTTTACCAACACTAGGTAAACTTTAATCCATCTTTTACACGTTTATTTGCCTCTCTTTTCATTTTGACAGCTCCTCGATTGCAGGTGCTAGTTAGTATATATGCTCTGCTATTGTACCACGCATCCGTCAGTATATCGTTTAAATTATTTGAAAAACATACGCAGGCACCTCGCATCGTTCGTCCTACTCAAAATAACAATTTAATCAGCAAATCTACTTTTCAAATGATTTTTCATAATATCTTCATGTACAATAGAACAACGTCAATCGTTTGTACAGCCATAGTACAATAAGTAACAAGCATGGTCACTCTTGGTTGTCAATAATTAAAACAACAAGAATTGATGGGGCAAGGTAAAATGAAGACAAGAAAGGACTGAAAATAAATGGCTTTCGCCCTTCAGTGAAAGAGAGTTAGATATAGCTGCGGCTTATATGTGAGATTGTATTAGTAAGCATACCCGCGCATGAGATTGTATAGGTTTGTAAGCAAAACTGACGTAAGATAGGAAGCCATATGGTAGCAATTTGCATTTGTGTTAGTCAGCGTACTATGGATAAGCTTCCGTGAGCTGTCAGCCAACTGCGGCATAAGCAAATGCTTATACCGCGTAATATGTACTATTTTCCGAATATAAAATTCACCTTGCACTGTCCACTGTACTCCTAAACTTTTCAAGACGAGCAAATGAAGCACATGTTTTGCACCTTCCACTGATAGCTCAGCGTTTAGAAGTAAACAAACTCCTATTCTTTCACTTTGGAAGGCGATAAAAATTAAACGAGTACAAGAACTGAAATAATTTTCACTTCTCTAGGAGCACTATTGTGTTCTCTGCGGGCCATCTAAATTTCACTGTAGAAATCTGTCTCGAAACCGTACAAAACCTCGAACTTTCGTTGGCACCTCCATAATTCTTCATAAACTGTCACTCAGATGAATAAGAACTGGATGGGCTAAGCTCATATAAAATGCATGAGAGAGCATGCGACCGGTTTTTGCTCTCTTCCAAAGGATCTGTCTGTCATTTCCTCCCCATTTGCCTCTTGCTGGTCACTTTCTTGTTCCAGAAGCTGACTAGATGCGATCTCACTGTCAAGTTGACTGATGCGAATTTTATCCGATGTTAAAACTGTGGAAAGTGTTCGCGATCTAAGTTCGTTCCAAGTGTTTAAAGATTCGATTGTGTTTGGTGGTTCAAGTAACTTTAATGTGTGACACTGTGAAATTAATTTACAATTTCAAAATGAAATGTGTAGTGCCTTCGTGTAAAAATCATAGTGGAAAAGGATCTGTAGGTGTTTCCTTTCACAAGTGAGTAGTTAATATGTTAATGTTTTGCATGTTTTTCATACAATGCTGAAGGTTTTTAAAATAGAAAACAAATTTTTAGTATTGTATAAAAATTTGTTTACATTGAGCAGCAGCCATGTTTGCTTGTGCAATTTGGCTCTCTCTTGGGTTTCACACAAGAGCGTACCAGTAGGAAAAGTGGTCGCAGGGGTTGTTGCGACCACATGTTCACATGGTTGTCCACTCCAGTATTATTTAATTACTCAATGTACCAACATGTTAGTTAGCCAGCGAAGTTGGCCTACTAATGGTCATGTGTGTGGTAGTAAGCGCTGTTGCCATATGGCTTCCCCTTGAGTAATTAAATAATACTGGAGTGGACAGCCACGTGACCATGTGGTCACAACAACCCCTACAACCACTTTTCCTATCACTATGCTCTTGTTTACAACTTATGAGAGAGCCAAATTGCACAAGCGAACATGGCTGCTGCTCAATGAAAACGAATTTTCATACAATACCAAATATTTGTGTTCTATTTGAAAAACCTGCAGCATTATGAGCAAAACATGCAAAATATTCACATATTAACTACTTATCTGTGAAAGGAAACACCTACAGATCCTTTTCGACTACAATTTTCACACGAAGGCACTACATATTTCACTTTGAAATTGTAAAGTAATTTCACAGTGTCACACGTTAAAGCTATTTGAATCACAACGCACAATAGAATGTTTACGCAATTGGAATGAATTCAGATCACGAACACTTTTCATAGTTTTAATATCGGATTGGTTATCGATTTATCGATAGTGCCCTCAGGCCGGGGAACCAAACGCGTCCCCAGGGTTGCGGATAGGGGAAGACCTTTCTCGAAAGGTTCGCTGCGAATAACCAATAAGCAGCCGCGGACAATGGTCGGCAGTGAAGGGAGAGTCTCAGCACAAATACCGGAGTGTCAATGATCTTCACTGTGACATGACGAAATATATGGCGTCATCAATCATCCATATATCCTGGCAGTAGGTGAAATGCTATGGGAAAGGAAACCCAGACAGAAAACCAAATCATGCAGGTCCACAAGGGGAACCAAATTACGGTGCAGGGGGTCGGATCCCCAGTAACGGCAGTAGAGGGTAGTGAGCGAGCAGGCTCCCGGCCGTCGTCATCCAGCGACTGCAATGTTATAGAAGTGGTGAACTTGGCTTCTGTAACAGATATAACTACAAGCAAACAGGACACTAGCACGGAGAACCCTTTCAGGCAAAAACCGCTGTTGGCAAGAACACCGATAAAACAAGTCACCGATTGCGGGGGGAGGCAGCAAACCCCAGAAACACTGTCAAAGTCAACATCACAGGTTAAATCATCGGAGACAGACGACAGACGGACTAACGAACGAAAGAAGGCAGAGTGCGTTGTGCAACCTGGCATCATAGCGGCCTTTGGGCGCAGTAGAAGGACTATGCGCACCCCGGAGTGTCCAGTGCAAGACGTACACAATCCGGATCAAGCTGCGACACCAACAGAGGCCAGTGTAAGACTGGGGAGGGAGAAGTTTTGCCGTTGGCCGACGCCACTTCAAACGCGACCCAAGCGATAGAAGCAAAAGGGCTAGGAAACGGGGGCCTCTCCCAAGAGGTGGCGCCAAATAACACAACCGCCCTTGACCGCGCCGAAGAGGAGCGGCTTACTCGGAAAGCGGGGACTATTGTCAAACAACTGAGGGCTGCCTGCGAAGTGCAGAAAAATATAGGCAAGAGTGTCAAGAATGGCATTCTTGAACTGGAGGAGCTTTTTGGCCTCATAACGTACTACAGGCGGCGGTGGCTTGCAACCGAAAAGCACCAAAAAACACGCTCTCCCTCGAGGCATCAGTGGGTCCTAGCCGCAGCAAAAGAATGGCCGGTAGCCCAATTGAAGGCGACTCTGAGAAAAGGAGGAAGGACGAGACCATAAACGAAGTTGACACTCCAGGCGAGGAGTTTCATGTGGTGCGAAACAAGGCAGCGAAAAAAGCGGCCAAAAAGCTACTCCTAGAAAAAACAGACAAAGAGCTCAACCACGAAAAGAACAAAGAACCCCCCGATATACCGCAGAAAACAAAAAGCAAACCACGGCGCAAATCCTTGTGAGAGGCACTGCTTATTAAACCCACTAAAGGCCGAACCTACGCAGATGTCCTCCGTGAAATTAAAGGAGCAGTCAAGCCAGACGACACTAAAACTGCCATCAAAGCAGTTCGACCAACCCGGACCGGTGGCCTGCTGGTGGAATTCGGGCCAGAGGCCACAAACAAAGATGCATTCCGTGACGCGGTTCAAAAGGTTCTTTGAGATGCGGCAACGGTTGCCTCGCTCGAACCAATGGCCACCCTGGAAATCAGGGACCTCGACTGCGTCACGGACAAAGCTGAAATAGAGGATGCCATTAGGAGGGAGTTCCCCAGCTTAAGTGAAGTCAAGGCAAAATTGACACGTGAAAACACAAGGGGGCAACGCATGGCTATTGTCGAACTAGCTGATAAAGACGCCCAGCAAATCCTGGCGAAGGGCAAAATTAAGATAGGTTGGGTGATCTGCAGGATACGGAGAAGAGCGATCCCTATCCGCTGCTTCAGATGCTTCGAATACGGACACACCGCGTATGGCTGTAGGGGACCTGACAGGAGATCTTTGTGCTACAAATGTGGTGAAACGGGGCACAAAAGGAAGGAGTGCACGAACGAGGCAAAATGCATTCTTTGCAAGGATGCTAAGCTAGCACCCGGCGACCTCAAACATGAGCCGGGGACAGGGAGATGCTGGGTTTTCAAGGAGGCCCTAACTAAAGCCAAATCGATACTCAAATGATCCGTATCCTGCAGGTCAATTTGCACCGAAGCACAAACGCCCAGGACCTACTTGAGCAGTTTGCGAGGGATAAGAAAGCTGACCTCCTGTTGCTGAGCGAGCGACATCATAACAAGGACTCGCAAGCGTGGTACCCTGATAAATCTAGTACCTCGGCCATCTGGGTTCGAGACAGTGCCCGCCTTCAGGTGCAGGGCCATGGACGTGGGGATGGTTTTGTGTGGGTGCGGTGTTCAGGGATAACATATTTCAGTGTTAATCTGACGCCTAACGAAGCAATGCGATCTTTTCGAACGAAACTCGATGCCCTGGAGGACGCTGTCTCGAACACAGAGGGCCACATGCTGGTCGGGGGAGACTTCAACGCTAGAGCCATTGAATGGGGTATGCCACAATCCGACCCAAGGGGAAAGCAAATCTTGGACATGGCGGCCAGAACAGCGCTTTTTGTCCTAAATACTGGTAACACCCCTACTTTCCGCCGCTGGGGTTGCGTAGGAACCATACTCGATGTGACACTCGCTTCGGAGTCCCTGGTACCTAGAGTACACAACTAGTGAGTACTAGAGGACTACTCGGCTAGTGATCACCAGTATATAGCGGTTGAGATTCACGACAGTGCCACTCTGCGTCCATATGCTCAAACTTCGATCCTCGGATGGAGGACTGGGAGGATGGACGTTGAGAGGTTCGCTGATGCGCTTACGGCAGGCGCACCGTTGCTGGGAGCTCCGCCAGGGAGTGGAGGGCCTACAGCCAAGGACTTGGTGAACTCAACTATGAGTACCATCATAGCTGCTTGCGAGTCTTCAATGCCCCGTCGGAGACATGGTAAGCCTCCAGTATACTGGTGGTCAAACGAGATCGCCGAACAAAGAAGCGAGTGTCACAAACTTCGGCGAGAGGCCCAGCGGTCGCGAACGCGGGAGGAGGCAGACACTGGGCTAGCAGCATACAGGTCCAGCAAGAAATATCTTCGCAGGCTTATTAACAAGAGCAAGGCCCGATGCTGGCAAGCCCTCGTGGACGATGTAAATAGGGATCCGTGGGGCCTTGGCTACAAGCTGGTCATGGGGAAACTTGGTACCCTACGGAAGCCTTGTATACATGACGCGGAAAAGATGGACGCGATAGTGCGGGAACTCTTCCCCGCCCATCCCGTCCGTGTTGACGCTGTCCATGGTGAAACAGCAGTCGAGTGCCCACTCTTCACACAGCTGGAACTGGAGGAGGCAGTCCTCTCCCTGAAAGCGAGGAAGGCTCCAGGTCCAGATGGTGTTCCAGCTGAGGTTTTGCAGCTCGTCTATCACCATTGTCCTGACTTGCTGCTCAGCACATTCAACGCTTGCCTACGGGACGGGGTTTTCCCGGTACAATGGAAGGTGGCGAGGCTCGTGCTGGTCAGCAAGGGGAAGGGAAATTCCGAATCGCCGTCTGCATACCGCCCGTTATGCATGCTAGACACGGCTGGGAAAGTGCTATAGAAACTCATCAAGGGAAGACTCACTGACGCGATTCGTGCTGCTGGGGACCTATCTCCTCGGCAGTACGGCTTTAGAGCAGAACGTTCTACCATTGATGCGATTGCAGTGGTGGTGAACGCGGTCCAAAAGGCAGAGGCATATAGTTGCACCAAGCGACGGATCGTCCTGTTGGTGACACTCGACGTCAGGAATGCCTTCAACTCCGCTAGATGGGTGGATATTCTGGACACGCTGGAAAACTCTTTTCAAGTTCCAGAATATCTAATGCAGCTTTTGAGGAACTACCTAAAGGACCGAAGCCTGCTCTGCGACACGACACAGGGCCAACAAAGGATGGAAATTACATCGGGTGTTGCCCAGGGATCTATCCTTGGTCCGGACGTGTGGAGACTTGAGATGCCAGATGAGTCGTGCTTGGTCGGCTATGCGGATGATGTTGCGGCTCTGGTCGCCGGACGCACCGTTGAACAAGCGCAACTTAGGCTAGGTATGCTAATACGCCGAGTGAGGGACTGGATGACTGCTCGCGGGCTCAGTTTAGCACTGGAGAAAACCGAAGTGGTCATCTTGACAAAAAAGAGAATCCCTAGAGTGAGGATGATCAGTATTGGCGACTTGCGAATCTAATCGAAGTCAGCGGTGAAGTACCTGGGGCTACTGATCGACTCGAAGATGAGTTTCTCTGAGCAAATCAGGGCAACGGCTGAGAAGGCTGCTTCGGGAATATCGGCCCTGAGTCGACTTATGGCCAACGTAGGGGGACCCAGCCCATCAAGAAGACGCCTCTTGATGAGTGCTGTAGGGTCAGTGCTACTGTACGGGGCAGAGGTATGGGGCGACGCTCTCAGCAAGGAGGTATACCGAAAACGATTGGCACAGGTACAGAGAAGAGGAGCACTGAGAATTGCATCTTCGTATCCAACAGTCTCCGACTCGGCGATGAGAGTGATTGCAGGCGTGATACCTGTCGCCCTCCTTGCTAGAGAGCGCCGTGCTATTTACCTGCGCCGAAACGAGGATGCGAGGGTGACGGTTGTCCGCGAGGAGAGACAACGCTGGCTCAACGATTGGCAGCAGTCTTGGGGGAATTGCACGAAGGGAAGGTGGACTGCGCGCCTCATCCCGGATGTGAGACCGTGGCTAAATCGAAGGCATGGTGAGACTGACTTCTATCTGACCCAGCTTTTGAGCGGGCATGGGTGTTTTCAGTCTTACCTGCACAAGATCGGTAAGTCACGGTCTCCCGATTGTCGGTTTTGCCCAGGAGAGGAGGACAATGCCTGTCACACATTTTTTGCGTATACCAAATGGGCCAGGCTGCGAAGAAAACTCTACAGGGAGACGGGGGAGCTCACCCCGTATAATATAGTTGCGGTGATGCTCGAATCGGTTGACAAATGGAACCAGGTGGCACATTATGCTCGGGCAGTCCTAAAAGATAAAAGGGACTCGCAGCAGCCGGAGGCGCTGGGGCTGGGGATCGCTCTTCTGGCATTTCCTCTTCCCCTCTCCCCTCCCGCTAGGAAAGGGACTCCCCAGCTTGAAGGCGCCCCACGGCGTAACAAAACGAGACCTGGCCCGACGTAATGTGTCAAACGGTTCCAGGCTAGGTTCTCAGATTGACAGGGGAGGTGTTTAGTGGGTAGTCCAAGGTTATCCTCCATGGGAGTCCCACACTGCCAGACTCGGCGGGCGTAAATGCCTTCACCTCCCTACCACAAAAAACAAAAAATCGGATAAAACTTGCGATGAACATTACCATTTTAGCGTCCTGCTTGGATCTCTCGACTTTACTGACAGATCCAATCCAGCGAGCTTCTGGAACAAGAAAGTGAATGGCAAGAGGCAGAACGAGAGGACATGACAGACAGACCCCTTGGAAAAGAGCAAAAACCAGTTGCATGCTCTCCTATGCATTTTATATGAGCTTAGCCCATCCAGTTCTTATTCATCTGAGTAGCTTCCTATCTAACGTCAGTTTTGTTTGTAAGAGAAGCAGGAAATTATGGTTGTGTGCGTTGAAATTTAGCCATTTTCATGTTACCAGATTAGCAAAATTTATTGCTTAAAGAAAGAGATTATTGTCAGGTCGATGACACAGCTGATTTTTTGGCGGTAACGTTAATTTTGAAATAGTATCACAAGTAAATGCTGTTTTTTAAGAGTACATACATATTGTAAATTTGGAGCCAATAAAAGTATGCCTATGCCTGTACCGAATGCCTAGCGGAATACCACTTTTGCTCAATCCCTGTTTTGTTAAAAATGCACCGTATTAATTCAATTTCTGGATAGCAATAAATATCCATTCATTCATTTTCATTCATTTTAATTGTTTACAAGTACAAATACATTTCACAAGAAACATTTTCTGATGAATTTTCAATTGAATTTAAGTTGTTATTTCAAACAAGCTTCTGTTTAACTTCCAACAGAAGATTGACATAAAATTAGTATGGCATCATTTTTGCGTTATGAGGTTTATACCATAACCAAAGACCAATGGTTTTTCGAATAAGTCTTTAGTAAAAATAATCAACCTATGAAAAGCAGATACGCTGATAATGCATCATTTGAGAAAATTGGGTAAAATTGTAAAGTTACGGTTAAAGCGTCGGACCCTGATACTATTGTAATAGTTCTCAGTAGTAAAGGCAAATTAGTAACATAATTTGCTATGTTTCCAGTTATATACAGGTTTTGATTCCACAGCTGGTTTCTATAAAAAGGAAAAGGCAAAGAAAAAATTTAAACGAAAATAATATTTACGAAATTAAAAAATCGAAAATAATGGGATTATTACAAGAATATACGGGAAAGCTTAATGGGAATAATTGTAACAATGTCAATGATGGTAGTCGAACAATTTGCCGAAGCTAATTGCATCAACGTCTACAGCGGATTATTTTAAGTAATACTTAAAGAAAATTGGTTCTACTCAAATTCCACCACGTTGGGAATCACTAAAACAAAAGATTTTGTGAACAATACATAATACTTTAATGTGGTAAAATGCTACAGAAGCAAACTGCGTCTATTTCTCTCCAAAACAATATTGATTTTCAGTTTTTAACAAAATCGAACCATCTTGATTCAAAAGTTGCTCTTTTAGTTGAGGAATTTGGTAAAGTAGAAGTGGAAAAAATGTAAAGAGAAGTTATAACAAGGATGATCATGACTTTAAAAATTTAATAAATTATAGCTAAAATAAATTTCCTTGAACGATAGATTTTTTTTATATGTATGCATACATGGGTTACACGTCCTTAACCTGCTCAGGTATCTTATTGAAATTCTAATCAAAAGCAGCGAACTTGTTGTTAAGGACTCACAACCCAGTACGTCTCGTGAGATGGGCTAGTATTGTTAAAACACTTTCTTGCAAACAATTTATAATGCATATCAAATCTCAAGTCACATCAAACTTAATTAAGGGGAGTACTCCAGTAGCGAGACAAGCCGCTATATACCAGTCTGTATAAGATAAAGTTTTTGATGGAATTTCATTAGAATTGGGTAATAACATATTTGATATAGGATAAAAGTTCACTGTTGTGTTAAAATCAAAAATAATTTTTCCATAGTTTTGGTTGGTTTTTCTCCTTTTTCTAATTAAATAATAAAATATATAATAATCTTAATTAATTTGAATTTGCTATAGTTTATTTGATAAAATGTGTTTAACTGATGACGTATTAATTTAGAGAGCCATTTGGGCCATTAAGTTTTTGTATTGTTATTATTTTGAATTTGCTTTATATTCTTTTAAAACTTATAAAGGTTAGTATTGAATAAAGCACTTTTGACTTTGAGAGTACTCCTTTAAGTACTTTAGAATGTTTATCGGTTATATACTTTATTTGACACTTAATATCGACACTCAACAGCAATTCATTGCTCCGATCATTATTTGTTTTCTAAAGTTTCACAATACTTAGTTAAGGTCATATGATTCTTTCCCATCACTAATCTTTCAACCAAGTAATGACTTTCCCTTCTTAAATCGAACTAACCATTAACTCGGTGGGATAATATTTATCAGTCGAGCAGACCGATAAATGGGAAAATAGTAATTTTCAACCCAAAAAGTTTTAATCGCAAAGATAGCTTCTGTGTAATATTATGCTATAGCTGATTTCTTGTTCCAAGATTAAGGAAGAGTTAGAAAGAAAACACAAGTACGTCGGAACCCAGTGGCCTTTTTCACCTTTACATTGAAGGAGCCAAATGGGTTCTGAAATATTGGTGGTTTTCTATTTCTATATTTTTAATTTCTTTGGTTTAAGGAGCAACCTTACAATATTATTATCTTATTCAAACTGACCATACGTTAATTCAACTGCCAACCAAAACTCACAGAAAAATACATTTGCAGAGTGCTGCTTGACCGCCGGACAATAAGCAAATTTTTCAATTGGTGAAAGAGGTCCAATTATACGTATTGTCCTTTTGTGACTGACGCGATTTGTTCTTCTAACTGCCCCACACTAATTCCGGAAGACACTGTGCATTTTCAGGAAACTGTATCTACAATAAATAGTCAAAATATATCATTTTCGAATAAATAGAAACCGATTTGCAATACAACGTACTTAAAATATCAAGTTTTCAATTTCCGTTTGAACTCGTTCGCGATGAATCACAACTCGATTTTTCTGATTACAAACATTTTTAATGACTACGAAAAAAAGACGCACTATAAACAATCTAAATAACTTTTCCCCACCTTATCGATTCTGTAATCAAAAAGTTTTCCGAAATATCAAATTTCAGCCGAATCGGTCCAGCGTTAAAAATTCGATTCGAGTTACAATTGAGTGCCAAAGAATAGACAGGTTCTTTCTAAAGGAGAATAGTTAACATCGGATGTCTCCTCAGTTTCACTTATTTGCCGCTTAAGCCGTCCTCGCATGAAATGTTTCAGCAACATCAGAAGCCTGCTAGCATATTTTTAAAACTGATTTATGGCCAAAAATTTACCAAGATGTTAGCTGACGAATGAAGGTAGTGCTTCTTAACCAGCAAGTCAAACTAAAATGCATTAAATATAATTGAAAATGAGCTAAAATCTAATTTTTCCTCACCAATCAAATAATGCTCCGGAATATACATTTTCAGGCCAACCGGTCAAGCAGTTACATTTCGGTAAAATAGTGCTACAATTGAAGATTTTAATCCGTTCAAAAGAGCGTAATTTCACCGTTCGTTAAGTAATTAATCGGACTTCTCTTTTCCTTCAACGCGAAGTATTTACTAGTCAGCTGATGACTGGTCTTTACTGTTTTACTTTCGTCGAATTTGTTCCATGTTCCCCATGCCCTGTCTGTGCACGCTGGCACACAAAAATCTCATGCGCCGGCAAGTCCCGTTAATCGGAAATATGTATGAACTGACCCTACTTGTTATTCATTGTATTATGGTGCAGCTTCCATGAGCTTAATCAATTGAGGAATAAGAAATGGAGAAGCTATACGCAAGACGACTTCCTAACGACACCCCCTCCGATGGAGACAGTACAGTACATAGCAGTGTAGAATGACTGCCACAGGAAGAAAACAGTGTAAGGACCTTATGTAACTTTGTTAATGAACTCAATTTAGTTTTGCAATTGCTTGCTTATTTGACTAATTTCACTAAACTCTACATTCAGAATGCAATTTGATGTGATTATGATGATTTTCATGAATATAAAACCGCATCGGACTATATTATTATATTTTTAAATATTGTGCATACTTCCACTGCCTCCTTAAACCTGGCCGTCTTGCTCTGCAATTTCTGTGACAGGACCTCATACACTGCCTCCTTAAACCTGGCCATCTTGCTAGGTTTGATAATGCAGTGAAAAGGTAAACTGACAATCAGCTGTTTCATCAATGACGTCATTACTTTTTTGCTTTTTTTATCAGCTCCCGTGACATTTCTCCAAAAGTGTCAGATTATTGTCAAATTGTGGGAGGAATCATTATTGGCGGTAATTTGTTGCCTGAAAAATAGTTCAGCAGGATAGCCTGAATTATTTTTGTGAGTCGTATAGTCGTGTAGGAAGTTGCAAAGCAGTTAATTAAGTATTTTATACATATTTTAGTATACATTAACCTGAACCTCATTCAATTTCAGATCGATGAAACTTCGTTTATGAACATTGTTCGAAAGTCATATCTCCTTTATCATCCTAGAAAGAATCCGGAAACAGTGTGGTAGGCTGCGTTTTCTAATATTTAATATCATGCAATATTAGTATTGATTCCTTTCAGTAAATTATCAACTTTACACATTACAGAATGCTACAGTTAAATCGCTTGCACTAGAAGTAGTCGCATTGGTTTCCCGCAATAAGGAATGTGTAAGCGAGATAGCAGCGTGCGAAACACAGGGAAGCTATTTTATTGCGCTAAAAGATCCTGATTTAAGAGACCAACGAATGAAAGTACTGGAAACACTTTCAGGGCTTCTGAATTCACAAGAGATGATAAAAGAAGCTCAAAATAAAGGTAAAGTGAATTCTTGGCAAACAATTATAAAATATCTACTTCCTGTTTAGGTGCTGTGATATATCTACTGGGCATGTTCTGTAATTCAAGGAATCCTCAAATGCGAGAACTTTGTGCTGAAATTCTCGCTAAAATGACCGCTGACCGTTTAAGCGGACCCAAGGTAGGAAAATTATAACATATACAAAATGATAGAAAGCTAATATTGCATAAAATTCTGAAGGTTCGCATAACAGTTTGCAAATTTCTACCTCCATTATTCGTCGATGCAATGATCAAATCTCCGGCAACTTCCGTCCAATTATCGAATCAATTCACGAGCATCCAGAATTAATTTGGAATGCAAAGACAAGAACAAAAGCATGTGATGTTGCTGATATGTGCGATGGGTAAGCTAACTGAGATTGCGTAAAAATTTTAAATAGCTAATATGATATATATTTACGTATGAATGTAGTTTTTGTAAAACTCAGAAACAAAATCCAAAAATTTTGTGGAAAGACCCAGATATTCTTAAAGATATTATACCCAATGAGGTGATTGTATCTGGCGTTTATTTGCGGCTGTTTGTTAGTAATCCAGCTTGGACTCTGCGCAAGTCGAAGTTATTATCAGATTTACTGGACTTCTTTGTAGACCTTATCAACAAAAATTCGCCGGATGTAAGTTAATTAATTTTTTAAATCACCGGTAAATGGTCTTCTGGAATCTTCATAACGTACTCTTGAATATTTTTAAAAGATGCATTGGAATTAGCATCTACTGCACTCATCGAATTATTAAGAGCGCAGCACAATTTAGCAGATGACATTCCAGTTTGGGGTCACATACCAAAACTCTTCAATTCACTTAACGTACAACCAAAACATACATTGTCAGTATAACATCAATTAGCACTTTCAGAGGTAAGATCAATTTGCCAGAATTTAATTGATTTTAGATAAACATGTATTTTATTTTAGTACTGTGTGACAGCAGTGTCGCAAACTGAATGTATCTTGCCTTTAAAACGGTGTATGGAAAATAACA
Source organism: Odontomyia ornata (assembly GCA_963969285.1). Taxonomy (NCBI): domain Eukaryota; kingdom Metazoa; phylum Arthropoda; class Insecta; order Diptera; family Stratiomyidae; genus Odontomyia; species Odontomyia ornata. Next base: position 187,312,629 of record OZ017740.1, on the reverse strand, counting down.
AGCCACTGATAGAAAAAGTGTGTGAAATGATACGCCATTTGTTTAAATACCAACTGCCAGACTCGGCGGGCATAAATGCCTTCACCTCCCCACCACAAAAAAAAAAAAACATGTGAGTGTAATGATTAGATAAAAAAGCTTACCTCTAACTGTTATTGCGTTAATTGTCGGATTCATTGATTAGCCAGTCTTTAGAAAGTAATCTAATACCATTCCTGTTAAATTTGCTAGAAAGTCGTATGGAGTATGTAGACAGTCCTATTGCGGTGAAGGCACAAGTTGTAGCTGCGCTCAAGGCGATGACACAAAATTTAAATTATGGTGGTCATGTATCGCAAATTTTATTGAAACATCCAGTGTGGGCAGACTTTAAAGATCAGAAGCATGACTTATTCATAACGGATACAAACGTTAGAGGCTATTTAACAGGTGAGTTATTTACTTATTTATGAATTATTGAATGAAACATCGATAAATTACCAAAATGGATTAAATACTTTACGCATATTTTTTTGCCAAGTATCGTGTTTGTTTCTTCTAATTCTCAATTTGGCTATGATAAGTTTTAACTCAAAGTTCAAACAGTCCCAAATTCAATTACACATTGTGATAATTATCATTGCTTTTCAATGGCAAACTATTGAAAATAAGCTTAAAAATTTCGTGTCATCGATTCTGAGCCTATCAAAGGATACACAAAGATATTTTGATTTTGATCAGGTTCCACGATTTTTGCTTGACCCCTATCTCCTTGCTTATTCTAATTATGAAACGGACAACAATAAGGTTTTAGTCATACATTCCTTATAATAAAACGTTTCAGGAAATCCTTAAACTGCTAAGCCTATACAGAAAATTTTTGGAAACAGCTATCTCTACAGCAAATGTTATGCTTATGGGCGTAGATAATTAGCAAATCTATGTATGTTTAATACGAGCAACTTTCTTCAATTGATCCTAAAAGCTGATTTTTCTACTTATTCCTTCTTAAAGTTGATTTCCAATTGAACTGGCAGTATCTGTAAGCAATTTAATTAATTTTAATTCAAATCTCGTTCTTTTGTAACATGCAATCCTAAACATCAATAGATATTGTGAACCTTTGCAGGGAAAAGGCATAAAAGCTAGCATCTAATCGCGGGTGTTTTAATGGACCAAGTAACCCATCGCTCATAATTTTGTTTTCATAAATTGGAATCAAGCCGATTGACGCGAGCATTAAAATGTCTTTCCATCATATATCTGCAGAGGAGCCCGACAAAATGATTGCGTTGTCAACAATACATTTTTTAAAGATTAACTGCGCGCTTGTTTTCTACGGCAAGTTTATTCCTCGTTTGGTTGTCTAGAAATGTGACTTTCCTCGTTCTATATCGTTCCATAAATCAATACTTGACCATTTCGCTATTCTTCTTCTTTTTAGCACTACAGCCCTGCTCAACAAGAACTGGAAGTGCACGTTTTCCTTGCCGTTATTTTAAAAATACCTTTGTAGCTTGATCTGCTTTTCATTATAGTTTAATTGAAAATAAAATAAATTTTAAATAAAATCATTAAACTATATGTTTCAATATATTTTATAATTTATCAAGGCTGATGACATCAATTTACAATTTTTTTTATAGATCTTAATGCAATAACAATAAGTATGGACGTAGAGCCGTGATGATTCGAGATGGCTAGTGGATGCTAAATCCCGATTTGGTGTGTCGCGCTGCTGACAATGAATCAATCTCATTGAATATTTTTGTATCTTGATTATAAAATGTCTGTTTTTTACCACGGATGCTGTAATGATGTTAAAAAATTTATAAAGCAAGAATTAAATAAATATTATTCAAACAAATTTAAGAAGGGATTGAGGATTTCTGTGGATTGAGAGGAAAAAGGATATGCATCTAAGCTAGTGAGGGAAGTAGATGTCTTAAGAATGTTCGTTTCTCTTGTTTCGCCCATTCTATACATTCTTTACAAAGTTGAACCTCGATAACAGTACCAGGTTCCAAGTCTAAAAACAAATCCACTAATGACCGCACTAACTTGGTGGCCTTCGCTTTGCTAATCAGGCTAAGAAACGGTCTCGTCACTTTGATCAAAGCTGCTAGCTTCTTGGCCTTTCCTTCTTTTTTGTACAATTCACCTAATTGCAGAATTCCTTGTTCCTTGACACGAATAAGCAAAGCGAAGGCCGCCAAGTTAGTGCGGTCATTAGAGGATTTGTTTTTAAGACTTGGAAACTGGTACTGGTATCGAGGTTCAACTTTGTAAAGAATGTATAGAATGGGCGAAACAAGAGAAACGAACATTCTTAAGACAATCGCTGGAAGCTCGATTCATTGCTTTATTTTTCGATACTGGATTGTATTCAGAAGCGCTAGCGCTGGGGTCACAGCAGCTGAAAGAATTAAAAAAGTTGGGTGACAAAAATTTGCCCGTAGAAGTTCAACTTCTTGAAAGTAAGACCTATCATGCTCTAAGCAATTTGCCAAAAGCGCGTGCTGTCCTGACCTCGGCACGTACCACAGCAAATGCTATCTACTGTCCGCCTAAGATGCAGGGGCCTGTAGATTTGCAATCGGGTATCCTACGTGCGGCAGATGAGAGGGACTTCAAAACAGCTTTTTCATATTTTTAAGAAGCATTCGAAGGTTTTGACAGTGTCGAAAGTAACAGAGTATTAACCGCACTCAAATATATGTTACTCTGCAAAATAATGCTGGGAAAGGCGGAAGATGTAAAACAAATTGTTAGTGGAAAACTGGTAAGGATGTTGATTTAAAGTTGGTTGCATAGAAATTAATATTTTTTATTTATTATGCTATCACGTATTCAGGACGAGACATTGACGCAATGAAATCCGTCGCGCAAGCATCTCACAAAAGATCTCTAGCTGATTTTCAGGACACGCTCAAGGAATATCGAAAAGAGCTGGAGGAAGATGTAATTGTCAAAGCACATCTAGGTACATTGTCTGATAGAATGCTGGAACAAAATTTATGTAGAATCATTGAGCCATATTCTCGAGTGCAGGTATGAAGAAAACTTTTCTACATGTTTATTTATAGCCTAGTGTTTGGTTTCTATAGGGTGCCAAATTATTTTCATAGCATAAAGTGTACATCGATTTTCAGTTATGTGCTTACGGAAGTAGTATCCACTTTTATATTGACCAGCGTCTGTAGCTTTTGTTTCATTCTGACTGGCTGAAACTGATAAATCGTAAAGAGGAAGTGGTACATACAGATTTTTTAAGCACCTCCATTTCTTACCACAATCTTCACTCATTCTTTGTTCCACAACTCTCGTCCGCTTTGTGAAGTGTGCTTCTCAGACAATGTTCAATAAATCGGTATAAAAGAGCACACAAAATAAAATGAATCTATCCTTTCGTGCATATTTAGTCGAATTCGTGATCAGCTCTCAGAGATAAAAGAAATCACATAACACGAAACTAAAAAAATTCTGAGTAACTGTCTCTTCAAGTATCTCGCCGATAGGGTAAAAATGCCCTAAAATACTGTACTGAAAAATCCATGTCCACGCTTCAATCAGTGTTCATCAGATGATCCCTGTCTATACTTAAATACCAATAGTGAGTTTGCATCCTTAACCATCTCTGGAAGATTGTTATATGTACTCGTACACAGAACATCGTTCTTTAGACGATACGTTCTGAAAAAAGGCATTACGAAATAATTTGCATTCCTCACACGTCAAAGTCAAACGCGCTTTATTCAATACTAATCGCCATAAATTTTCATAAAATATAAAGCAAATTCTAAACAATAAAAAAAAATTAAACTTTGTTTTAGTACCTCCGCTCCCTACCACTCTCTCCATCACTCTTTCTGCGTCGCACAGCGCTCGTGCGATCTGCGTTCACATGACCTCGCTTCGACCTTTGCGCCACCCAGATAATGTTTAATTCATCGGTATAAGGGGGCACACAAAATAATGTGAACTAATCCTTTTTATGAACATCTAGCCCAAAAATCATGATCAGCTCTCAGAGATAAAAAAAAATTCAATATAATACGACGCATTCAAAAAAAAAGCTCTGAGTAGCAGGACCACGCTTCAATCAGTCCTTAGTATTTTCTTAAATACCAAAAGAGAGTTTGCTTTCTGAACCATTTCTGGGAGATTGTTATATATACGCAGAGCATCATTCGTTGCATCGTTCTCTAGACAATCCGTTCCGGCAAAAGGTATTACGAATTGATCTGCATTCCTCGCATTATATGGGTTGGTCTGTGATACCTTAATTAATAGTGTTCGTTCCGATCCATTAGTTTTTAAATTATTGTAAATAAACATAGCTTTCTCCATTTTAATGATTTGACTAAAAGTTAATGATTTTGCTAATTGGTAAACCAAACGAGTTCGAGTAAGCATTGGCAGTTTCAGAATGTTTTTATATGCTTTGTTCAGCAGCATGGATATACTATTAAGATGCTGCTTTGCCGATTGACTCCAAATAAGTACTCCATAATGTAACTTCGTCAGCACAAATGCATTTAGAACAAGTTTCAACAAGTCTAGTATTGGGGTTAATTGCCTCCTCAAGCTATTTATCATACGACGGTCCATGATAAGACCAAGATATTTCATTTCCAGCACTCTTTGCAATTTTTCGCCATTAATATTTAGGTCGACATCTATGTCTCCTTTGTTCTTCTGCTTAAAAACAATGTATTTTGTCTTTGTAGTGTTCAATACTAGTTTGTCTTCGATTAACCACTGACGGAATTTTCCTAGATCCAGGTTGACAGTGTTTTGAATGTTTTCATCGTCCTGAATAAAGTAGAACTGTGTCATCAGCGTATAATGTGTGATATCTCGTCAGTCCACATGTATTTAGACTATTTGTGTATAGCAGGAACAACGTTGGGCCAAGTAGTGAGCCTTGGGGAACTCCTGTTTTCGTAGGTGCTCGATCGCTAAGGACATTGTTGATTAAAGTTCTCTGTGATCTTCTCTCCAAGTAACTCTTAAACAATTGCTTAGGACTACCCTGAATACCATACGATTCAAGTTTACGAAGCAAGAGGTCATGATCAACTGTATCAAATGCTTTTTTTAAATTCACAAAAATGCCGATGACATAATCACCTCTGTCAAGTCCTAGATTGATGAAACGTGTGGCAGAATGTAGGGCATCCAAAGTACTCTTGTTCTTTTGAAAACCAAACTGATATTGGCTTACGATAGAGTTTTCAACTAAGAATGATGTCAATCGATTGTTTAGTATTTTTTCAAATATCTTACTAAATCCCGTCAGCAGCGTAATCGGGCCTTAGTTATTCGGGTCGAGATTATCACCACCCTTAAATATAGGAACTATTTTTGCAAGTTTATATGTTGAATTGGTTAATTAATTGCTAATTTAATTATTTGCAATCCGAGAATCCTGCTGTCAGAACATTCCAAAAACTTCTTGTTAAGCAATCAGCTTTTCCGATGCAGAGGAAATACTCGATCGAATGAAGCATTGGAAATAAAGTAGGCGCTTGCCGATCGGAAACCAAAATAATGAGACATCGATGTCGAACTAAATATTAACGGCGAAAAATTGTAAAGAGTGCTAAAAATTAAATATCTTGGTCTTATCATAGACCATTATATGACCTAGTTGCCACACATAAATAGCTTAAGGAGGCAATTAGCCCCAATAATAGGCTTGTTAAGAAGATGAGTCTTTTCCAATGCACATTAAGAAACTTGTTCTAAATGCGTTTATCCTGACGAAATTACATTATGGAGTACTTATTTGGAGTCAATGAGCAAAGCAACATTTAAATAGTCTATCAAAGCTGCTGACCAAATCGAAGCTAGTAATATTGAATTAGTTGTTTTTCCATATGTTCATCATGTTGTGTCATCATGTTCACGATCGTCAAAACTGAATACAATATTTTATTTGCAAGCTGTATTCGTCGGCGTATTTCTTCTCTTTCATTAGCGTTCTCGTTATTTTGGTGCCTAAATACACAAGTTCGCCCACATTTTCACTAATGTATTCGCCAAGCGCGATATTTTGTGTACCTTAGGTATTTTTCCTCGACTGCGTAATGAGCTTTGTCTTATTCGCATTGATTTGTAGCCCTACTAGTTTTGCTTCGCTGGCGAGTTTCGTGAAAAGTTCTTTGGGAGTTGCTAGCGACCGTAACAAAATGTTGCTATCATCTGCATAGGCCACCACTTGGCTTAACTTCTATAAAAGCGTATCTCTTGTATGGACAGGTAGCTTTCTTAGCCAGAGCCAAATTGAATAGCAATGGGTCCAGCCCATCTCCCTGCTTTAGTCCGCTTTTGGTGTCAAAGGCGTCGGTGAGTTGGTTATTAATGCAGACTTGCGAGGTTGTCCACGTCATTTTGATAAGACGGACTAATTTGGCTAGGATGCCAAAGTAAAGCAATCAATACAGTCGTATGCTTGCTTTTCAATCTAGCTACATACAAAAAGACAGCAAGTTTAATAGGAGTTTTTAACATGAAGTTATCCAGAACAGAAATACACGCGATAACAGATTTAGCTTTTATAGATAAAGATAATCATCGCAGACTGTTTATCCACCTAGAAACTCTTAAGTAACTTCAATAGTTAAATTAAGATAGAGTTGTCTGTTAACCTACCGAAAAATTAAAATCTAAATGACTTTCAGTAAGATAATATTTCTTATCTGCTTCCCTCACTAGCTTAGATGCATATCCTTTTTCCTCTGAATCCACAGAAATCCTCAATCCCTTCTTAAATTAGTTTGAATAATATTTATTTAATTCTTGCTTTATAAATTTTTTAACATCATTACAGCATCCGTGGTAAAAAAAACAGACGTTTTATAATCAAGATACAAGAATATTCAATGAGATTGATTCATTGTCAGCAGCGCGACACACCAAATCGGGATTTAGCATCCACTAGCCATCTCGAATCATCACGGCTCTACGTCCATACTCATTGTTATTGCATTAAGATCTATAAAAAAATTGTAAATTGATGTCATCAGCCTTGATAAATTATAAAATATATTGAAACATATAGTTTAATGATTTTATTTAAAATTTATTTTATTTTCAATTAAACTATAATGAAAAGCAGATCAAGCTACAAAGGTATTTTTAAAATAACGGCAAGGAAAACGTGCACTTCCAGTTCTTGTTGAGCAGGGCTGTAGTGCTAAAAAGAAGAAGAATAGCGAAATGGTCAAGTATTGATTTATGGAACGATATAGAACGAGGAAAGTCACATTTCTAGACAACCAAACGAGGAATAAACTTGCCGTAGAAAACAAGCGCGCAGTTAATCTTTAAAAAATGTATTGTTGACAACGCAATCATTTTGTCGGGCTTCTCTGCAGATATATGAAATGGAAAGACATTTTAATGCTCGCGTCAATCGGCTTGATTCCAATTTATGAAAACAAAATTATGAGCGATGGGTTACTTGGTCCATTAAAACACCCGTGATTAGATGCTAGCTTTTATGCCTTTTCCCTGCAAAGGTTCACAATATCTATTGATGTTTAGGATTGCATGTTACAAAAGAACGAGATTTGAATTGAAATTAATTAAATTGCTTACAGATACTGCCAGTTCAATTGGAAATCAACTTTAAGAAGGAATAAGTAGAAAAATCAGCTTTTAGGATGAATTGAAGAAAGTTGCTCGTATTAAACATACATAGATTTGCTAATTATCTACGCCCATAAGCATAACATTTGCTGTAGAGATAGCTGTTTCCAAAAATTTTCTGTATAGGCTTAGCAGTTTAAGGATTTCCTGAAACGTTTTATTATAAGGAATGTATGACTAAAACCTTATTGTTGTCCGTTTCATAATTAGAATAAGCAAGGAGATAGGGGTCAAGCAAAAATCGTGGAACCTGATCAAAATCAAAATATCTTTGTGTATCCTTTGATAGGCTCAGAATCGATGACACGAAATTTTTAAGCTTATTTTCAATAGTTTGCCATTGAAAAGCAATGATAATTATCACAATGTGTAATTGAATTTGGGACTGTTTGAACTTTGAGTTAAAACTTATCATAGCCGAATTGAGAATTAGAAGAAACAAACACGATACTTGGCAAAAAAATATGCGTAAAGTATTTAATCCATTTTGGTAATTTATCGATGTTTCATTCAATAATTCATAAATAAGTAAATAACTCACCTGTTAAATAGCCTCTAACGTTTGTATCCGTTATGAATAAGTCATGCTTCTGATCTTTAAAGTCTGCCCACACTGGATGTTTCAATAAAATTTGCGATACATGATCACCATAATTTAAATTTTGTGTCATCGCCTTGAGCGCAGCTACAACTTGTGCCTTCACCGCAGAAGGACTGTCTACATACTCCATACGACTTTCTAGCAAATTTAACAGGAATGGTATTAGATTTCTAAAGACTGGCTAATCAATGAATCCGACAATTAACGCAATAACAGTTAGAGGTAAGCTTTTTTATCTTGTAGTGAATTAGATGTTTTCATAAGGTCCGTAAAGGACTGCAGCGATGTTCTGCTGCCTCGGCAGAAGAAGATGACAATATCTGCAGAGAATGCCCTCGTCTGGAGACGCGTGAACGCGCTGGCAGGCTAGCATTGCGGTGTCGTGGGGCGGGTTCATTTTCCCCAGCACGAGGACCCACTACAAAAAAATTTCGCGTTCACGAATTTGATTTCAGATCAAGAGGTGACCAAAGTCGCAAAAAGTGTAGATAACTACACCGAGGGAATTAGAGCTTGTCATGAGAACAAGGGGAACCTGAAAAGAAAGGCGAATTTGGGGTGACCTCGTCATTACCCGACGAAGTTCATGGCCCACAAATGAAAGAGGGGCAAACGGGTGGTGGTGGAGCCCCTTCGTACCCACCCAACCGGAATAAATCCATAGATATCTTGTTGAAGTGGCCAGGTATTCCTCTTCTGAGTGGAAAACTCATACAACTTGAATTGTATGAACTTTCCCATCAGAAGGGGAGTACCCCGGTGGCCAATTAATGCCATAGAATTATACAATTTGATTGCATAACTCTATGCCATAAAGAGGCACTCTGCTTGGGCCACTCAACCCAAGACGTCACCTGAAACAAAAGAAGGATTAATGAGTACCCGGCGGCTGGCTCATGTTTTGAGGTGGAAGCCTGCCACCGTACCGGGTCCTATACCCGGTTAGAAGTTGTAGAAAGGAAAGACCGACGTTTTACATTTAACATTTCATGCTTTGTCGTTTATTCTCTAATTTACAGGTATCATACATTCTCAAAGTAGTCTAAGCTTGATAAGAGATATTAAGAGTTGGACAATCGTCGCATTCGCGTTTCGTTATGAACATGCAAAAATATTTATGCGATTTAGCACGTAACTGCGATTCATTATAAATCCGACATGCATGAGCTCTATTTTTTATTCAATGGATAAAAAAAAGAAAAAAAATTGGGTTCGATACGTGGTACCACTCATCAAAGCCTAATTTTTTCCCCAGATTCAAATTCACGAAAAGTTCCCTTTTTTTTTCTTTTTTTTGTCTACCTATCACAATGCGAAAAAAATTGAGACTTATCTAGGATATTAAGAGAAAAACCCGAAATTAAAAAAAATCATTTTAAATATAAAAAAAAATGTCTTTAAATAGTTCGTGTTTTATATATTTTGCTTAGTCGGTCATATGGTTTCTATTTAAGATTTTTGATCGTCCATCAAGTAAATTTCCTCTCGGTGAAAAAAAAGATAATTATCTAATAGCAATAAATTGCATGTTTCGTTTCTAGTCAACTGCCCCATACACCTCTCTCAACGATGCTTGAATTTTTTTTCGAAATTAACGATTCTTCGGCGGTCTCTGAATCTCCACGAAACTGCACGCACCACGATTTTCACTTTACGCTGGGATTTCGCGTGAAATATTGCTTACTCAGTTCATAAGTTAAAACTTTACCTTTTCGCCTTTCCTTTTAGCCTCTATTTCCGCATTCGTTTGTCCATTTTTTTATCCCAGCGTAATATTCGTCATGTCCTTGACTTGAGCGCACGCACCAAATCCCAACTGGCGTTCCTCGTTTAGCACCGGCCGTTGTTACGCGATGAAGTCCAAACCAACGAATTGCCAAGCAGACCATCAAATACGCCAAAGTCCTTGCTGAATGAGAACAAAACCGAAATTTTGGTGTAGTATTCACAAGATTAAGTGTCCCAAGGCTGCAAAAGCAAGCATGGGGTGCGTGGTAGCCAATGAGAAAGGAAAAGCGGTTGCAACATCCATGCGAACTTCACGAAATGTGTATGGCAATTAAAGCACAAAGCGCGTGGAGATGATTTGTCTACATTAATTGGCAAAAAAACAGCCAAAAGCGGAGCGTACACTTGGAAATCGCGCAATTTCCGCACACAAAACAGGCGAGCACCACAAAACACAGAATTGCATCTTTCACTTCAAAAGCAAGCGACACCTCGTATCTCGTTGGACTTTGCAAGCGTTTCGGGCGAAAAAATAGTGCAAACGCTATTCACACAACCGTTTTTCTCAAACATCACCAAAATAGAGCACTGTAATGAACCCGTTGTTCTTGGTGATCGCTGACTTTCACTAATCCCATATTAACCGCTGCATGTGCGAGCGTTTGCTTTTCTTCCGTTCAAAATGTCAAATGACAAACACTTCACAATTCGATATCACGCAAAAATTAAATTAGAAAAAGTTTATTTCTTTTCAAGGTGCTGTGGCGGTTATAATGCTTTTTATTACAGTCCTTCAACACACTGTGAAAACACTACACTCTCCGAATAATTTGTTTCTTTTTTCCCATTTGCGTCCGAAGTGCTCGCCGTCAAAATCAATCGCAGACTCCCTCCTATCCATTTTCATCTTCACGAGATCCGTTTCATCCAACCTAATCCAGTTCCAACAATATCGTTCCGCTTAAATTTTCCGTTTCAACCACCTTCCGCGAGCATTATTTTGATCCATTTCTTGTTCGTGATGTCTTCTCAATTCATTGTTGCGTTAGTTTATAAAAAGATATTCAACAATTCTATTTTTCTTGTATGTTTTCTTTTCGTCGTAATTTAAATTTGTGTAACCGTGTGTCACTATTTCTTAAACGCAAAATAAATACACATTTAGTTTAAAATATATGGACATAATAAGTGACTACGTGTTGCCTGTCTCGTTTACACAAAACATACGAACAATTAAGATTTATTTGACTACATGACGAATTTTCAATGATAAAATAGTTAAAACACTTTCATTTCAGAAATAATGATTGCATATAGTTTCATTTTGTTGCATCGCACTTTGCCTATATGCATTTTTGTGTGGCTCAGTGTTGATGAATTGTTTGGTTTATGATTGAAACGGGAAGGTAGCAGATGATGGAGGAAGTGGTAGGGGCGGCGATTGCTTGTTGTTACTGTCTAACGATTTTATTGGGGACGGCAATTGATGATTTATGAATGTTTCCTCCTCGTCGTTTGATTGCTTTTCAAGGTCAATTAGCTTTTCAAATAATTCATCTACTAAGTTTTCAATGCATGAAATCTCTTGTTAATTTAAAACTTTTCAATGGTCGTTTGCGGAACTCGCCACTTTATTAGAATTCATTTATTTTATCTTTTAGAGCGAGTTCGCGGTTGGTAAAAGAATGCAAGTTTTATTATTATTTCTTTGAATAATGGATGTTTTAAAGTCTTTGATTATACAAGATGTACAAGTATATTGTCTCTCTCTCTCTCTCTCGCTCACGTTTTCCTTCCTCATTTTTCTGATGTTTGGAATTTATTATAATTCGTATAAGATCATGTGCATACTGTTGTTCATTTCTATATCATTCATTGATGACGATTACTACAATCTAATCATTACACTCACATGTTGGTATTTAAGCAAACGGCTTAACATTTCACACACTTTTTCTATCAGTGGCTTGTTATTTTCCATACACCGATTTAAAGGCAAGATACATTCAGTTTGCGACACTGCTGTCACGCAGTACTAAAATAAAATACATGTTTATCTAAAATCAATGAAATTCTGGCAAATTGATCTTACCTCTGAAAGTGCTAATTGATGTTATACTGACAATGTATGTTTTGGTTGTACGTTAAGTGAATTGAAGAATTTTGGTATGTGACCCCAAACTGGAATGTCATCTGCTAAATTGTGCTGCGCTCTTAATAATTCGACGAGTGCAGTAAATGCTAATTCCAATGCATCTTTCTAAAAATATTGAAGAGAGACCATTTACCGTTGATTTAAAAAATTAGTCCGGAGAATTTTTGTTGACAAGGTCTACAACGAAGTCCAGTAAATCTGATAATAACTTCGACTTGCGCAGAGTCCAAGCTGGATTAGTAATCCAGCAAATAAACGCCAGATACAATCACCTCATTGGGTATAATACAAAACTGACGATAGATACAAGCCATATGGCAGCAGCGCTTACTACCACACACATGACCATTAGTAGGCCGACTTTGCTGGCTAACTTATGTGGCGTTAAATGAAGAATCGTGGAGGTGCCAACGAAAATTCGAGGTTTTGTACGGTTTAGAGACGGATTTCTACATTGAAATCCAGATGATCTGTGGAGAACACAATAGCGCTCCAAGTGAAGTGAAAATTATTTCAGTTCTTATACCCGTTTAGTTTTTATCGCCTTCCAAAGTGAATTTATAGGAGTTTTTTTACATCTCAACGCTGAGCTATCAGTCGAAGGTGCAAAACGTGTGCTTTATTTGCTCGTCTTGGAAAGTTTAGGAGCACAATGGGCTATACAAGGTGAATTTATAGCATGCACGGAATGCGTTCCGCACGTTTTTTATTCGGAAAATAGTATATATGACGAAATATAAGCATTTGCTAATGCCGCAGTTGGGTGACAGCTACCGGAAGCTTGACCATAGTAGGCCGACTAATACATATGCAAATTGCTACCATATGGCTTGTATCTATCGTCAGTTTTGGTATAATATCTTTAAGAATATCTGGGTCTTTCCACTGCCTCCTTAAACCTGGCCGTCTTGCTCTGCAATTTCTGTGACATGACGTCATACAAAAGTAAAACTGACAACTCCTGACAGTTAATGCAGTTCCAAACAAATAGACGTCAAAATTCCTGTCAAACAATAGGTCAATTTGCAAACTGAATCGAAATTTGCACGCAGAAATGGTGTAAAACATACGAAGTCGTGCACTACTATACGCAACACAGGAAGAAGAGTTGCTGGGAGCGTTAAGAGTGTGAGTATTGTACTTTGCGTATATGTTTAATTAGTTAATTAATTGCAAATTTAATTATTTGCAGTCCGAAACATTTCAAGTCGAAACATTTCAATAGCTCGATAAGAATCCGGCCGTGTTCTATCCAGCTCGTACATCTAAGGAGAACCTTAACCACAATAGTCTCGTTGCTGCCTGATCAGACAGTTAAATCAATTTCTATTGAATTGGTGCAGTAAGTTGATGGGCTAGAGCACTCTTTTATAGAATGGTTACCGCTGCGCCGATCGCGTTCAAATTTTGTATTCCAGAGCACTTTTTAATTCTAAACCCGATAAGGTGAGAAAAAATCCGATCCAAGACCTTTTTCAATATAATTTTATTAATTTTAGCATCGAACTGAACGATGAGAAGCTCTACATTTATTCGTCAATTGACAACCTACACATTTATTCAATTGTGGTCAGATGTTGTCATATAACACAATTGAAGAAAATAACTTGTAAAAACTAGAGAGGTGCCCTTGTCAAGAATAGAAGGGTGCTCTTTCAAAGGATAGAAGGTTGCCTTTCCAAAGAATAGAAGGGTAAACTTCTAAAGAATAGAAGGGCACCCTTCTATTCTCAAGAGGAGCACCTTTCTATTCTATAGAAGGGTCTCTTCATATGAATAGAAAGGTATCATAAAGGAGAGAAGGATACCCTACTATAGAGTCGAAGGAAGAATACAAGAATGCTTCCCTAGAGAAAAGAAGGATGCCCTTCTATAGAATACAGAATAGAAGGATGCCCTTTTAGAGAATAGAAGGCTGCTCTTCTAGAACCCGTCCTTGCACAATATATTACAGCAGCATCGGGGATCTGTCATTTCATCCAGTTATTTACTTCAATTGTGTTATATGACAACATCTGATCACAATTGAATAAATGTGTGGGTTGTCAATTGACGAATAAATGTAGTGCTTCTCATCGGTCAGTTCCATACAAAAATTAATAAAATTATATTGGAAAAGGTTTTGAATCGGATTTTTCCTCACCTTATCGGTTTAAGAATTAAAAAGTGCTCCGGAATACAAAATTTGAACGCAATCGGTGCAGTGGCAACCATTCGACAAAAGAGTGCTCCAACCAGTTTATGTTCGTAAAAAAAATTAGCGTTAAAACCTATTAAATTTTATAGGAGGCAGTGTTTTGAGAAGAAGGTATCACTCTCAAGCAAAAATGCGCGTCCATAAAGACGGGCAAAGGTAAATCAATTTACATTATGTAATTCGTATGTGAACAACAGATGTTCTTCTGATTTAGGAAAAACAGGAAAAGCAAAAGTGGAGTTCGATAGACGGAGGACACCTACAAAAATTTTGCAAGCTGACGTGAAAGGTAATTGTTTTACATTTTTTGCTAAAAATTGTATATCAAGTGTAAGGTGAAGTTCCTTAATTTGATCCAACAAGTGTAAATCAAGCACCCAGAATTTAAAGTTACGCGGATTGTTTAAATTTGAAACTTGAGTAGTTCCTAAGTCAATCAGCGCCGTTTCCCAAGTTGCGCGTATTGATTATTGACGCGGCTTTCAGTGAAGTGTGTTTTCGGTTTCGTACGGCTTTAAGTTCCCTGGTTCTATTAGAGTTTGATACCATTCGACGGGATTTGGTGTATATAAAACTTGTTCATTATAAGTGCTAACTGAAAGAGTCTTTAGCTTTTGATATAATTAAGCATACGTCACTTACCGTATTCACATTGAACTTCTAAAGTGTAAAAACCACAATATTTGAAATTTTCCTAACATAAGCGCTATATAAAAAGTGATATGTTTTTGATTTTTTATAGGCACCTGATACACGTTTAAGGTGGTGATCGATTGGTTGAGCAATTTAAAGATAAGTAGAACATTTACCACATTAATTTATAACTTTCCTGCTTTTTTGTTAATTTTGTAGGAATGGTGAAGTTTTGCTCTGTAGAGAGCTGCCGAAGATCAGCAAATGGAGTGCCATCAAAGCACTACTTTCTGCTGCCCCAAGAAGGTCAACTCCGGCAACAATGGCTGGCGGCAGCGGAACATGCCCAGGAGTATCTTCCGGACCACAGCGCTGTTTGTGAGCGGCATTTCAACGAAGAAGACATCATAATGTTCGACTTAACCAGCTCAAACAATCGTAAGTTATTGTTAAATTAGATCATTTTCTTTATCGGTATTTTTCGTAGTTTGTAAACTAAATTTAAAAAATCGAAATCGGTTCAGTCTTCTTAAGTGATTCGCGGTCGAAAATCAATATCGAAAAATTAAACTAGTGGGTAAAAAAATATTACAAAAATATTAAAAACCAACATCGAAGTGTTCTTAAAAGGGAGAAATAAATTTTATGGAATCGGTGCCAAGTCAGTTTTTCCCCGTGTATTCATTTCATTAAACATATTACAAATAAGTAGGTCCAAACGAGGAAATTGATTTGGCACTGATTCTATGAAATTTATTTCACCCTCCTGAGGGCATTTCGAAGTCGAGTTTTAATTTATTTTTTTCACGCTTTTAGAGAGGAATTTACTACTATAAGAAAGTTTTCTAACCCAAGTCATCATTGCTTATCTGCTAAAGCTTATTCATCCATATAAGGTGTGAAAATTATGAACCTTCCGAAAAAACTGATAATAGTAATCTAAATCTGAATCTATATACGTCCATTATTGCCATTTCTGAAGAACAATTTTTATAAAAATACGTTCAGGCTCATTTTTTCGACTGAAGTATCTTCTCTCATGGTATCGCTGCATTACTTTTCCGTTATTACTCATATCTGTCCCATATGGTAGTTCTCATAAGTAACTTCAATAATTGAAACCCAAACCTACATCGTTGTTATGTAATGACATCGCGAAGTAACAAAAAGATCCCTTTTAACCATAACATTCATTTACGTTTTTTCGATATTCGTTGCTGTCGTGGAAGCTTTCATGAAAATTATGTGCCATAGTTTAATGAAAACGCAACTATGTACTAAACTTTTTTTATTGATTGCTCGACCCTTTTTTGATATCAATTTAATCTAAATGTATACGTTTATATGCTCTTCCTGAGACATAATTGTAACTCACCGGAACGTATCATGTTTCGTATAGCTCTGATGGCGCAAATTTTTTTTTATCCATGACTATTTTTTTGATTGAGTTGCATAAATATTTATAACTTGAAAAATTGTTAAAGCGGAAAAATTGTTAGTACATGTTGAAACCACCTACAATTAACATTTTTCTTCTTTAATAATTTTTCAAATAAAAAAATATTAGTCCAACTCAATTAAAAAATATCTATGGACAAAAAATGTTTTCGCTATCGGAGCTACCAGAAATCTGATGCGTACCCGTGCGTTACATTTAAAGCACAGTGTAGAGGAAATAAACATAGATTAACAGTCTTGAACGATCAATAAAAAAAGTAAGAGAAATTGTAACTGAATATAATTCGTAGTTACAAAAACATAGAGTCTGCATAAGAAGAATAAATTGGAATGATTCTTTTACTTTTCAGCGTAGTGGTCGGCATCATCCGTGTGTGTCTATAGTCTGATGCCCTGAAGGGAATCGTAGGGAACACCTTCAACTAATTTTTTCTTCTTAAACTATTTTTCGAATAGAAAAATAATAATGCAACTCAATTAAAAATTAGCTACGGACAAAAAAAAAATTCATAAAATCAACTATGTAGTTCGCGGTTCCCGCCAGTCTTTAGTATAGGGATCACTAATTTTAACTTCCCGGGCAGATTATGTATAAAATTATATAGAAAGTAATGATTCAATTTTCAAATGGCGATTTACTTTATAATTCGCAGTCATTCAATCCTTATTATTGCCTTGGGGAAATTTCGCAAAACTTATGTTTAACATCTTCATCCAAGAATTTAAGCAGGATCTTATGTTTATTATCAGCCAGCCGGAGGACGAATGCTAAAGGGAAAAGTAATCATGAAACATAATATTATTTTTAATTTTTCGTTTCCGATGTTTGCAACGTTTTAAAATAGAAACAAGAAAAAAAATGAATTAGTTCGTTTCTCAGAGTAAATTAATTTTTTTCCTAAATCAGACAGCTGTTTCGGGACATTTAGCCTCTTTCTCAGTAATATATCTAATGAATCCATCGAATTACTGGGGAAGAGGCTAGACACGCCCCAAAACAGCTATCTGATATAGGGGAGAAAATATGCTCATCCTGAGAAAGCAATAAGTTGATTTTTTATTTCTTATTCTATAGTATATAATTACTGTAAATCATCTTCAATTATAGCATTTAAGCTACATTTAGAAATAATTTATAGGTTGTTTCCAATAGAAAGGATTGAGTCGGTTAAAAATAAAAGCATATATTTTATATTTCGTCTGAAAGTATCCCAGCGTAAGATCAATTATCGCTCAAATTTTTTTAAACTGATAATTTTTTATGCGAAAATAAATATTACCAGCAATAAATTTGACCGACTTAGCTGTACTGTAGTATTAATTTTTTTTTTTGAACGAAACATTTGATCAGCAATTTTATGGCCATTCATATAAGAGAAGATAATTCCCAAGTAGAAGAACGATTATTTACGTCAGTAAAACAGTTGGCGCTGTAATATAAAGATGGTAGCAAACGGTTATTATTACTATAAATGGTAATTTGGGTGGAACGTGAAATTGTTCACTTTCTACAGAGCCCTAAATTGTTATTCCAATGAATTTATTGAACATTTGGATAGTTTATCTCGAACACTAGAAAATTTGGTAACTGTAGCTTATTATACTAAATAAGAATACATTGAAGATGGCACGGGCAAAGCTTTGCAATAATGTTTTCAGTATTCAATTTAATATAATAATGAGTGGCAGCAGTACCCTCCTGCAAATTCAACATGTATTTATATACATATATGTACATATATTTTTTTCTCGTATATAGAAATTGTTGTTTCACTAAAGAGCAGGTGGATACTGAAGGCAAACGCTGTGCCGACGAAGTTTCCAGGATCAAGCCCGGATGTATCAAAATGTATGGATATTGCCCTCAATCAATTTGGAACACCCCAACCACCGCTGGAGATTAGATTTAAGGAAATTCAAAACAAACAAACAAAAATCACTTTTTACGCAAAGATTGGCAATTGAAGTGCGTAAATAATACATTGTTTTTATATAATATTAGAGTGAACCCAATTCCATTTGTATATTGCTCCATTAAAATTGAATGCAATTTCCAAACTAAGATTTATTTTGAAAAAACTAAAGTAAAATCTAGTTTCTTTCAAAGTATTCTCGGCCATCGAATGAAATGCGATAGTTTAAGTAAAATTACAAAATTAATAGAGTCGGTAGAAGCAAATAATTTTGATAATGATCTAAAATCAAAAGAACAAATATTGTATTCAGCAATAGAACAGCTATCGCAACTTTCAGACCAAGAGCCAGATAATCGAATAAACTTCATAAAAAATCAACTTAGGCAAATTTCTTTAAACAGTCCGCGATATGATTCAGATACATTAGTTTTTGCTGCAATGCTTTATTACACATATCCGGGTGCATACAAGTATTTGCGTGAATTAGATTTATTAACTTTGCCAAGTTGCCCATATTTACAAACTCTTTTGACTCTAAATTTGAACTCAGGTGTCTCATTAAATTATTTGACTAACAGGTCGAAACAGTTAGAGGCAAAAGAGAAAAAAGTAGTTTTGCTATTAGATGAAATTTATGTAAATCCGAAATTAACGTATAAAGGAAATAAGTTACAGGGAATTGCAGTAAATACTACTAATAATTCTGACAAACCAGTACTTGCTAATTCAGTTCAAGTTTTCATGATTTCATCTTTACTTTCAAAAAATAAGGAGGTAATTGGAATATTTCCGGTTAAAAAAATGAGTGGTGGTGAATTATACAAAATGACGAAAGATATTTTGGATAATTTGCACAACGCTGATTTTGAAGTTGTTGCGATTATCTCCGATAATAATAGAATTAACGTTAATATGTTTAAACCGTTCTCTCCCCATAATCAGCTACAACCGTACATCATTTCTCCTTATGATTCAACCAAAAAAAATTTTTTCTTATTTGACACAGTTCATTTGCTTAAAAATATTAGAAATAACTGGATTAACTCATTACCTAAAATGTTTTGTTTCCCTAGTTTTGATAATGCTGATTTACATTTAACTGCTAAATTTAGAGACTTAATTCAAATTTATGAAGAGGAGAACAATTCAACAGTTAAACTGGCTCCTTCATTGTCTTTGAAATGTTTGTATCCAAATAGTTTTCAAAGACAATCAGTTTCATTAGCATTAAACATTTTTGATGAAAAAACAATAGAAGCAGTTAATATATTTAAAGATAAACTTGGACCCGAATCTGCAGGAACCTTTGAATTTATGTCAATCATTAGGAAATGGTGGATAGTTGTTAATGTTAAACATCCGGGAAAAGGATACCGTATTCGAGAGCCATTGGCATTGCCTATTACTTCGATCCATCAAGATAATGTTACATTTTTTTAAAAAAGTTTTTAAGATTGGCTTAGTTCTTGGGATGCTTTTGATGGCATAGAAAGTGTTACTAAATTTACAGGTAAACTTTCAAGCGAAACCGAGACTGCTTTGAATTTAACTACTGCGTCATTAATTTTAATAGCTGAATATCTTTTAGTGGATTTGCAGATTCCCTTTGTTCTTTTAGGGAAACTACAAACTGATCCACTAGAGGCGCGATTTTCTCGATATAGGCGAATGAGCGGAACAAATTACAATGTGTCTGTTCAACAAATTTTAGAATCAGAACGGAAAATTAAAGTAACTTCACTTTTGAAATTTTACTCTAGTCATCAAGGTGCAATAAAAATTAGTCAATTAAAAGTAGATTTTACGGAATATGATGAGCTTTCAATAAATACTAATGATGTATATACTAGTCAGGAAATAATCCTAAGAAGCTGTGATGTAGAAATAAGCCCCGAATGTGAAAATAGTTTAATCTATGTAGCGGGATATGTTGGACGAAAGGTGTTGGAAATAACAACTTGTCCAACATGCTCCGCATTCTTTTGTACAAATGTAAATTTAAATATTGAAGTGGACGAAAACTTTTTCTACCTTGATAATTTAAATCGCGGAGGTTTGAAATGGCCGTCAAATTTTTGTATAGATATGTCATTTATGGCATATAAGATATTTCAAACTTTAATATCAGAAAATTTTGAAAATATGTTTTTAGCCCAAAAAGAGCAAAAAAAATTTTTAATGAACTTAATTTTAAGCAAATTAGATGCATACACAGAAGAAAACTGTGAACTTTGCGGAACACCAATCACTAGCAACTTGAAAACGTTTTCGTCCACTTGGGCAAATATTTTTTTAAAAAATTATTCCAAAGAAAAAAGCGATTCCTTTAAAAGACTGTCCAGAAGAAAATTAGCTGTATTGAATTAGATTATTATTTATTTTTCATTTATTATACCAATTATTGATTTTATTTTTTTCAGTTCATAGCATTTTGAAAGCTATAATTAATTCATCCATCATTCATCATAAATTCATTTATAATTAATTTAAGATTCTATTTTTAAATACACACCAAAGAAAAAGTGATTGCTTGAAAAGACCGTCCAAACCGAAGCTAGCAATATTGAATTAGTTGTTTTTTCATATGTTCATTTAATATGCAAAATATTGATTTTTTTGCATTTCGCAGCATTTTAAAATATATAAATTATTTATTCATCATTGACTAACAATTTAATTAAGATCAGCAATATTTTAAAATATTATTCCAAAGGAAAAAAGACTGTCCAAACAAAATTAACAAGATTGAATTCGATTTTTGTTTGCATTTAAGTTTATGATACAAATTGTTGAGTGTTTTTTTATTCATAGCATTTGGAAGTATTGAATTTATTTAGTCATAACTAACTACAATTTTTTTTTATAATTAATTTAATTAAGGCTTAAAGTAATACTTTTTATCCAAGAGAAATTGGCAATATAGTAATTTATTCTTCATTAAATATTTATTTTTATAAGACATGATTTTCTTTGTTTTTGAGGTAAAAAATTTATTAGTCTACATAAATGTGAAGTTCACTTTTTTCAATTTCTTCGTTGCACTACAGCCCCGCGCCGGCCTTTGCTTCCTGCAAATAGCGCCTCGGTCCATCAATCGCGTCCTCTAATTTTGAAATCCGAGCAGCGATGAACTGCCTTCTTCGATCGAGTCAGACCGGCGTTTTTTCGATTTCCCCACTGGTCTCCGCTCTTCACTTTCCGAACGAATACGTTATTGGGTATCCGTTGTTCATCCATACGATTCATGTGGCCAGCCCATTACAGCTTCCGCAGTCTTACAATCGTTGAGACCTCCTGCTCGTCAAATATTTCATACAGCTCATGGTTGTGTCGAATTCGCAATTGGTCTCCGTCTAGCTTCGCTCCAATCATCCTCCACAGGACCCGTCCCTCAAAGGCGTTGAATATGTTTGCGGATGCTTGAGTTAGGGTCCATGTTTTCCAAATCCATAGCATAGCACAGGTCTTATCACAGATTTGTATACTTGGAGCTTTGTTTTCCTGTGTATGCAGCTAGTTTTCAAGATCGTCAAAACTGAATACAATATTTTATTTGCGAACAGTATTCGTCCGCGTATTTCTTCTCTTTCATTAGCGTTCTCGTTATTTTGGTGCCTAGATACACAAGTTCGCCCACATTTTCGGTAGTGTATTCGCCAAGTCCGATATTTTGCGTATTTGAGGTATTTTTCCTCGACTGCGTAATGAGCTTTGTTTTATTCGCATTGATTTGTAGCCCTAATAGTTTTGCTTCGCTGTCGAGTTTCAGGAAAAGTTCTTTGGCAGTTGTTAGCGACCATGACAAAATGTTGCTATCATCTGCATAGGCTACCACTTGGCTTAACTTGTATAATAGCGTACCTCTTGTATGGACAGGTAGGTTTCTTACCCAGACCCAAATTGAATAGCAATGGGGCCAGCCCATCTCTCTGCTTTAGTCGGCTTTTGGTGTCAAAGACGTCGGTGAGTTGGTTATTAATGCAGACTTGGGAGGTTGTCCACGCCATTTTTATAAGACGGACTAATTTGGCTAGGATGCCAAAGCAAAGCATTATTTGTCGTATGCTTGCTTTTCAATCTAGCTACATACAAAAAGAGCGCAAGTTTAATGAGAGTTATTAACATGAAGTTAGCCAGAACAGAAATACACGCGATGACAGATTTAGCTTTCATAGATAAAGATAATTACCGCAGACTGTTTATCCACCTAGAAACTCTTAAGTAACTTCAATAGTTAAATTAAGATAGAGTTGTCTGTTAACCTACCGAAAACTCAAAATCTAAATGACTTTCGATAAGATATTTCTTATCTGCTTCCCTCACTAGCTCAGATGCATATCCTTTTTCCTCTTAATCCACAGATATACTCAATCCCTTCTTAAATTAGTTTGAAATAATATTTAACAGTTCATAATACTTGCTATAACTATATAAATTTTTTAACATCATTACAGCATCCGTGGTAAAAAAAACAGACGTTTTATAATCAGGATACAAGAATATTCGATGAGATTGATTCATTGTCACCAGTGCGACACACCAAATCGGGATTTAGCATCCACTAGCCATCTCGAATCATCACGGTTCTACGTCCATACTCATTGTTATTGCATTAAAATGTATAAAAAAATTTGTAATTTGATGTCGTCAGCCTTCATAATTATAAAATATATTGAAATATATAGTTTAATGATTTTATTTAAAATTTATTTTATTTTCAATTAAACTATAATGAAAAGCAAATCAAGTTACAAAGGTATTTTTAAAATGACGGCAAGGAAAACGTGCACTTTCAATTCCTGTTGAGCCACGATTGTATTCAATTTCGTTATCCTCATCCGTACTTGGCGTAGTTGAGGCGGATTTCGTCTTTTGTTATTTCAGGAGTTAACGTTTCCTCGGCAGTTTGTTCCCATTCTGACAACTTTTTTCGCGGTATCAGCTTCCGGTTAGGTTTCTGAAACAATTGATTGAAAACTTAGAAAATAAGGCAAACTATTTTAATGTCGCAAGTGTGGAACTACTAGACCTTGACGATTGTGCATTGGTTGTGTTGATCTATGAACCGCGCTAGCATTGCCATTGATTCTCGAGAATCGAATAACCAATTCTCGAGAGTCGAAAAACCAATGGTAATGCTAGTGCGGTTTAAAGATCAACACAACCAATGCGGAATCGTCAAACGCCTAGTAGTTCCACACTTTGTGGCTCAGTAACACGATAGCATGCAAATTCAACAACTAGTAAAAATGCTGTAGCATCATTCTCATCTTCAGCAGTTGAAAGTCAAATTGTATACAAATTAGAATTGAACGACGATAATGTCCCAGGTTCAAATCTCGTTGGGATTAACGTGATTTAGTTCAGGGGATTTTTCGGACAGACTACGAGTGTTCAGCCAGTAGTGGTATGTACTGATTTAATCAGATCATATCAAAGCTGAGCAAGCACACGGGAGCATGATACTGACCAAACCAACTTCCGAAAAAATCAATACGGTCATGAAAATGAGATACTCTATCTCTAAGCGAAGGCCCGAGAGGGGCTGTAGTGCTAAAAAGAAGAAGAATGGCGAAATGATCAAGTATTGATTTATGGAACGATATAGAACGAGGAAAGTCACATTTCTAGACAACCAAACGAGGAATAAACTTGCCGTAGAAAACAAGCGCGCAGTTAATCTTTAAAAAATGTATTGTTGACAACGCAATCATTTTGTCGGGCTCCTCTGCAGATATATGATGGAAAGACATTTTGATGCTCGCGTCAATCGGCTTGATTCCAATTTATGAAAACAAAATTTAATTAAAACACCCGTGATTAAATGCTAGCATTTATGCCTTTTCCCTGCAAAGGTTCACAATATCTATTGATGTTTAGCATAGCATGTTACAAAAGAACGAGATTTAAATTAAAATTAATTAAATTGATTACAGATACAGCCAGTTCTATTGGAAATCAACTTTAAGAAGGAATAAGTAGAAAACAGACAGTCTGAAATTGTAAATCAGCTTTTAGGATGAATTGAAGAAAATTGCTCGTATTAAACATACATCGATGTGGTAATTATCTACGCCCATAAGCATAACATTTGCTGTAAGATAGCTCTTTCCAAAAATTTTCTGTATAGGCTTAGCAGTTTAGGGATTTCCTGAAACGTTTTATTATAAGGAATGTATGACTAAAACCTTATTGTTGTCCGTTTCAAAATTAGAATAAGCAAGGAGATAGGGATTAAGCGAAAATTGTGAAACCAGATCAAAATTAAAAATATCTTTGTGTATTCTTTGATAGGCTTAAAATCGATGACACGAAATTTTTAAGCTTATATTCAATAATTTGCCATTGAAAAGCAATGATAATTATCACAATGTGTAATTGAATTCGGGAGTGTTTGAACTTTGAGTTAATACCCATCATAGCCGAATTGAGAATTAGAAGAAACAAACACGATACTTGGCAGAAAAATATGCGTAAAGTTTTTAATCCATTTTGGTAATTTATCTATATTTCATTCAATAATTCATAAACAAGTAAATAACTCACCTGTTAAATAGCCTCTAACGTTTGCATCCGTTATGAATAAGTCATACTTCTGATCTTCAAACTCTGCCCACACTGGATGTTCCAATAAAATTTGCGATACACGATCACCATAATTTAAATTGTGTGTCATCGCCTTGAACGCAACTACAACTTGTGCCTTCACCGCAGAAGGACTGTCTACATACTCCATACGACTTTCAAGCAAATTTAACAGGAATGGTATTAGATTACTTTCTAAAGAATGAATCCTACAATTAACGCAATAACAGTTAGAGGTAAGCGTTTTTATCGAATCATTACACTCACATGTTGGTATTTAAACAAACGGCTTAACATTTCACACACTTTTTCTATCAGTGGCTTGTTATTTTCCATACACCGTTTTAAAGGCAAGATACATTCAGTTTGCGACACTGCTGTCACGCAGTACTAAAATAAAATACATGCTTATCGAAAATCAATTAAATTCTGGCAAATTGATCTTACCTCTGAAAGAGCTAATTGATGTTATACTGACAATGTATGTTTTGGTTGTACGTTAAGTAAATTGAAGAGTTTTGGTATGTGACCCCAAACTGGAATGTCATCTGCTAAATTAGGCTGCGCTCTTAATAATTCGACTAATGCAGTAGATGCTAATTCCAATGCATCTTTCTAAAAATATTGAAGAGTACGTTATGAAGATTCCAGAAGACCATTTACCGGTGATTTAAAAAATTAATCAACTTACATCCGGCGAATTTTTGTTGACGTCTACAACGAAGTCCAGTAAATCCGATAACTTCGGCTTGCGCAGAGTCCAAGCTGGATTACTAACAAACAGCCGCAAATAAACGCCAGATACAATCACCTCATTGGGTATATCTTTAAGAATATCTGGGCCTTTCCACAAAATTTTTGGATTTTATTTGTGTTTTACAAAAACTGCATTTATACGTAAATATATATTATATTAGCTGTTTAAAAACTTTACGCAATCTCTGTTAGCTTACCCATCGCACATATCAGCAACATCACATACTTTTGATCTTGTCTTTGCATTCCAAATTATTCTGTATTGATTCGAATAATTGGACGGAAGTTGTCGAAAATTCGATCATTGCATCGACGAATAATGGAGGTAGAAATTTGCAAACTGTTATGCGAACCTTCAGAATTTTTTGCAATATTAGCTTTGTATCATTTTGTATATGTTATAATTTTCCTACCTTGGGTCCGCTTAAACGGTCAGCGGTCATTTTAGCGAGAATTTCAGCACAAAGTTCTCGCATTTGAGGATTCCTTGAATTACAGAACATGTCCAGTAGATATATCACAGCACCTAAACAGGAAGTAAATATTTTATAATTGTTTGCCAAGAATTCGCTTTACCTTTATTTTGAGCTTCTTTTGATCTTGTCTTTACATTCCAAATTAATTCTGTATGCTCGTGAATTGATTCGAATAATTGGACGGAAGTTGCCGGAGATTTGATCATTGCATCGACGAATAATGGAGGTAGAAATTTGCAAACTGTTATGCGAACCTTCAGAATTTTATGCAATATTAGCTTTCTATCATTTTGTATATGTTATAATTTTCCTACCTTAGGTCCGCTAAAACGGTCAGCGGTCATTTTAGCGAGAATTACAGCACAAAGTTCTGGCATTTGAAGATTCCTTGAATTACAGAACATGTCCAGTAGATATATCACAGCACCTAAACAGGAAGTAAATATTTTATGATTGTTTGCCAAGAATTCATTTTACCTTTATTTTGAGCTTCTTTTATCATCTCTTGTGAATTCAGAAGCCCTGAAAGTGTTTTCAGTACTTTCATTTGTTGGTCTCTTAAATCAATCTTTTAGCGCAACAAAATAGCTTCCCTGTATTTCGCACGCTGCTATCTCGCTTACACATTCCTTATTGCGGGAAACCAATGCGACTACTTCTAGTGCAAGCACAAAGCTCTGGCATTTGAAGATTCCTTGAATTACAGAACATGTCCAGTAGATATATCACAGCACCTAAACGGGAAGTAAATATTTTATAATTGTTTGCCAAGAATTCACTTTACCTTTATTTTGAGCTTCTTTTATCATCTCTTGTGAATTCAGAAGCCCTGAAAGTGTTTTCAGTACTTTCATTTGTTGGTCTCTTAAATCAATCTTTTAGCGCAACAAAATAGCTTCCCTGTATTTCGCACGCTGCTATCTCGCTTACACATTCCTTATTGCGGGAAACCAATGCGACTACTTCTAGTGCAAGCACAAAGTTCTGGCATTTGAAGATTCCTTGAATTACAGAACATGTCCAGTAGATATATCACAGCACCTAAACAGGAAGTAAATATTTTATAATTGTTTGCCAAGAATTCACTTTACCTTTATTTTGAGCTTCTTTTATCATCTCTTGTGAATTCAGAAGCCCTGAAAGTGTTTTCAGTACTTTCATTTGTTGGTCTCTTAAATCAATCTTTTAGCGCAACACAATAGCTTCCCTGTATTTCGCACGCTGCTATCTCGCTTACACATTCCTTACTGCGGGAAACCAATGCGACTATTTCTAGTGCAAGCGATTTAACTGAAAAAGTTGACAATTTACTGAAAGGAATCAATACTAAAATCACATGATATTGAATATTATAAAACGCTTTTAAGCCTACCACACTTGTTCCGGATTCTGTCTAGAATTCAGTCTAGGATGAAATATTAAAAATGGTCCTTAACGAGCACTGATAAAGGAGATATGACACAATGTTCATAAACGAAGTTTCATCGATCTGAAATTGAATGAAGATCAGGTTATGGTTGATCAAAATATGTATGAAATACTTAATTACCTGCTTTGCAACTTCCTACACGACTATACGACTCACAAAAATAATTCAGGCTATCCTGCTGAACTATTTCTCAGGCAAAACAAATTCCCGCGATACCTATTACTCCCACAATTTGACAGTAATCTCACACTTATTGGAGAAATGTCACGGGAGTTGATAAAAAAAGCAAAAAAGTAATGACGTCATTGATGAAACAGCTGATTGTCAGTTTACCTTTTCACTGCATTATCAAACCTAGCAAGATGGCCAGGTTTAAGGAGGCAGTGGTCTTTCCACAAAATTTTTGGATTTAGTTTCTGTGTTTTACAAAAACTGCATTTATACGTGAATATATATTATATTAGCTATTTAAAATTTTTACGCAATCTCAGTTAGCTTACCCATCGCACATATCAGCAACATCACATGCTTTTGTTCTTGTCTTTGCATTCCAAATTAATTCTGGATGCTCGTGAATTGATTCGAATAATTGGACGGAAGTTGCCGGAGATTCGATCATTGCATCGACGAATAATGGAGGTAGAAATTTGCAAACTGTTATGCGAACCTTCAGAATTTTATGCAATATTAGCTTTCTATCATTTTGTATATGTTATAATTTTCCTACCTTGGGTCCGCTTAAACGGTCAGCGGTCATTTTAGCGAGAATTTCAGCACAAAGTTCTCGCATTTGAGGATTCCTTGAATTACAGAACATGTCCAGTAGATATATCACAGCACCTAAACAGGAAGTAGATATTTTATAATTGTTTGCCAAGAATTCACTTTACCTTTATTTTGAGCTTCTTTTATCATCTCTTGTGAATTCAGAAGCCCTGAAAGTGTTTCCAGTACTTTCATTCGTTGGTCTCTTAAATCAGGATCTTTTAGCGCAATAAAATAGCTTCCCTGTGTTTCGCACGCTGCTATCTCGCTTACACATTCCTTATTGCGGGAAACCAATGGGACTACTTCTAGTGCAAGCGATTTAACTGTAGCATTCTGTAATGTGTAAAGTTGATAATTTACTGAAAGGAATCAATACTAATATTACATGATATTAAATATTAGAAAACGCAGCCTACCACACTGTTTCCGGATTCTGTCTAGGATGAAATATTAACAAGGACCATTGTTAATAGCACTGATAAAGGAGATATGACTTTCGAACAATGTTCATAAACGAAGTTTCATCGATCTGAAATTGAATGAG
>OZ017740.1:187171248-187278748 GCA_963969285.1 Odontomyia ornata | reverse complement strand
TCGTACCACTGCCCGGGCTCGCAAGGTAGTGGTAGACGAGTGCAGGTGTGAGCGCGTGGAAAATGAGCGAGAGTCGCAAGTAAGTGGTGCGCCTAGATGCTGGGATTACGGTGAGAAGGGGCACCTGCAAAGAGATTGCAAGAAGCGAAGATAATGGAGCTATTGTCCAGAATGGTGGGGATCCAGACCGTGTCAGGAGGCTAGAATAGAAGCCCATCAAACTGAAAGGGCCAACTTCATGCAACGGACGTCGACTAGGAGGATCGACATCCCCAGCACCCCCATCACCGTGTCAAGGCAACATCGTGGAGAAGCAGACTTATGCCTTGCTCGTCAAGTTGATGAAGAACATTGCACCATAATAAACGACAGTAGTTCAACCCGATCGATGATCCGACACAGACCAAGTGAGGCCCCAACTACTTCACAAGGGCAGAGTTCATGGAAATGCTGACGCCCTATTTCGTCATCCATGTCCATCTAACTGCAAGCATTACCGACAGAGTGAGGAAAATGAACCACCCGTTGATCTGCGATTGATAACGGCCGAATGCGATGAAAGTTGGTCATCGGAGGAGATTCGAAACGCCCAGTTAGCCGATGAAGACATCGGACCATTGCTCGTATGGAAGGAGACGACTGGGCGACCTGAGTGGAAAGACGTTTCAATGCATGGCGCAACCCTGAAAAGCTATTGGGCACAATGGAACTCCCTTCAGGTGGAGGGTGATGTACTCAAGCGGAAATGGGAAACGGCGGATGGCAGCTCCTATAGGATGCAAACTTTACTTCCCAAAAGCTGAATCCATGATGTGGTTAAGGAGATGCACGAAGGATCCTCGGGAGGCCACCTTGGTGTTAACAAGACCTTAGCGAAATTGCGGGAAAGGTTTTACTGGCTCCACGCTTGAGAAGACATAGAGGACTGGTGCCACAGATGCACGATTTGCGCTTCCATCAAAGGCCCAAAGCGACGACTGAGAAGACAAATGCAAACCTACAACGTGGGTGTACCGTTTGAGAGGATTGCTGTTGACATGGCAGGACCCTTCCCTGAATCCAAATGGGGAAATCGATACACGCTGGTTGTAGCCAATTATTTCAGCAAGTGACCCGAGGTCTACCCCATTCCCAACCAGGAAGCAACTACTGTAGCCAAACAGCTCGTGTTAAATTGGGTCAGTAGGTACGGCGTACCTTGCGAACTACATTCGGATCAAGGCCGAAACATTGGGTCAGTAGTTTTCGGTGAAATGTGCGAACTGCTGGGAATAGGAAAATGAGGACAACACCACTGCATCCCCAACCCGATGGAATGGTCGAACGTTTCAAAGGCACTCTCAATAAACACCTCGGCAAGATGGTCGACGAAAACCAAAGGGACTGAGACCGACATATCCCACTATTTTTGATGGCGTACAGAGCTGCCGAGCATGCATCGACGGGCACAGCCCCAGCCAAAGTCATTTTTGGAAAGACTATTCGTCTGCCAGCCGATATAAGGTTCGGAACACCCCCAGAGAAACCCCAAACCATCTCAGTGAGCTAAGACAACGATTGAACCAGATACATCGGACAGTGCGAAAACACCTCGAATCGGCTACTGACCGCATGAAGACCAGGTATGATCTAAAGGCAAATTCTATTGGCTTCTAGCAAGATGACCTGGTGTGGCTATATAACCCGCAACGGCGAAGGGGTTGGTCTACAAAGTTGCAACATAATTGGGAGGGACCATACCGAGTTACAAAGCGCATCAATGACGTCGTATATCGAATACAGGAACATCGTAAGCCAAGAGCCAAAATGAAAATCGTGCACCTGGACCGTCTTACCCCATATTACGCCCAGGGAGAATAAACTACAAATGGCGACACATCTTTTCGAGGCGAAAAGAACTGAGGTGGGGCAGTGTTACATGTACAAATAATTCTGTGAGCTACTATCACAATTGTTTTCACAACCATTAAGAACATCAACAAAATGAATTTACTCGAAACCACGAGAACCCACCAAGCATGATCAACATTTGGAAGTGAGTCACTGCTCCATTCATTTGCTCGAATATACCAGATACCTCTCGGCAGAACATTCGCGAATGTACGAGAAATGCATTGAACGGATCGAGACCCTATATAAAGGCGAGCTGAATGAATGGGGGGATCATTCATTAGAACCGCGATAGTAAGGTTGTGAAGGGAATAGAAAAGCTATATGGTTCGAGTAATAGAAAAGTGATTTTCGTGATTGTGAAGTAATTTTAGAAGACAATTGCGATCGAAATTTATGGACAAGTGAAAATTAGATTCTAGTTAAAATTGTGAAATAGTAAAATAAGTGATTGTGCATTTGTAATTTAATTAAATAAACTCTTTTAATTTAATTTAAAAGACATTGCGTTTTCACTTTCCCGGAACATCAAAATTATTGGCCGTGAACCATAACACGCGACAATATATATATATATATATGTATATATATATATATATATATATATATATATATATATATATATATATATATATATATATATATAAATATATATATATATATATATATATATATATATATATATATATATATATATATGTATCTCTTTCTCTCTCACTCTCTTTATATATATATATATATATATATATATATATATATATATATATATATATATATATAAATATATACGTATGCATATATAAGAGCTGTTCCTGTTTACGCAATTATTAAAATGTGTCGGCTGGAGTACGGTTCCCCTGAAAGAGTTATTATCTGATATACATACAGACATAATGTAGAACTTTTTTTGTAATTCATGAGTAAACTCAATGTGCAGTTTATTGTGGTGTACGAGGACATTAAATGTTTAAATTAAGACCACAGATTACTCCTACTTTATTTATTGAACGTTTTCTTATATTAATGTTAAATAGACGACCTCAGCAATAATGGTAAATTCAAATAGCTTTCGCTTTGTCAAATTATACTGTCTTTAAAGTTTTTGTATTAAGCCTAATAATATTGTTTTTTGCCTCTCAATCAGTCAATTATAACAATCTATAAGTGATCTTTGAAGGTATAAACACTAGACTTTTCATTTATAAAAAAATAAATAATTGAAGCTTTTCCCACCATTCAGGACAACGCAAGTTCTGGCTTTATTGGATTATTTATGATAGAGAAATAAGATAAAAATCTCAGATTCTGTTTGGTGAATGCTGTATACTATGCTTTAACAAAATGTAGTGCATATCTTTGAAATTTTCATGGAAGTTTTTCATGAGTCGTTCAGCAAAAATTTCTGCACATCATATATTTAATACAAAACACATCAAGGAGCATACTTCTATGTATCCGATTTGTTTTAATCTTCTGTTTTTAGGGAATTTATTGATTTCTGTCTGCGACTATGGTGGACACCACATTTTATTTAAGGGTGCACTATTTAAAAAATTATAGCATTTTTAACAAAGCCTGTTACGGGGAATCCGGGAACAGCTTAAGTTAACCAACTTAAACACCACCACTAGGTAAAGTGGTACGAAGAATGCATCTTTGAGCCAAACTGGGATAGGAAACTTTACAATGAATTTTACACATTTTCAGCAAAGTTAAAAATAAGTTGAAACCCTAATGTTAACGATTACGGTAGAGTAAACTTTTATTATATCAATATAAGTGAACGCAGTTAAAAGTAGGATAGTTAGGCTCGACGAAGTTTTCAATATCGCTCCTGTATGGGCACGGCTGCTCCACAACGATATTATTTGCAATTAACAACCACAATCATCGAAAGCAATTTATTAAACGAATTGCCGGAAACGACGCCTACTCGAAGATACAGCAAACAATGCAAACTCTCCACCTACGAAACGTGATGCACATATCTCAACGAATGACAACAAACACATGAGTCAAGATACGTACACACAAACCAAAATCTGTATTGATGGAACATGCAATTCGAAATACCTCGAGAAATTGCCGAAGAAAAGAATCTGTCAGTATCGTGTTGGATGGTCGGTGTCTGAAAGTCTGCTATTGACCTTCAGAAATCTGATAGTGAATCCACGAAACGAACGACCCAAAAGGATGGTGCCGGAATCGTTGTCACGCTACCCATTCAAATTGGTAATGATATCTTGAATATCAAGGTGCGTTTTCAGCTTAACACACTATCAAAGCACACAGTAATACACTAGCAAAACCAAGAGCAATTTCTTGACTACTTATTAACTCGCTTGGGTATTGATAAGGAAGGTCGTGTTACACATCCAATTGTGTTGACCAAAAGTGACGTTGATACGAACTATTGACATTAATAAATGTCGGGGCTCCTGCTTGAATGCTACTATGCCACTCCAATCTGCCCTGGAATCGATCTGACTTACAGCTTTAAGCATAAGGAAATTGCCTTATAACATCAGGCTACTCCCACGCTATGAACGTCATTCTGTGGTTACATAACGTCTTCCGCTAACTTTCTATAGCAGAGAGTAGATAGCTGAATATCATGTCTTGCCTGCAAAAAGTTTGAAAGTGATCAAAGATACCTAGAAAAGAAGAAAAAACAAGGCACACAAAGGGTCTTGCCCAAGGATAAAACGTAAAATCATCCAAGACTCCGAATTTCAAAAACACCGGTTGAAGTGTGGTGAAAATTGCTACGGAATCACCCGCACAAATCATGTTAGAATTTTTGGAAAGAAAATTTGCTCCATCGGGAATGAAGTCATAAAAGGGCAGAAAACAAGGGAAAAGCCCTCTTTTTTGTCTGATCAATGGATAGTGTGGAGGTAAAAAGTCAAAAGTTTCTTTTAAAAATATCAAAGTGTACAAAAAACAGAACTTCGGAGTTAGAAATTATTGGGTTGAAGTCGAAAAGCATGTGGATGTGGGAAAAGATCCATTTACTGCCGGAAGCAGGCAAGGTTGCCTGGAAAAGTTGGACAATTGATTGGCTGCTGAACGAGTGCGCCGAGAGAAGATCGCATGAAAACCACACAGGTTATTTCGCCGCGACTAGAGCGTTCAACGAAGAGGCCTCCTAATAGATTATCGTAGGTAGCAAGGAGGTTAGTTTAAAGTAAATTTATATTTTGGTATAAATATTTTGTTTGTGATTTTTTTTTTACGGTTAACAAAGTTTAAAGAGAGTTTGAAGGACGTCTCCTCATATAGGGAGCGACCCTTAATCAATTTTTTCATAAAAGTGTTCACGTGAAAGGTTTCAACGAGGTATTTTCAAATTACGTCTTAAAATAACCTTATCCAGTTGAGGGGACAGCAGGGGGAAATGTACAAAGTTTTCGAGTACCCCCTTAGGGGTTGGACACCTTTCAGCCAAAAAATCATGGAGGCAGCTGAGTACAACAACAACAAATGCTTCAGAAGTTCGAATCCGCTTAACTTTGCAAGCAATTGTATAATTTATCAATTTTACATTTTCTTGAACCAAATTGCTAGGGCGTCCTTAAATTCAATGAAGTTTAATGGGTAAATGGCTGCTTATAAGATTGATCTATTCTCAAGAAGTTCAGAAAGTCAATTCTTTTGTTTATTTGGTATTCGCAGGCAGATTCTTTTTTTGCTTTAAAAGCCGTCGGGCCTCACTTTGTTGCAAGAGCAGACGCGTTTCGACTCCTTTGAGTCATCTTCACTGTCCAAAGGATGTGTTGAAGGGAATTACGTTATAAAGTCGTAGGATGGGTTAAGCAGGTAGTACTAAATTGGGCTAGGTACTAAATTAGGTAAGGTATTCTGCTTCTTCGTAGCACTACAGCCCCTCTCAGACCTTCGCTTCCTGAAAATAACACATCCAACTGCCTCGGTCTATTGACGCCCTCCAATACTGAAGTCCGAGCAGCGATAAACTGTCTTCGTCGACAGAGTCATACCAACGTTTACTCGGTTTCTTCACTAGTCTCCGGCCTTCAGTTCTCCCAAAGCATACCTTTTTGGATATCAGTTGTTCGTCCATACGATTCACATGTCTCCAGCCAATTGCAGCTTCCGCAGTCTTCAAATCGTTGAGACCTCTGGATCGTCAAAAATTCATACAGCTGATGGTTGTATCGAATTCCCCATTGGTCCCCGCCAAGCTTCACTCGTACTTATCGCCCCAGGACTTGGTGCACAAAGGCGTTCAATATATTTGCGGATGCTTGGGTTAGAGTTCATTTTTCATACCCATAGCATAACACAGCTCTTATCACAGATTTGTATACTTAGAGGTTTGTTTTTCAATGTATACAGCTGGGCTTCAAGGCCATCGAAACTGAGTTAAATATTTTATTTGTGAGCTGTATTCTCTGGCGTATTTTGCCTCTTTCCCTGGTCTTGGCAGTCTTGGCGCTAAAATACACGAGCTTGCTCACATTTTCGATATTGTATTCGCCAAGTGTGATATTTTGTGTATTTGAGGTAATTTTCCTCGACTGTGTTATGAGCTTCGTTTTCTTCTCATTGATTTGTAGCCCTACTAGTTTCGCTTCACTTTCAAGTTTCATAAAGAGTTCTTTGGCAGTTGTTAGTGATGGTGATAAATCTTGATGTCGTCCGCATAGGGTACTTCTTGGCTTGCCTTGTATAGTAATGTACCTCGTTTATTGACAGGTAGCTTTCTTATAATGTATTCCAGAGCCAAATTGAATAGCGAGGTGGTCAGCCCATCTCCCTGCTTTAGTCCGATATTTATGTCAAAGGCATCGGTGAGTTGGCTTTTAAGGTGGACTTGAAAGTCGTTGACGTCATTATAATTTTGGTAAGATGGACTAACTTGGCTGGGATGCAAAAGCAAACCATTATTTGGTACAGTACGTTGCGATCCATACTATCGTATGCTTGCTTGAAGTCAACGAAAATTTGGTGTATGTGTATGTTGAACTCCTAGCATTTTGCAAGTACCTGTTTGACTATGAACAATTGGTCTATTGTTGATCTACCTGCTCTAAAGCCACATTGATACTCCTCAATAATACTGTTGGCGTATGATCCGATTTTATTTCTAAGACCTTTGAAAATATTTTGTACGCCGTACAAAGTAGTGAAATGCCTCTATAATTTTCGCACTGTAGCTTGTAAGATAATAAGATAAGATAAGATGGAAGTCAGAAAATTTTCTAGGGCTAAGTGAAATTTATGGCTGCAGACGTCATTTGTAGCCTTTCGATGTTGAATATTTGTAGCGGGCTGGTGTGCGTGGAAATTTTCTTTGACATACGATATTGATAGGTTAATTTGATCAAGTAATTATCTGAGTTACAATTGGTTCCTCGATATGTACGGACGTCAAGTATGCTCAAGGCTTAATGGTGTTGGATTAGAACATGATCGATCTAGTTTGGTGATACCCAGGACATTTTATGAATGCGTTGATGTGGAAAGCAAGTCGAACGTATGACTAGATTCCTGCTTTATGCAAAGTCGACCAGGCGCTGGCCGTTGTCATCTATTTCATCGAGGGAGCTATATCGTCTAGTCATTTTCCGATATGATAGCTCATTGCCAACCTTAGCGTTGAAATCACCCAAAATTGTTTTTGGGTCGTTTGTAGGCAGTGAGTCAACTAGTCTTTTGAGGTGATTGTGGAACGTTTTCTTCGTTTCTTCGTCCTTTTTTTCGGTCGGAGCGTGAATATTTATTAGCCAAATTTCGAAGAATTTCGTTTTTATACAGATCGCACACAACCATTCATTAACTGCCTGAAAATCAATAATGTGCGATTTGAAGTTCCTTTCCATAATCAAGGCCACTCCAAAATCTCATTTTCCAGTAGGCATTCCACTTGTGCGATCTCATATTTTGAATATAACTTCTAGTCCAGTTTGTTTCCTGGATTTCGAGTATTTTTAATTGATATTGACTGATCTGTTGTAAAAGGTCCGTTAATTGAGTGGTCTAACATTGCAGGATTCAATGCCCTACTCTTATTTTCATTTCTGAGGTCATTGCCGTGAGTCCAGTCCATTCCAAGGCACTTCTGCGGGTTTCAAAACATTGTAAGGTTTTACAGGAGCGGGGAATAAGCCCGTTGCCCAACCTTCGTTCCGGTGGCATGGTTATAACTTCAATTCTCTTATCAGGCACGGAAGACTTGCCTTCTTTTTCTTACGGCCCCACAAAGGAGGTATAAGTAGGATTTAGTAGCAGAGCTGTAGGTGTATTTATAGTTTTTAGCATTTCTCGGCATTTAATGCCCCATTATTGAGGAATCAGTAAGTCCAGTATGCGACCCCGAGAATGAGGAATCATGAAAAATGTGGAGTGGGGAAATAAGGGGTTCCCTCCTCCTTTCTCAAACGGGCTTGGGACCATCGACGGTGGAGCTTGGTCAGGTGTTTGTTTTTTGGATTATTGGTTGTCCGTTTATTTTGTTTCATCTCGTTTCCATTTTTGTCGAAGAATGTGGCTCCGTATTGAGAAAATTGCGTCGGAGCTTGTAATAAGTTGTTCGTTGAAAATGTTAGCGAATATTTTTCTATGTTTATATATTTCAAGACTTTCTTGGATATCAAGTTTCAGCCTTTTGCTTTGTTTATGTGGCAATGTCATAGAGTTTGTCATGGCGTCAGGCTCATATGCGTGGTTTTGTATCTGCGCTGCATGATTGGAATCTGTTTTGTTGTGTAAGAAAGACCGTAAGCGCTCTTTATATCTTGTCGTTAGTTTCCATGTGGTCGTTCCTATGTATATCATGTCACAGTCGTTGCATATCAATTTGTATATGCCGCTGCTTCTACTAACTACTAGAATGAACTAAACCACATTTCCAGAAAAGCCAATAATAACGAATACAAACAACGTGACATTTACAAAATTGTTACACAGAACAAACAAAAGCAACTGACTGAAGCTCATAAGAAAGACCAAGAGTGGATTTCGTTAACATACATAGGCAAAAAGGCCTAAAAACTATCAAACTTCCTTAGAAAATAGAAACTGTACACATGACGCATCAATGTACGAGTACGACGGCATATACTCGTACATACTGATATACGAAGAACAACATGGAAACTAACGACGAGATACAAAGATTACTTACGATCTTTCTGACAAAACAAGGCAAATTCAAATTATGCTACGCACCTATAAAACCATGCACACGAGCCTAAAGCTAGGACAAACTCTATGGCAT
Source organism: Odontomyia ornata (assembly GCA_963969285.1). Classification (NCBI taxonomy): domain Eukaryota; kingdom Metazoa; phylum Arthropoda; class Insecta; order Diptera; family Stratiomyidae; genus Odontomyia; species Odontomyia ornata. Next base: position 187,269,618 of record OZ017740.1, on the reverse strand, counting down.
TGCTAAAAAAACAAAGCAAGGGACCGAGACTTGACATCCTAGAAAGGCTTGAAATATATAAACATAGAAAAACAGACGGTAACATTTACAAGGAGCTCCACCGATTGAGAAAGGAGGAGGGATCCCTGTGTATCTCCCACACCTAGCTTGCGAGATTCCCCATCCTAAGCTCCACGAGCAAATGGCAGAAATTGACCTCGGGGCCACACATTGGGTTTACTGGTTTCCATATGGGTGAAGGCGAGTCTTCTGCACCTGATAACGAAATTGGTAGTAATAACCATGCACCGAGAATGAAGGTTGGGTGGTAGGCTAACTCCCTGTCCCTGTCAAATCCTACATTGTTTCGAAACTTGCAGCTGAGGCTCGGTGTAGGTTGGATCTACGGGAAAGACTTCGCAACAGAAAAAGGACCGTGGCATTGGATCCTGCAATGTGAGATCACTGAACTACCCTGGCGCTGTTAAAGATCTTTTACAACAGGCCAGTCAATACTATTTACAAATTCTGGCAATCGAGGAAACGAATTGGACTGGAAGTCTTATTCAAGATATAAGATCCCACACAATATTCAAAAGTGGGACGCCTACTGGAAAGCGAGAACACGGAGTAGCCTTTATCGTGAGTAGGCAGTTCAAATTGCACATTATTGATTTTATTGCAAATAATGAATGGTTGTGTGCAATCCATATCAAAGCAAATTTCTTCTGAATTTGGCTGATTTACGTACATGCCTCGACCAAAGAAAAGATGATAAAACAAAGAAACGTTCTGCAGACTTCTGAAAAGATTAGTTAACTCATTGCCTACAAACAACACAAAACTAATTCTGGGTGATTTCAACACTAAGGTTATCAAAGAGCCACCTTCACGAACGGCAATGACTAGCGCCTGGTTGATTTTGCATGTAGCAGAAATCTGGTCATATGTTCAACTCACTTCCCACATTGACGCATTCATAATATGACTAGGGTATCAACAGATGGCAATACATAAAACTAGATCAACCATGTTCTGAACCAACAATGTTGGGCCTCGAGCATATATGACCACCGTACATACCGAGGAGCCAATTGTAGCTCACACCATTATCTGATCAAATTAAACTATCAATAGCGTATTCCACGAAGACCGGTATGCTTTAAAATTTGAACTCGAAAGACTCCAAATGGCGTCTTTGGCAAAAAGTTTCACGAAAACCTTCGACAACCAGTTGGCTCCCACCCTATCAGATACATCGCTGAAAACATGTAACGAGGTCTGGATGAAAGTGAAAGGGGGCAATCCAGACCGTGGCAGAGCAAGAGAAACGATCGGTTCGATGGTGAGTGCCAAAATGAGTTAGACAAAAAGAATCAGGCATACAATCAATACCTTGGTAGGAAAACTAGGACGAAGCGAGAACATTATGAAAATCTCAGAAGAGTCGTGAACAAGATAGTCCAAATTAAGAAAAGAAAATATTTTGACAACCAATTGAGAAGTATCGATGTATGTCTTGCAAGCTACAGCACAAGACAAGCATACAAAGTAGCCGAAAACCATTCCTTGGTATGATGTCATCGACAACATCATCGACGATGGAAACAGGATTAAGGAAAGATGGGCGTCCTATTTCAGGAACCTCTTTAATCCTACGCACAGCTTCACAACATTGGAGCCTGTTAATATTTCCGAAGAGCTTCCATTGGGCCCGCCAAATCTGGATGAAGTTTTTTCTACCATCAAAGCCGAAAAGAATAATAAAGCACCGGGCATCGATGATATTGCAGTGGAGCTCATCAAATATTGTGAAAGTGTCGTTCAGAAAGACATCCATCAAATCATCCAGCATATTTGGCAACAAGAACATATGCCAAACGAGTGGAGCCGATCAATTATATTCCCTATCCATTAAAAAAGGTGACAAGTTACGGTGCGAAAATTATAGAGGCATATCACTACTTTGTACGGTGTACAAAATATTTTCAAAGATCTTAGAAAATAAAATCGGATCATACGCTCACAGCATTACTGGGCAGTATCAAAGTGAATTACAGCAGGTAGTTTACAGTCAAACAGGTACTTAAAGAGCGCTGGAAGTTCAACATAGACTTACATCAAATGTTCGTTGACTTCAAGCAAGCATACGATAGTATTGGTGGTAATGTCCTTTACCAAATAATGCTTTACTTTTGCATCCCAGCTAAATCAGTCCGTTCTACGAAAATGACAATGACGTCGACGACCTCCCAAGTCCGCATCAATAATCAACTCATCGACGTCTTTGACACAAATATCGGACTAAAGCAGGAAGATGAGTTGGCCCTAAGGCCATTCAATTTGGGTCAGGAGTACGTCGTACGAAAGCTGCCTGTTCATAAAATAGGCACGTTACTATACAAGTCAAGCCAAGAGGTAGCCTATGCGGATGATGTCAGCATTTTGCCACGGTCGTTCGGAGCTGCCAGAGAACTTTTTCTGTAACTAAGCAGCAAAGCAAAGCTATCAGGGCTACAAATCAATGAGAATAAACAAAGCCCATAACGCAGTTGAGGAAAAATACCTCAAATACACAAAATATCACACTTGACGAATACAATATCAAAAATGTGAGCAAACTTGTGTATTTAGACGCCAAAACAATGAAGACGAGTAGTGTAAGAAATGAAATACGCCGAAGAATACAGGTCACAAATAAAATATTTAATTCAGTTTTGTCGATGTTGAAGACCAGCCGAATGCAGGAGAACAAAGCTCCAAGTATACAAATCTGTGATAAGACCTGTGTCATTCTATGGATATGAAAAATGGACATTAACCCTTCATCCACAAATATATTGAACGCCTTCGAAAGACGCGACCTGGGGCTTATAATCGGAGCGAAGCTAGATGGGCACCAATGGTGAATTCGATATAACCATGAGCTGTATGAAATTTTTCGACGAACCGGAGGTCTCAACGATTGTAAGACTGCGGAAGCTGCAATGGGCTGGCCACATGAATCGTATGGACGAACAATGGATACCCAAAAAGGTATTCATTGGCAGGACTGAAGGCCGGAGACCAGCGGGGACACTGAGGAAACGCTGGCCTGACTCGGTCAACGAAGACAGTTCAACGCTGCTCGGATTTCGAAGTTGTTCAATGGGCCGAGACAGTTGGAGGTGTTTGTTGCAGGAAGGGAAGGTCCGAGAGGGGCTGTAGTGCTATAAAGAAGAAAAGCATTATCAACGAATAACTTATTACAAACACCAGCGCAATTTTCTCAATACTAGACCACACTCTTCGAAGAAAACGGAAACGAGATGAAACAGAATAAATAAACACTCAACAATCCAAGAAACAAAAACTTACTATCGGACTTAATTTAGTACCTAACCTAATTTAGTACCTCGCGTAATTTAGAACTACCTGCTTAACCCATCCTACGACTAAATAAAGTCATTCCCTTCAACACATCCTTTAGGCACTGAGGGTGACTCAAAGGAATCGAAACGCGTTTGCTTACACGGCAAAGCGAGGCCCGACAGCCAGCCAGGCAAAGCTGTTGCGATCGTTCCACAACCTTACAATAAGTTTATATAGCAAAAACACTGTATCTACCCCAAACTTAATTTTTATTTAAAAGCTGGGTATGACCATTTCGAGAGTGACTTGCTCTCTTCTTCTCTATATCAAATTATGCGAACGCCAGAGCGTCCTATTAAGGGAAAAGCGGGAAACTCTGTACGACGCTTCAGGCGTTCGAGCGGTGGAGGAGAATATGAGGAGCATCGAGAATTCGATGGTCACTGCTGTGATCGCTACTAAAGTGACCGATGCAAGGGTCGTAAATTCCGACATAATAAAGAATCACCCTGAAGCCAACGAGGAGATTACGGCAGAAAAAGAAAAAAGTGACCAGACAAATAAAACGACGTTGTGTGATTGCAACGCCAACGTCAAAAATGTGGCGGAAGTACTGTATTCGGAAACGGAAAGCGATAACCTCTTCCAAGGATGGTTGTAAAGTACAATTGTTGCCCAGCGACACAAAGAAGGAAAGCTATTCCGAAAAGTGGGAGATGTTCTGAAAAGAATACAATCTGCATGCGACTCCCCAAAAATCAGCAAAGCAGTAAAGGTTGGGCTCCTTGAACTTGAGGAACTCCTAGACTGCATAGAGCATTGGAGGAGCTGGTCGAAGGCCGAAGACGGGCAGAAGACTAAAGAAGCGCTGGGGGTGAAATCAAAAGGCCACATGCAGATAGCACCAGCAGTAAAAATCAATAAAAGAATGGCGTCTAGCCCAATAGAAGAAGATCGGGATAAAAGAAGGAAGGAGGAAGCATTTGATGGGCGTGGAGCACCAGATTACGGGTTCCAGATAGTGCTTACAAAAGGAGTGAAGAAAGCCGTGTAATGTGACGCCTACGCCCGGGAATCGAAGTGATTCCGATCCCGAACCCTTGCACTCGGCCAGATGGGTATGACCTCGAAATGCAAGCGGATTTCATCTTTCGTGCGGATATCATTGCGCAGAAAATATTTTTTTTTCCCCAAATATTTAGATCTGTGGATTTAAATATTTGAAACAGAATATTAATCAAAACCCCGACGCATTTCGAGACATATCCATTTGGCAATGCCCCCTCCACCGTGGCCATCGAAAAACTATGCCACTGGTGACAAATGGAGATGCACATTGCCGCCATGTGGCGTGCCATTCCACACACATCTGTTTTGTCGGTGGTTATCGGATTTGACAGTCCGGCGCCACGAGAAAAAAGGAACGGCGAGAATTAACGGAGATTTTGAGTGGAAGGAAAAAGGTTCTTGTGAATAGTGAGATCGGGTGGGAGAAAATTGCAAATCCCGGAAAGTTGGCGCGGTACTAATTGGACTAAATCTAATTAAGAGTTAATCGCCCCATAAATTGGAATGCAGTGCATAGGAACGAATCGAATTCGCCAGTTCAACAAAATCAGCAGCAATAATAATACCGGAAAAGTAAATGGTCGTGATGATGCAGAAGACACAGTGGTAGTAGTGAAGAGGGAGAATCATTGCCAGCGCAAGAACAACACGATAACACCACCTGACCCGATTAAGTTGAAGCTTAATGGGACTGTTAACTCAGCTTCCGGCCCAGTGACACCACTTTCATCCCCAAAGAGTAGTAGTTCCTCCCCTACCACCGCAACCATTGTAAACAATCATTCGAACGATGTCGATCGAATACCGAAAATTGTTGGGAAATTGGGAAATATGGAGGCAAATGCAAACTACAAACAGCTGTCAGGTATGTTTAGGTTATTAGAAGCGGTGCTCTTGAACGAGTATTTCAGTGCGGCTGATCATTGTTATTCATCCGATTGGAAAGATTTATATATCAATCGAGTAGATAACTCGGAAACAGAAGGACGGCTTTTGGTCATTGTCACAAGGAACTAACATTTATAGCTGAAAACGTTTCTCCTAAATGTCTAATATAAAATGTGAACAATTAATGTAGGAGAAGCTCCCATCACAGATTGTTTGGAATATAAAATTTTAAGATTAAAATTCCGATGGTAATTGGACTAATTGAAATAGATACTGGAGTGTCAAAGGCAAAGAGAGTCAGAAGGTTCAGGGTTAATGAATATTAGTATTTTCGTAGTAGTAAAGGTGTTGAGGATGAGGATTGAGGTATTAAAGATGATCATGCTAATAATTAGACCAATCAACTAAAGCTAAACCTTAAATGTCACGGGAGTGAAGATCAGTTTCAACTAATGACTAATGTACGATTTGATTCAATTTTACATTGTTTGGATTAGGGGAAGTTGTGGTTTCATTGTTGGTTTGTCTTATTTGTTGGCATTTTTTTTATGTATTTCTTGTGTGTGCAATCACTGGAATATTGGTCCATTTATATGTAAGGTTGATAATTGTAGTGTATATAACAACTAGTGTCAAAACTATAGTAAAAAACAAGGGAGTAATATACCATCGATAATGTATAGTTGTTGATCCAGTCTTGTTTTTTTTGTAGTTTCAAAGATAATTTATGTTAAAAAAGGATGCTTTTAATCTAAAGAAATAGAAACTGAATTGCCAGAAGTATTTATAGACACAATTAGAGCAAGGTAGAGTAGTAACATAGTAAAAATAAGTATCATCGAGCTACGCTACTCACTCGAAAATACTATATACGCAGATATTTTTGAATACAATGAAATTCGTCTCGATAACAAGGACAAAAATTTGTAAAAGAAAATGTGGCTCTAAGTCAATTCAGTATGAATTATAAAGTACATATTTTGAGCTCTGCAAATCAACTGAATACGGGAAAAGTTATAATTCAATATATCAGGCACTGCAAATTAAATCGATAAAAAAAAAAAAATATAAATACATTGTAAAAAGTTAAGTTCTACATGATAATTTAACTAGCAATGATATATGAATATTTTTATAAAATGAGCTTTTAAATTTGGCTAAATTTTCTTTAAAACCTCGTGCTCTACTAGTAAAAATGAAAATATGTTTAACAAATAAATATGCATAAACCCTTAAGCTCCTGGACAATCAAAGGAATTTATGTCTGTTAGATCAAAAACAAAAAAAAAAAACACATCATTTAAAGTCTATAATTAAAACGAGCATAATTTTTAGAAAAAAAAAACAAAAGAAAATAATCAGATAAATATAGACTTACAACTAAATACATATATATTGTTAACCACCGTTATAAATACCTGAACTATAGAACCTACCACTGTACTTAAAAGCAAAACATAAAACATTTTAAGAAACAATTAAAACGCATAAGACTCTAAATTTTAGATTACAAAATAAATAATTTCGATAAGTCAAAATAGAAACAAAAATTTAATTTTCATATCTTTGAAGTTCCATACCCTTCATTTGCTAACTGTCGGAGAGAACAAATTGTAAATGAATAAGAATCCAAAAAAAGTAATTAAAGCACGTATTTATAAAATTGTAGCCAACTAGGGCAATGTACTTTAATGAATTCAGATATTTCTCAATTAAAATAATATAATGATAACAAAATGACTATGAATTGCTAAGGAACTAAAGACTTTCCTTTTCAGCGGTTCTTCTTTTTCAGTGGGAAAATGAGTGCAGGGTAGGTATGCCGTCGCGAGGGTAGGGTTTCACCTAATCCGCTGAAGTCGGTTTCGTGTCGCGCGCGGTACGCGGTACCTTTGTTGTTTCGTTATTTCATTAGAGTAGTTTTCGTCGGTTTAATTTAGAACGCGAAACGGAAATTAGATTTTTGTACTTTAACTGGCTGAATGAAGAAATACGGAGTAACGTAAAGTAGGCTCTTCTCCGTATGGTTTTGTTTTGATAACGCGTTTTGGAAAACGGGCATGTTCAGGTGGCTGAAATATTGTAATTGAGCGTAACCCATTCGGAGACCCGCGACCGAAATCCTCTCCGAACTAGCTGGCCGACAAGCAGCCACCGCGTGAATGGGTTACGGTGCACGGATTGGTTGACCTGTTGGTACCATCCGTTGGCACTACTCAGACTTAACGTCTAGAACCGATGAGAGGTCGGTTCCGCGTACGAACGTAAAATGTTGAAAATCATTACAAATGGCGCCCAACGTGGGGCCCAAAACATCCTAAGGGGGAAAGAACTTCGCGTCTTCTGACGAGTTGGTCCTTTACGGAGTCGGACTATCAGGAGCAGTGGAGTTGTGTGATACACACTAGTAGTCGCTTCACGTGAGTTGTATCTTCCGCTCTCCTTTGTTTGATTTTTTTTTTCCGCGACAGAATCCTTCCGATGTGTTGTCCCAGGTTAACCCCTGTAAGGACCTTCTATTTTCTTGATGGAACAGCCAGCCTGATGGGTTTACCTATCAGCATGGACTCTCAAGAAAATAGAAGGCTACCTTGCCTTTATGTCGCGGAAGGATTCTACTTATTTCGTATGCGTGATAGACGAGTGGTATCGGTTCAACGTTCGGTGGCGTACGCTGGAGTTGCGAAGCCCGGAATGCTTCCACGCGTCGGGAAATTTTGACCGCGTACAAAATCGTTACGGTAGCTCTACCACTTGTCTCGTCGAGTCCTTTAACGTAGATTAGAAACGGTTTGTAATGTATGTGGGTTATGGGGTAAATTTCGTAACTCGACCGAAAGCACCCTTTCTTCGGCAGATTACCACGCACTCTCCTTTCCCGTTGAGGGAGTCGACCACTGAAAAGGAAAGTGTATCAAATAAATTTTTTTTTTCCCTATCATACTATTAATAGCTCGCCACTATCGGCCACTCAATTAGTATTGAATTCTTTTTTTCACTCATATAGTAGGAATAAGTATATTTCATACATTTTTTTTAGTAGGAATAAGTATATTTTATATTTTATATTTTTTCTTTTCATACTAGCTTAGCAATAAGTATATTTTATATTTTATATTTTTTTTCTTTTCATACTAGCAACCACCCAAAACCAGCAAGAACAAACATGGCAACAAAGCGGACCCCAGATAAGCGTTGGACCCGATCCAAAACGGTCCAACCAGCTAACTGCGGGATCTGCTTCGAAGACGTAGTGGAGGGCGTACACAGCGTGCGATTGGATTGTGGACATCTATTCCATCGTGCCTGTGTACAACAGCTCCTCCTCACGTCCGAGCTGTGTCCCTTATGCCGGCGACCCATCGAGCGGGCCGCCCTAGACGTCCCCCTCGGAACGCCCCTACCAACGCGTGGAGCAGTGGCGAAAGGAGTTCCAGAAGCCGAACCGTCACAACCACTTTTAGATCTGCAAGGAGCCGTAGGCGGTGAAGTTCCGGCCGCAAGTGTCGTGTCCGAGGTGACACCCATGCCTTCCGCCCACTCCATTGACACCCTCGTGGCGTTGATGAGGGATATGTCGGAGAGGATTGGCAACCTGGAGGGAAAGCTCCAGAATCTCCCTATGAGCCAACCACCCAGTCGCGTGAGAACTCCGCTTGGCTGGGAGCCCAATCCCAGTGTGGCGATGCCCCACTCCCGACAATCCGAGCAATGGGTCCCACCTCCAAGGAACTCGGGAATGGATCCCAGAGCTCCTGAATATAGACCACGACACAGCACCGGACCTCCGTTGGTACCTCTAGCCCCCGAGGCCGTTCAGTACAACAGGTCAATCGAGGATGTGATTCCCCCCGGGAACGCATTGACACCTTTTCGAGACCCGACGCCTCGTATCATGGAGAGTTGGCGCCTGAACTTTACAGGGTTCAACGATATGATATCGGCGGACCAGTTCCTTTTCCGGATTCAGGCGTTGGTATCCAGCACCCTGGGAGGTGATTCCTCGGCCTTCCTCCGGCATGCACATCTTTTGTTCAGCGGCGACGCTGCCGACTGGTACTGGAGATTTAAAGAATCAACGCCACGTCCCACTTGGCACTCTTTCAGTGCAGCCTTCCGCAATCGATTTGAGGATGGCTTCACTGAGAGAGAGCTAAAGGAGCAAATAAAGAAACGGAAACAAGGCGCTCACGAACCGTTCGACCAGTACTACACAAGTATAGTGAGATTGAGCACTCGCTTGCGAACTACCATGCCCGAGGACGAACTAGTAGAAATTATCAGAGAGAACATGCGCTGGGATCTCCAGAACAGCCTTCTACATTTTCCCATCAACACCATACAGGGATTGCGCCTCCATGCCCGTAGACAAGAACACTTGGATGAGCGGCGAGGTACCTTCCGTCCACAACCTCGCATAATGGGACCAAATCCCCGAAATCATCACACCGCGGAGTTGATGGCGGCGGACCACCTGCTTGCTGATCCAGTACCAGTACCGAGGAGCGGAGCACCACCGGAGCTTGAGAACCCAGCATTGATTGATCGACCTTCCCTTGAAGCAATTACAAGCCCGACGGTCTGTTGGAACTGCCGACAACCGGGACATCGGTTCTATGCATGTCCAGCGGAGCCGACGCTTTTCTGCTACCGCTGCGGGAAGGCCGACACATACGCACCTGACTGTGCAAATTGCAAAGGGTGAAAAAACTTGCCACCGAGTGCCGCGACCACCCGTCGGCACTCCTAAACCCCGGACGAACCAATCCAGACCCCATCACTAGCTATGACCCAGCTCCCGACATGACTCCCATTCTGCTGACTCGCACCGCCAAACACAGTTCTCCCGAAGTTCCACAACTGACGCCATCCTTCGCCGAGGCCAACGCGCAGGGAAATGATAGCGAGACGAAAGTTCCTTGGCATGTAAAACCTTTTCATGTCAGGCTGCGGAATTATTTGGCTACTCGACAGCGCATCTTCCACGAGGAGTTGGCTACAACTGTCCCACCGCGAAGAAAGTGAGCCACGCGTCGGATGCGGAGCTTCTGGAGAAAAGTCAGGCGATCGAGGAAGGTGCTGAAGGACATACAATTAGACGAATTATTGAGGAATGATGTTCGGCCATATGCGTCAGTACACCTCCTGCAAAAACGAGTGTCAGGCTTAGTCGATACGGGAGCCAGCGTGAATTGCATATCTGCCGATTTTGCAGGGGAGGTACTGGCAATGCACGCGGACCAAATCCGTCATTTCACCTCCTGGTTAAGCACGGCGGACGGAACTCGTCACTCTGTATTGGGAAAAATTATGACGGATATCACCTTTAAAGGAGTAACTAAACCTATGGAATTTTTCATCATACCTCAGTTAACCAAGAATCTTTATCTAGGAGTGGATTTCGTTCGAAAATTTAACTTGGCCCCGGCACTATTTTCCGGTACGACCCTGGTGTCCGTCACCCCCGTTCCTGACCAATCTCAACCCTCTCACTTACTACGACATACACTGGATGTAAATCAGCAACTGCGTCTTGACTCGGCTATATCGGCTTTTCCATCGCACGAGAAGGAAGGTCTCGGGCGGACTGCCCTGGTGTTCCACACTATAGATGTGGGGGATGCTAAACCCATAAAACAGAGACATTTTGCCATATCTCCGGCGAAGGAAAAATCGTTATATGCCGAAGTGGATCGAATGCTAGCATTAGGCGTAATCGAAGAATCACAGAGCGCGTGGGCTTCCCCAGTCACCTTAGTTGTCAAGCCGAACAAGGTCCGGTTATGCTTAGATGCCAGACGCTTGAACGCCGTCACAGTCAAGGACGCTTACCCTCTACCGTTGATTGAAGGTATTTTGAGTCGGTTGCCTAAAGCCCAGTTCATCACGAGCTTAGATCTCAAGGACGCCTTCTGGCAAATTCCTTTAGACCCCGGTTCAAAGGAGAAAACAGCCTTCTTAGTCCCAGGTCGGCCCCTATATCAATTCGTGACCATGCCATTCGGATTGTGCAATGCCCCCCAAACAATGACGCGCCTTATGGATAAGGTGATACCACCTCATTTGCGGCACCAAGTTTTCGTTTACTTGGACGATCTGTCGCTTATAACCGAGACCTTTAACGAACACATCGACATGCTTCAGGAGGTGGCTCTATACATCCGGAGCGCAAGATTAACCATCAACATACGGAAGAGTCAGTTCGTGATGTCGGAGGTGAAGTATTTAGGTCACATCATTGGGCATGGCCATATCAAGACCGATCCGGAAAAGACTCAAGCGATTGACGTTTTTCCATTACCCAAGACCACCAAACAATTACGACGATTCTTAGGCTTATGCGGATGGTACCAGCGTTTTGTACGTGACTATGCAACCATAACCACTCCTTTGACCGACATGCTGCGTAAGGGACGTAAATTCGTCTGGGAGGAGCCCAGCTTGCGAGCCTTTGAAGAGCTAAAGAAGAGTCTGACTACAGCCCCCGTACTGCACAGCCCGGACTTTGACAAACCGTTCTCAATCCATTGTGACGCGAGTCAACATGGGGTGGGAGCAGTCTTAGTCCAGGTTGCACAAGACGGCGAGGAGAGACCTATAGCCTTCATGTCTCACAAGTTGAACCCAGCCCAGCGATATTACACGGTCTCCGAGCAGGAATGTCTAGCTGCGGTGTTGGCAGTGAAACGCTTCCGAGCCTATGTGGAGGGACACACCTTTGAAATCGTTACAGACCACGCGTCTCTGAAATGGCTAATGAGCCAGACTGATCTCAACGGCAGATTGGCCAGGTGGGCACTGAAATTACAGGCATTTGACTTCACAATTCGCCACCGAAAAGGTAGCCAGCATGTAGTCGCCGACACCCTATCCAGAATGTTCGCCCCTGAAGAAGCCGAGTAGGTCCAGGAGGACGACAGCCCCCAATTGATCGATCTGGACCATCCTGCCTTCAAGTCAGCCAGCTACACCCAACTGATTCACACTATCCAGAATCAACTGTCCCAGCTTCCTGAACTGCGGTTGACGGATGGATTTATTTATAAGCGGATGGGACACGCATCCGGAGACCCCATACAAGAAGAAGAACAGTGGAAGTTGTGGGTGCCCGAAGAATTAACCACTGATCTTATCAGACGGGCTCATGACCACCCATCTAGTGCGCATGGTGGATACGGTCGTACCCTTAGGCGGTTGAGAACCTGTTTCTTTTCGCCTAAGATGGCACAACAGATAAAAGCGTACGTAGCCTCTTGTGAGCTATGCAAGTGTACTAAAGCGCCCAACACCATTCTTCGGCCACCCATGGGTAAGGTTGAGGTCCCCGAACGCGTGTTCCAGCGCTTGTACATTGATCTTATCGGTCCTTACCCTCGATCTGCTTCTGGTTACACGGGAGCTGTCGTGGTCCTGGACCAGCTCTCTAAATTCCCTATCATAGAACCACTACGTAACATGCACACTGGCCCTATAATCAGCTTCTTCGAGAACCGAGTCTTTCACATGTTTGGAGTTCCGGAGAAACTTGTCTCCGACAATGGGGTCCAGTTCACCTCCAGCAAGTTCCAAGACCTAATGTCCAAATACGGCATCATTCACCAACGAACCGCCGTCTATTCACCACAAGCCAACGCATCCGAACGACTGATTCGTACGCTCATAGCGGCCATTCGCGCATATGTCCACCCGACTCAGAAGGACTGGGATCGCAAATTGTCCGCCATCACTAGTGCGCTGCGCTCGTCGTACCACGCCACTACCGGCATTTCGCCGTATTTCGCATTGTTCGGCCAGTACATGATCTGTCATGGGAGCGCTTACCGGCTATTGCGGCAACTGAAATCGCTAGAGGACCCAATCGTGGTTCTGGAACCGCACGAAAAGCTCCAACTTCTGCGAGAGCAACTGCGGGAGAAGATTGAAGAAAGTCGACGGATGGGAGAGGAGCGGTACAACTTGCGATCTCATCCTTCTGGCTTTAAAGTAGGCGACGAGATATATCGTCGAAACTTCCGACAGAGCGATGCCACCCGACATTACAATGCCAAACTAGACAAGAAATTCGTGAAGTGTCGAGTCCTACAAGTAATAAGCCCCACCCGATACCTCATCACGGACATGGCTGGTAAAACCCTGGGAATTTACAACGCAAAAGACCTTAGACGATGAAGTACAACTATTTCACACGAAAAAACCTTGGCTTACCTGAATTTCTGCTTAGACGAAGACCTCCGAATAACACCTGACTCCCTACTGTATAGCCACTATCGAGTCTTCACGAACATGGTTGTAGCCTATTCCTCGAAATCGACCTTCGAACCGCCACGGCCCTAACCAAGACCTTTTACATAGGAGGCGGGATCGTAATTACTTCGATTTTGGGGGGGGGGGGAATGTGTAATGTGACGCCTACGCCCGGGAATCGAAGTGATTCCGATCCCGAACCCTTGCACTCGGCCAGATGGGTATGACCTCGAAATGCAAGCGGACTTCATCTTTCGTGCGGATATCGTTGCGCAGAAAATATTTTTTTTTCCCCAAATATTTAGATCTGTGGATTTAAATATTTGAAACAGAATATTAATCAAAACCCCGACGCATTTCGAGACATATCCATTTGGCAATGCCCCCTCCACCGTGGCCATCGAAAAACTATGCCACTGGCGACAAATGGAGATGCACATTGCCGCCATGTGGCGTGCCATTCCACACACATCTGTTTTGTCGGTGGTTGTCGGATTTGACAGTCCGGCGCCACGAGAAAAAAGGAACGGCGAGAATTAACGGAGATTTTGAGTGGAAGGAAAAAGGTTCTTGTGAATAGTGAGATCGGGTGGGAGAAAATTGCAAATCCCGGAAAGTTGGCGCGGTACTAATTGGACTAAATCTAATTAAGAGTTAATCGCCCCATAAATTGGAATGCAGTGCATAGGAACGAATCGAATTCGCCAGTTCAACAAAATCAGCAGCAATAATAATACCGGAAAAGTAAATGGTCGTGATGATGCAGAAGACACAGTGGTAGTAGTGAAGAGGGAGAATCATTGCCAGCGCAAGAACAACACGATAACACCACCTGACCCGATTAAGTTGAAGCTTAATGGGACTGTTAACTCAGCTTCCGGCCCAGTGACACCACTTTCATCCCCAAAGAGTAGTAGTTCCTCCCCTACCACCGCAACCATTGTAAACAATCATTCGAACGATGTCGATCGAATACCGAAAATTGTTGGGAAATTGGGAAATATGGAGGCAAATGCAAACCACAAACAGCTGTCAGGTATGTTTAGGTTATTAGAAGCGGTGCTCTTGAACGAGTATTTCAGTGCGGCTGATCATTGTTATTCATCCGATTGGAAAGATTTATATATCAATCGAGTAGATAGCTCGGAAACAGAAGGACGGCTTTTGGTCATTGTCACAAGGAACTAACATTTATAGCTGAAAACGTTTCTCCTAAATGTCTAATATAAAATGTGAACAATTAATGTAGGAGAAGCTCCCATCACAGATTGTTTGGAATATAAAATTTTAAGATTAAAATTCCGATGGTAATTGGACTAATTGAAATAGATACTGGAGTGTCAAAGGCGAAGAGAGTCAGAAGGTTCAGGGTTAATGAATATTAGTATTTTCGTAGTAGTAAAGGTGTTGAGGATGAGGATTGAGGTATTAAAGATGATCATGCTAATAATTAGACCAATCAACTAAAGCTAAACCTTAAATGTCACGGGAGTGAAGATCAGTTTCAACTAATGACTAATGTACCATTTGATTCAATTTTACATTGTTTGGATTAGGGGAAGTTGTGGTTTCATTGTTGGTTTGTCTTATTTGTTGGCATTTTTTTTATGTATTTCTTGTGTGTGCAATCACTGGAATATTGGTCCATTTATATGTAAGGTTGATAATTGTAGTGTATATAACAACTAGTGTCAAAACTATAGTAAAAAACAAGGGAGTAATATACCATCGATAATGTATAGTTGTTGATCCAGTCTTGTTTTTTTTGTAGTTTCAAAGATAATTTATGTTAAAAAAGGATGCTTTTAATCTAAAGAAATAGAAACTGAATTGCCAGAAGTATTTATAGACACAATTAGAGCAAGGTAGAGTAGTAACATAGTAAAAATAAGTATCATCGAGCTACGCTACTCACTCGAAAATACTATATACGCAGATATTTTTGAATACAATGAAATTCGTCTCGATAACAAGGACAAAAATTTGTAAAAGAAAATGTGGCTCTAAGTCAATTCAGTATGAATTATAAAGTACATATTTTGAGCTCTGCAAATCAACTGAATACGGGAAAAGTTATAATTCAATATATCAGGCACTGCAAATTAAATCGATAAAAAAAAAAAAATATAAATACATTGTAAAAAGTTAAGTTCTACATGATAATTTAACTAGCAATGATATATGAATATTTTTATAAAATGAGCTTTTAAATTTGGCTAAATTTTCTTTAAAACCTCGTGCTCTACTAGTAAAAATGAAAATATGTTTAACAAATAAATATGCATAAGCCCTTAAGCTCCTGGACAATCAAAGGAATTTATGTCTGTTAGATCAAAAACAAAAAAAAACACATCATTTAAAGTCTATAATTAAAACGAGCATAATTTTTAGAAAAAAAAACAAAAGAAAATAATCAGATAAATATAGACTTACAACTAAATACATATATATTGTTAACCACCGTTATAAATACCTGAACTATAGAACCTACCACTGTACTTAAAAGCAAAACATAAAACATTTTAAGAAACAATTAAAACGCATAAGACTCTAAATTTTAGATTACAAAATAAATAATTTCGATAAGTCAAAATAGAAACAAAAATTTAATTTTCATATCTTTGAAGTTACATACCCTTCATTTGCTAACTGTCGGAGAGAACAAATTGTAAATGAATAAGAATCCAAAAAAGTAATTAAAGCACGTATTTATAAAATTGTAGCCAACTAGGGCAATGTACTTTAATGAATTCAGATATTTCTCAATTAAAATAATATAATGAAAACAAAATGACTATGAATTGCTAAGGAACTAAAGACTTTCCTTTTCAGCGGTTCTTCTTTTTCAGTGGGAAAGTGAGTGCAGGGTAGGTATGCCGTCGCGAGGGTAGGGTTTCACCTAATCCGCTGAAGTCGGTTTCGTGTCGCGCGCGGTACGCGGTACCTTTGTTGTTTCGTTATTTCATTAGAGTAGTTTTCGTCGGTTTAATTTAGAACGCGAAACGGAAATTAGATTTTTGTACTTTAACTGGCTGAATGAAGAAATACGGAGTAACGTAAAGTAGGCTCTTCTCCGTATGGTTTTGTTTTGATAACGCGTTTTGGAAAACGGGCATGTTCAGGTGGCTGAAATATTGTAATTGAGCGTAACCCATTCGGAGACCCGCGACCGAAATCCTCTCCGAACTAGCTGGCCGACAAGCAGCCACCGCGTGAATGGGTTACGGTGCACGGATTGGTTGACCTGTTGGTACCATCCGTTGGCACTACTCAGACTTAACGTCTAGAACCGATGAGAGGTCGGTTCCGCGTACGAACGTAAAATGTTGAAAATCATTACAGCCGAAAAGAAACTCTTTCAAAAAGTGCCAGAAATTAAAGTTCGCACGGACGCCCAACAAGAAAAAGGACCTGATGCAAAACAAGAGAGACAGAAGCCCCGACGCAGACCCCGGCAGTAGGCACTGCTCGTAAAACCCCAAGATGGTCGATCCTACGCGGAGGTGCTGCGGGACATCAAGGAACACGTAAGGCCCGAAGACACCAACACTACTATTAAAGCAGTACGACAAACGTGGTCGGGCCACGTACTGGTTGAATTTGGAGCAGAGACTGAGAATAGGGAAGCATTCTGCGACGCAGTAAAGAAAGTCCTCGGCAAAAGCGCAACTATAGCCTCGCTCGAGCCAATGGCAACGATCAAAAAAAGAGATCTGGCCAAGGTGGAAGAGGCCATCAAAAGGGAGTTCCTTAGCGTGGGGAAATCAATGCGAGGCTGACACCAGAAAACGAGGCTGAACAATTTCTGAATAAGGGCAAAGTATGAATAGAGTGGGTTGTCTGTAGGATACGGCGAAGAACAACGCCGCTTCAATGTTTCAAATGCATTGGTTATGGTCACACCGCACAAGTATGCAAAGGACCCGATAGGAGTTCTCTATGTTATAAATGCGGTGAAACGGGACATAAAAGAAAAGAGTGTACGAAGGAGGCACACTGTATCCTTTGCAAGGATGCTAATCTAAGACTCGATTTTGGACACACCTTGGGATCTGGAAAATGCCGGGTTTTCCAGGAAGCGCTACCCAAGGCAAAATCAGTACTTAAATGACCCGAATCCTGCAGCTAAGCCTACACTGCAGTTCAACCGCCCAAAATTTGCTTGAACAATTTGCGAGGGACATGAAAGCCAACTTCTTGCTGCTGAGTGAGCAACATCATGATAAAAGTTAAGCATCATGGTATCCTGATGAAACTGGCACTGCCGCCATCTGGGTTCAAAACAGTGGTTTCCAGGTGTAGAGCTGTGGACGGGGGGATGGTTTTGTGTGAGTTCGGCGCTCAGGGAGCACCTTTTTAAGTGTGTACTTTACGTATGGACCACCTTCTTTAGTGTGTACCTTATGCTGATCGAATCGATATCATCTTTCTAAGCCAAGCTTCATTGGGGAGACTTCAACGTGAAAGCAATCGAATGGGGCATACCTCAAACAGATTCGCGGAGAAAACGAGTCCTAGAAATGGTGGCCAGGATGGCCCTCGTCGTACTACACTCCGGCAATACGCCGACCTTCCACCGTATTGGCTGTGAAGGAACCATACCGGACGTGACTTTCGCCTCGGAGTCCTTAGTACGGAGGATACACAACTGGAGAGTATTAGAGGTGAGATCAGTACATTTCACTTGAGATAAGCGATGTTGTCTCCCGACGTTCGTGCTCTCGGCCTTCTACATTTGGATGGAACATCGAGAGGATGGGCGTCGAGAGGTTCGTCGAGATGCTTACAGCAGGTGAGCCGCTGCAGGGAGCTTCGGAGGGGACGGAAGAACGGGCAGCTTAAGACGTGGTGAACTCTACCATGAGCATCATTACGACTGCTTGTTGCGCTTCTATGCCCGTCGAAAACCCCGGCACGGTAAGCTCCCAGTGTACTGGTGGTCAGCTGAAAGCAAAGGGAGTGTCACAAGCTTCGGCGTGAGGCCCAACGGGCTAGGAGCCGGGACGAGGCATGCAACCACGCATCAGCATATAAGTTGGCCAGGAAATGCCTTCACAAATTGATCAACAACAGCAAGGCCAGCTTATGGCAAGATCTAGTGCACAATGTGAACAAGGATCCGTGGGGCTTTGGCTACAAGCTAGTTATGCGGAAGCTTGGTGCCCTACGGAAGCCTTGTATACATGACGCGGAAAAGATGGACAAGATCGTTTGGGCACCCTTCCCCACCCATCCCGTCCTCGCTGACGCTGTCCATGGTGAAACAGCAGTGGAGTGTCCACTCTCCACACAGCCGGAACTGGAAGAGGCAGTCTTTTCGTTGAAAGCGAGGAAGGCTCCAGGTTTAGATGGTGTTTTGGGTGAGGTGTTACGGCTTGTCAATCACCATTGTCCTGACTTGCTGCTCAGCACATTCAACGCTTCCCTTCGGGACGGGGTTCTCCCGATACGATGGAAGGTGGTGAGGCTCGTGCTGATCAGCAAGGGAAAGGAAAATCCCGAATCACCATCTGCCTACTAGACATAGCTGGGAAAGTGCTAGAGAAACTCATCAAGGGAAGACCCACTGACCCGGTCCGTGCTGCTGGGGACCTATCTCCTCGGCAATGTGGCTTTAGAACAGGACGCTCCACCATTGATGCGATTGCAGAGGTGGTGAACGCGGTCCAAAAGGCAGAGGCATATAGTCGCACCAAGCGACGGATCGTCCTGTTGGTGACACTCGACGTCAGGAACCCCTTCAACTCCGCTAGATGGGTGGATATTCTGGATATGCTGGGAAACCCTTTTCAACTTCCAGAATATCTTATGCAGCTTTTGAGGAACTACCTGAAGGACCGAAGCCTGCTTCCCGACACGACACAGGGCCAACGGAGAATGGAAATTACATCGGGTGTTGCCCAGGGATCTGTCCTTGGTCCGGACCTATGGAACGTGTCTTACGACGGGCTACTGAGACTTGAGATGCCAGATGAGTCGTGCTATGTGGATGATGTTGTGGCTCTGGTCGCCGGACGCACCGTTAAACAAGCGCAACTGAGGCTAGGTATGCTTATGCGCCGAATGAGGGACTGGATGACTGCTCGCGGGCTCATTTTAGCACTAGAGAAAACCGAAGTGGTCATCTTGACAAAAAAGAGAATCCCTAGAGTAAGGATGATCAGTATTGGAGACTTACGAATCGAACCGAAGCCAGCGGTGAAGTACCTGGGGCTACTGATCGACTCGAAGATGAGTTTCTCTGAGCAAATCAGGGCAACGGCTGAGAAGGCTGCTTCGGAAATATCGGCTCTGAGTCGACCTATGGCCAACGTAGGGTGACCCAGCCCATCAAGAAGACGCCTCTTGATGAGTGCCATAGGGTCAGTGCTATTGTACGGAGCCGAGGTATGGCGCGACGCTCTCAGCAAGGAGGTATACCGAAAACGTTTGGCACAGGTACAGAGAAGAGGAGCACTGAGGATTGCATCTTCGTATCCGACAGTCTCTGACTCGGTGGTGAAAGTTAGTGCAGGCGTGAGACCTGTCGCCCTCCTTGCTAGAGAGCACCGCGCTATTTACCTGCGCCGAAACGAGGATGCAAGGGTGATGGTTGTCCACGAGGAGAGACAGCGCTCGCTCAATGATTGGCAGCAGTCTTGGGTGAATCGCACGAAGGGAAGGTGGACTGTGTGCCTCATCCCCGATGTGAGACCGTTGCTGAGTCGTAGGCATGGTGAGACTGACTTCTATCTGAGCCAAGTTTTGAGTGGACTTGGGTGTTTTAAGTCTTACCTGCACAAGATTGGTAAGTCACTGTCCCCCGATTGTCGGTTTTGCCCAGGAGAGGAGGACAATGCCTGCTACACATTTTTTGCATGCGAAAAATGTGTCAGGCTGTGAAGGGAACTCAACAGGAAGACGGGAGAGCTCACCCCGGATAATATAGTTGCGGTGATGCTCGAATCAGTTGACAAATGGAGCCAGGTGGCGCATTATGTTCGGGCAGTCCTTAAAGATAAAAGGGACTCACAGCAGCCAGGGGCTGGGGGATCGCTTGTCTGGCACTTCCTCTTTCCCTCTCCCCTCCCAATAGGAAAGGAATCCTCCAGCTTGAAGGTGCCTCACGGCGTAACAAAACGAGACCAGGCCCGAAGTAATGTATCAAACTTTTCCAGGCTAGGTTCTCAGGTTGACAGGGGAGGTGTTTAGTGGGTAGTCCAGTCGCCTTCTTGCGAGCATGGGAGTCCCACATTCTGTGCATAAATAGCATTCACCTCCCTACCACAAAAAAAAACAGACTTACTTACTGCTTTTTTTGCAACTCCCACAAATGGTTCCCTCCAATACCAAGCACAATTACATAAACCCAGATCCATTCACATCACCCCTTAAACCACAACCTAAGCACCACAGAGCCAATATACCTATCCGTCCTGTCGTCAATTACCGCCCACTTATTGCATACAATTAAGCACGGTACTTTACAATGCTAATGGCTGATGACATGTACCTTGACGACAAATACAAGTTAAGAAACAGCCGCAATCTAGCAAACTTTACCACATTTTGAACATTGACTGGCACTTATCGACTTTTGTCACTAGACATCACCAACTTCTATACTCTATACCCGTCGGTAAAACACTGACCATACTAAAAGAAAAACTTTCATTCAATAACAGCCATCGATTCACAGAACAATTACTTAATCTCATAAGGACGACAGTCAAGCAGAACACATACATTGCTAAGGACGGTCTGGATATGGGACATCCAATGTCGTCAATAATGTCAGATATATTTTTACAATTTTTGGAAGAAGTCTTTACACCCTAAATCGTCAAAATATTCAATGTAATATTTCACAGACGATATGTGGTTAACTGTTTCATTGTTATTGACGCACAAGAGAACTACTTACCTATACGAATGGAATACACCCGAATGTAAATTTCACTAAAGAAAAAGAAGCAATCGGGCAACGCAACTGTATGGACCTAGCCGTAACATGAGGACAAATATGATTAGACTACAAAATATACAGAAAATCAACCACACCTGAACATACTTTACACTTAAAACCTTACCACCCCTCTCAACATAAACTAGCAGCATACCGATCAATGATGCAGATACTGAGCTCCATCTCCATGATTCCTACTAACTACTCCAGCGAGCTGAACAACATTTACAGAATAGCTAATAATAACGGATACAGACAACGTGATATTGACAAACTTCTTACACAGTACAAACAAAAGCAGGAACGCCATCTGATTGAAACTCATAAGAATGATCAACAGTGGATTTCGTAAACATATGTGAGCAAAGAGACATACAAACTATCAAACTTCCTTTGAAAATACAAACTGCAAACTTCATTCAAAACTAAAGGGTGATTCATAACAAGTGTACACATTTTTGTCGAAAAAAAACATAGTTTTTGTGAAGACTGAGCTTTAATGTTTATTTATTATAAAAATTTGGTCCCTCATAATTAAATATGAAATATTACTTCGGGCATATGTGCACCTCGTGCTGCTCAAACGATGATTGTAATTTTCGATGACATTTTCGCACATTTCCGGCGTTGTTAGGCGTATGTTTGCTCGAATATTGTTTTTAATGCTTCAATAGTCTGAAGAGCATCAGCGTTCACACGATCTTTCAGAAATCCCAAAAGAAAGAAGTCACAAGGAGTCAAATCATATGATCTCGCCGGCCAATTTATGGGTAGACCAAAAAATTCACGTAGAGCGCGAAATGTTTGCACTGGTGATTCATTATTTTTGTAAAAAGTTTTAACAATAATAAAACGTTTGGCTGATATATATGATGCCATGGTTCAAATTGTAAAATACCAAACTGTCATAATCTGTCAATATATGGACCTGAAATTGGTGATAAATAACAGTTAAGGCCCATCCACATGTGTACACTTGCTATGAATCACCCTTTATGAACATCATTGGAAACAAACTGAAACCAAATCTGAATGATACTGACATGCAAGGACTGCGAGGAACGACAACAAGGAAACTAATGACAAAATTCAAAGAGTACTTACGACCTTTCTTACACAACAAGGCAGATTCCAATCATTCAGCGTAGCTACAAAACCACACACACAAGCCTGATGCCATGAGAAAGAAAATAATCTTTAGCTCTATGACATTGCTACATAAACAAAGCAAAGGACCGAGACTTGACATCCTAGATCGGCTTGAAATATATAAACATAGAAAAACAGACAGTAACATTACCAACCAACAACGACGCAATTTTCTCAGTACACTCAGTATACATACAACAATCCAAAAAAGAAAAAGCTAACACCTTACCTAATTTAGTACCTGACCTAATTTAGTATTACCTGCTTAAACCATCCTGACTATATACTTGTAAAGTCATTCTTTCGAGAAATCCTTTGGACCCTGAAGATGACTCAAAGGAGTTGAAACACGTCTGCTCACACAACATGCCAAAGCCCAATTGATTCAAAAAAATTTCAGAAAAATTAAATAATATTTAAAGAAGTTATAGCGGCTTGAATTTTCTTGAATTCAAACAATGACGTATATGGCTGCAGAATAGTATGCGCTTTTTACCGACTCAGACCCTATGGGTTTTTTTAGGATTTAGGAATTATATGCATTAGGAATTATATGTATCATGAATATCTTTAAAAATTTGTTCAACGATTGACATCAGCAAATGTGAAACAAAATGGCGAACTTCAAATAAGAATTTTGAATAAATTTGTGTTATTTTTCTCCAACTTCAATGTTTAAGGTACATGCTTATATCACTTGATTCAATTATTAAATGAATGGCTGAAGATAAGCACTTACAGTCTATGGGTGAAAAAATAATTTAGGTAGATACAATAACAAATACATTAGAGGTTGAAATTTGTAAATAATAGTTGGGTCTATAAAAGTAACACTACAGAAATATCATCTAATTGGATGAGATTAGATATTTAAGTAGTCCTTTACAAGGTCTGTATATTCTATAAGTTTCAACAAAATTTACATAAGTTACAGCCGTTTGAATTTTCTCCCATTACAACAATCATATATGGTTTTTCTTCTTCTCCACTAGACACACTTTTGATTAGATCCTCTTCAAATTTTCAGCAAAGATGAACAAGAAAAGTATACAATATTTAAAATTTCAGTTAGTCAATGGTTTTAGTAATATTGTGACAAAATGGTTGCTGGATAAAATAGATAAGCACTTATTATAACATTAAAATATTTCCATGACTCTTCAAAGAATGGTGTTAACATGTTGAAAACCAAATGGCGGCTAAACTAATTTTTTTGTGGCTCGGAGATGTCTAAACTACCCACCGAATAAATCTACTGCCAGCGTTAGACCCTAGCCGGGAATCGTTTGACATATTACTTCCGGCTAAGCCTCGTTTTGCTACGCCGTGAGGCGCCTTCAAATGGGGCGTTCCTCCCATAGCGGGAAGGGAGGGAGGAAGATTGATTGCTAGAAAAGTGATCTACCAACCCAGACGCCATCGGCTGCTGTGGTCCCTTTTTATCTTTTTGGGGTGCCCGAGCATAACGTTCCAGATAGTTCCATTTATCAACCAATGCAAGAATCTCCCCGAATTGATTATAAAGCTCTCCTGCATCCCTGAAGAAATCGCGACACAGTCTGTCCCATGTTAAGCATGCAAAACTGTGTGGTAGGCATCGTTTTCATCTTCTGCGCAAAAGTTACAGTCAGAAAATCGCGATTTACCAATCTTGTAATACTGAAAATATCCCTGCTTGTGTAGCAAAGATGCACAATTATATTTAAAACATTTTAGTATTTATCTATAATATTTTTATAATTGCATTATTATATTTAACCAATATTAACATGACTTTACATTATTATTAACCTTAACATTACATTAATATTATTATTAGCATTACATTAATAATATGATTATTGATTCAATTTCTACAAAATAACACTATGTGTACAAAATAATTATTTACACTGTATCAATTACTTCCTCACCTAGAATATTAAAGTGTGTATTGTATATCCAATGTATTTCAATCAAAACTGACGTAAGATAGGAAGCCATATGGTAGCAATTTGCATATGGATTAGTCGGCTTACTGTGGGACAAACTTCCGTGAGCTGTCAGCCAACTGTGGCCTAAGCAAATGCTTATATCGCGTAATATGTACTATTTTTCGAATGACAACATACCAAACGCAGTCCGTGTATTCTTAAAATTTAACCTTGCACTGTCCACTGTCCACTTTTGCACCTTCCACTGTCCACTTTTGCACCTTCCACTGATAGCTCAACGTTGAGAAGTAAACAAACTTCTATTCATTCTCTTCGGAAGGCAATAAAAATCAAACGGGTAAAAGAACTGAAATAATTTTCGCTTCATTAGGAGTGCTATCGTGTTCTCCGTCGACCATCTGGATTTCCCTGTGGAAATCCGTCTTGAAACCGTACGAAATCTCGAATTTTCGTTGGCACCTCCACATTCTTCATATACCGCCATGTAAGTTAGTCGGCCTACTAATGGTCATGTGTCAGTTTTGATTTCAATGCTGATGTATGCACTATATTCTTACTTAAGAAATATCCCATCTACCGTATTAACTTGAGACCAAAGACATATAAAGATCTCTGAGATCTTTGCTTGAGACATTCCTTTTTTCTCTCTTCTTTCCCCCCATTCTGCATTTCAATCAACGACCTTAACATTGATGTACATTTACATCGCATGGATCATATGTCAACCCATAGATGCACGTATGTACATACAGGTTACAAATATTTTCAATCGATAACAATATAAAAAGATCTTTATTTCCTTAGTTACAATTTATAGTTTGATTTTTACATTCGATATCGTTAAATGCGTGATTTAAAACTAAAAATGTTGAACTGGAATTGGCTTTACGTAACTTTTTGCTTACGTTAACATTTTAATATTTCAATAAACCAAAAATGTTTAAATAGCAAATTATTGAAAAAAATGATATGATCTAAATTTAAAAGTAATTTACGCGCATGTTGCATATGTTGCAATTGTGGATTAATGGGCTTGATTGATTGGCACGCGTTGCATAGTTAGCAATTGTAGCGGATACGGTGTTGGTAACTACTCCCCCCTGCGGTATCTGCGTCCCGCAGATTAGAAATTCAGCTTGATCGGCTTAATGTCCTGGATGCTGAAGCTTGTAGCCATGAACCCAATCGGCTGGATGATTTCCAGTTTGTTTTGCGCCCCCTAATTTTGTATGCTAAAAATATTCCATACGTGATGACTAATGTGGCAATGAACTAATGTTTGTTTTCAAAAATATCTCGTGCTTAGTATGTAATTGCTATAGCCTTTCCGTGTTGTTGAGATGGAGAGTATGAAAAAGTTGTAGTAATCGAGCAGTCGCCTAGGCAAACTACTCGAAAAACATTTGCGGAGAAAACACCATTTCGCGTACTACAACCCGCCACTATCAGGACTATCATTACCAGAAGAATTGTTTGCCTCGAGGGCGACGTGTCGACTGTCTTCTCGACTTCCCGTGTTGCTCGGTCTGGGATTTATTTCGGATAAATGATTCTGGTGAAGTGAACTGGTTGTCCTTGAAAAAGTGTAAACATTTCATTCATATACGGTGCATAAAAGTGCGGTTGCGAAAAGTTTGAAAAGAAAAGTACAAGTGCCGACGAGGACGACGGCTCGCGCGACAAAAACTCGGATTTTACGGAGTTTTGGAAAATCGGGCAGAAAAGTGTGTTAGCTCCTTAGATTTCTAGGATTTAGTGGGTTAGTGTATCAAATAGAATAGATGCAATAGCCAAGCACGATCTTACGGCCACCGCCAATGACGAGCTCAGCTTCAAAAAGTCACAAATTTTAAAGGATACAAATCTGAAACGAGAAATCTAGTCGGTTTTAGATAATTCTAAAACAACATGATATAAAAGTGTGTTCTAGTGTTTTTTCGGTCGTGTCGCATTACGCTTGGTGTGAAGAATCTTTCCTCGAGCATCTTTCATCAGCCGGCGAAATGAAATAAGTACGCAAACACATATTAGTAATTCCAAATTTCATTAGATATGTCACCGAAATTGACAGAGGGTTCAGATGGTAAATTGGGAAAGGCTCAAAAGAATGAATATTCCCAACGGTGATAAATATTGAAAGTAGTTTATCCGACAATTGGAATATAAGCTAAAGCAATGAAGGTCATGAACAGTTTTATGAATGATATATTTGAGCGTATTGCTGCCAAAGCTGCTTGTTTGGTTCAATCTAACAAAAAACGAATAATTTCTAGCGGGGTATACAAACAGCTGTAAAATTAGTTTTACCTACCGGCGAATTAACGCAACATGCTTTAAGTGAAGGAATGAAGGCTATCAAAAAGTATGCAGAAGGAAAGTAATTCACTGGGTTACAGGCCGTAAGAAAGTATGCATGAACAAAGTGATTATTGATTCGAATAGCTGGTATTTACTATAGTCACTCCATGCAGAAGTATAGTCTGGACATTGCGTAGCCGGCAAAAACCGTTAAATTTGAAAAACCGCCGAGCTTTTATTTGAGAAAAGTTAAAATCGAAAAATCATTTCATATGCATTCTTGATCTATTCAAACATTAGGAAAAAAATACACATTTGAAAATAATGGACTTTTCATGCTATAAATGAATAAAAGAAATCTGAAAGAATCACACCTATACATGTGAACGGGCAATTTATCGAACAGCTTTCCGAAATTCGGAAACAACTTTCGAACTTGAGAAATGTCAGATAGAAATATATGACAGTTTGAAAATGACATTTCTTTTGTTTATTACCACTGCGTCCATTGAGTAATTAAATAACACTGGAGTGGACAACCACGTGACAATATGGTTGCAACAACCCCCGCGACCACTTTTCCTACTGCTACGCTCTTGTTTACAACCTTAGAGAGAGCCAAATTGCACAAGCAAATATGGCTGCTGCTCAATGTAAACAAATTTTCATACAATACCAAAAATTTGCTTTCTATTTGAAAAACCTTCAGCATTGTATGAAAAACATGCAAAACATTAATATAATAACTACTCACTTGTGAAAGGAAACACGTACAGATCCTTTTCCACTATGATTTTTTCACGAACGCACTACACATTTCAATTTGAAATTCTAAGTTAATTACACAGTGTCACACGATAAAGTAACTTAAATCAAAAACTCCAATCGAATGTTTAAACACTTGGAACGAATTTAGATCGCGAACACTTCCCACAGTTTTAATATCGGATAAAATTCGCGACGAAACATGCAAATTGGCCAATTTGGCGTCCAATTTGCATCAGTCAACTTGACAGTCAGTTCACACCTAGTCAGCTTTTGGAACAAGAAAGTGACCAGCAAGAGGCAGACGGGGAGGAAATGACAGACTGTTCACTTGGAAGAGAGCAGAAACCGGTCGCATGCTCTCTCATGCATTTTATATGAGCTTAGCCCATCCAGTTCTTATTAATCTTAGACTGTGTCCTTAAACCTGGCCGTCCTGCAATTTCTGTGACATGACCTCATACAAAAGTAAAACTTCCAAACAATTCGACGTCAAAATTCCTGTCATTGTTATTCGAACGAGCACAAGCTGTAACTCTTGTAAATCACGAGGAAGGAATTTCGCTACTAAACAAAATTGCTCGCGAGCAAGAAATAGCCGAGAATGACGAAGAGCTTATTCGTGTCAAGTAACAAGGCATTCTGCAATTAGGTGAATTGTACAAACAAGAAGGAAAGGCCAAGGAGCTACGGAAGATGTAAATCAAATTGTTAGTGGAAAGCTGGTAAGGATGTTGATTTAAAGTTGGTTGCATAGAAATTAATATTTTTTATTTATTATGCTATCACGTATTCAGGACGAGACATCGACGCAATGAAATCCGTCGCGCAAGCATCTCACAAAAGATCTCTAGCTGATTTTCAGGACACGCTAAGGAATATCGAAAAGAGCGGGAGGAAGATGTAATTGGCAAACACATCTAGGTACATTGTATGATACAATGCTGGAACAAAATTTATGTAGAATCATTGAGCCATATTCTGGAGTGCAGGTATGAAGAAAACTTTTCTACATGTTTATTTATAGCCTAGTGTTTGGTTTCTATAGGGTGCCAAATTATTTTCATAGCATAAAGTGTACATCGATTTTCAGTTATTTGCTTACGGAAGTAATATCCACTTTTATATTGACCAGCGTATGTAGCTTTTGTTTCATTCTGACTGGCTGAAACTGATAAATCGTAAAGAGGAAATGGTACATACAGATTTTTTTAAGCACCTCCATTTCTTACCACAACCTTCACTCATTCTTCGTTTCACAACTCTCGTCCGCTTTGTGAAGTGTGCTTCTCAGACAATGTTCAATAAATCGGTATAAAGGAGCACACAAAATAAAATGAGTCTATTCTTTCGTGCAGATTTAGTCAAATTCGTGATCAGGTCTCAGAGATAAAAAAAACCACATAACACGAAACTAAAAAACTCTTGAGTAACTGTCTCTTCAAGTATCTCGCCGATAGGGTCAAAAATGCCCTAAAATACTGTACTGAAAAATCCATGTCCACGCTTCAATCAGTGTTCATCAGATGATCCCTGTCTTTTCTTAAACACCAATAGTGAGTTTGCATCCTTAACCATCTCTGAAAGATTGTTATATGTACTCGTACACAGAGCATCGGTCTTTAGACGATAGGTTCTGAAAAAAGGCATTACGAATTAATTTGCATTCCTCGCACGTCAAAATCAAACGCGCTTTATTCAATACTAATCGCCATAAATTTTCAAAAAATATAAAGCAAATTCCAAACAATAAAAAAAATAAAACTTTTTTTTTAGTACCTGCACTCCCTACCACTCTCTCCATCACTCGTTCTTCGTCGCACAACGCTCGTGCGATCTGCCACCTTTGTGCCACCCAGACAATGTTTAATTCATCGGTATAAGGGGGCACACAAAATAATGTGAACTAATCCTTTTTATGAACATCTAGCCCAAAAATCATGATCAGCTCTCAGAGATAAAAGAAATTCAATATAATACGACGCATTCAAAAAAAGCTCTGAGTAGCAGGTCCACGCTTGAATCAGTCCTTAGTCTTTTCTTAAATACCAAAAGAGAGTTTGCTTTCTGAACCATTTCTGGTAGATTGTTATATATACGCGGAGCATCATTCGTTGCATCGTTCTTTAGACAATCCCTTCCGGCAAAAGGTATTACGAATTGATCTGCATTCCTCGTATTATATGGGTTGATATGTGATACCTTAATTAATGGTGTTCGTTCCGATCCATTAGTTTTTAAATTGTTGTAAATAAACATAGCTTTCTCCGTTATAATGATTTGACTAAAAGTTAATGATTTTGCTAATTGGTAAACCAAACGAGTTTGAGTAAGCATTGGCAGTTTCAGAATGTTTTTATATGCTTTGTTCAGCAGCCTGGATATACTATTAAGATGTTGCTTTGCCGATTGACTTCAAATAAGTACTCAATATTGTAACTTCGTCAGCACAAATGCATTTAGAACAACTTTCAACAAGCCTATTATTGGGGCTAATTGCCTCCTTAAACTATTTATCATACGACGGTCCATGATAAGACCAAGATATTTCATTTCCAGCACTCTTTGAAATTTT
The DNA here is from genome assembly GCA_963969285.1 of Odontomyia ornata. Lineage (NCBI taxonomy): Eukaryota > Metazoa > Arthropoda > Insecta > Diptera > Stratiomyidae > Odontomyia > Odontomyia ornata. The sequence continues at coordinate 187,239,422 of OZ017740.1, read as the reverse complement.
TCGCCGTTAATATTTAGGTCGACATCTATGTCTCCTTTGTTCTTCTGCTTAAAAACAATTTATTTTGTCTTTGTAGTATTCAGTACTAGTTTGTCTTCGAATTTTCCTACATCCAGGTTGACAGTGTTTTCAATGTTTTGTCTCGTCCTGAATAAAGTAGAACTGTGTCATCAGCATATAATGTGTGATTTTCTGCAGTCCACATGTACCCTTCTTAAATTAGTTTGAATAATATTTATTTAATACTTGCTTTATAAATTTTTTAACATCATTACAGCATCCGTGGTAAAAAAACAGACGTTTTATAATCAAGATACAAGAATATTCAATGATATTGATTCATTGTCAGCAGCGCGACACACCAAATCGGGATTTAGCATCCACTAGCCATCTCGAATCATCACGGTTCTACGTCCATACTCATTGTTATTGCATTAACATCTATAAAAAAAATTGTAAATTGATGTCATCAGCCTTGATAAACTATAAAATATATTGAAACATATAGTTTAATGATTTTATTTAAAATTTATTTTATTTTCAATTAAGCTATACTAAAAAGCAGATCAAGCGTCCGAAGTCCGAAATTAAAAATGTATTGATGAAAAAAGAGGTAATCACACTCCTTTCCAAGATGCCCTAATTATTTAAAATCAATAGGGAACCCCGGAAAGAGGTATGACTAGTCTCAAATACCAGTAGCACTAGCCTAAAATAAAATTAAAAATACAATGCAACAAAAAAGAATTGTATCACAGTCACATAAATAAAATAATCTACAACTACTACTACATTTCAGTAAAAAATCACAGAAATTATAAAGTCAATTCAAGAAGATATTTACACCACATCGAGCAAAATAATCGTAATAACTATAAAAAAAGAGTATTTCAATATCAACCACCAACATTCACACAGTGGCTAAATTCATGATTTTTTCTATTAATCGCACTAATTTCTATATAACTAACAAAATAATATCTTGATTCACTTATCATTATTATATTATTATTATTAAGTATGAACTAGAAAACTAAATTTAAGATAAATTTATTGGAAGGAAGGTCTTCCAAACGTTACGTTGCCTGATCTATCCCTTTTTTTGCCAGCAATTTTACATCTAAACAAAGAGTACCTTTGAATTAATTTTGCATAAATATTATGACAATTTAGAAATATATTAGAGATTGCTGTTAAATGAAACTGCAATGCTTCATTGAAACTTGTTTTTTCATCGGAGTATTTTTCATACAATACCCGGAAAATTTTCTCCATTTTGATAAAAAATTTAAAAGTCTTTAAATTTGAATAAACTAAAAGGCTAATACTATTTATCGATTGGTACTCTAGTTCTTTAAAATGTACAAAACTATTATATGTATCTAGTGGTAAATTAGAAATTAAATCATTAAAACACGAGTCACAAGTTATGTTCTCATTTCTTATGCGTGAGATAATATAGCCAGCGATATTGTACAAAATGTTTTTTGCAGTGCAATCCAATTGTATGCTTTCAATTTCTTCGTCGTCCAGCGGTTCATAAAATATATCATTATTTGTTTCGTCGCGAATATTGATTTTACATTGTAGATAGCTAAGGAAACCGTCTAAATGCAGTCTATCATCTTCCTCGTAAGAGGAGCTATTTCTGCAATAATCTAAATATTGAGAAACGCATATCAATTTTAAATTTTGTGTAAACTGAAGTGCCGATGGTTTGCACTGTTTTGCTCTTACTGTGCTGAATAAATTTTCAAGCAAGTCCTGCGTAAATCTTGCCGTTTATACAAATTTGAAATTGCACTCTTTTAACAAATATTGACTAAGTTCAATAATAGACGCAGTTGTAATGGCTACCCCTGTTTGGACAGGTTTCCAAATTCCCTTAGCTCCTATCTTCAAATCATTTGATAGTTCCACAAATTCTTTGAGGAACATTATTTTTGCATGATAGCGCTCTACGTTATTAAGGCTAAGCGCCAAAGATTCTCCACGATTGGATGATATTAAGAACCACTTGTGGAGCATTCGTAAAAACCATGCTGTGGTTTCTAGGCTTTTGTTGCCTTGAAGTTGGCCTAAAAATTCAAGAGAAGCACTCACATCCTGGTTAATTACGTGGTAAGAAGTTCCCACTCGCATTTTTTGGTAGTTATTGGGTTTCAGCATATATCTCTCTAAATGCGGAGCCAATTTGAAAGGACTACCTTCCGGAGCATTTAAAATAGTTTTGATATGCTCACTTTTAACCTCATTTGTTGGTAGTTCATACATGCATTGAAATGCTCTACTTATCGTGAAGGTTTCATTGTTCAGAAGGGATTGGGTGAAATTTTTAAGCAAATGTGGAACATCCGCCAGTATCCACAATTTTCGGTTGGGATCTACTGGGTGGACAACGCTATTGGTGATATTACACTTTGCGTGCTTTATCCCGAATTCATTCCACATTTGCTGATTCAACGGTCCCATATCAGTTGTTACTGAATGTATCTGCAATCCTATTTCTTCACATTTTGTTATTATACCAACGACGAGATGGTAAAGATCCCTTCCATGGGTTTCTTGGCCCGTAAAATGGTAAGCAACTACCTGCTTCCATCTACTGCTTAACCCACCAATAATAACAACTAAGGCGTTGCATGCGAGTGTGCTACTATCAGGAAGTGTCGTTTTGCCTGAGAATCGTCCTGAGTTGGTGTTGTACTCAGTTCCTTTTTCGATTTTCATTTCGTCCAAATACACACCACAGTGCCTCTCCTCAGGGCACAACCCTTGAATTTTGAACTGCAGGAAAGAAAAAATATCCAGTAGAACACCCGGCGAAAAATTTAGAGTTTCCAACTTCCTCCGCAAAGTTCGCTCAGCTGGAAGCGGAAACTTTTTCTTCCTTAAGAACTGGTACCCTTTACTCCCGCAGGCAAATTTGATTTGAAGGGAAGATCTTAAGGTGGAGTTTTGCGACTATACTTTTTTGACACCGTTGAGACGTTCAATTTGGTCTGCGTTGAAAACCGAACTGGAAACATGGCTTTTCTGACGCATCAATTTCGCTCGTAGGTTTTTAATGATTGCACCTCGTCGCTGAAATTTCACATTAAGCAACTTGTAGCATTCATTTTGAAAGGCCAGTTGTTCTTTTAATTTGACGATTTCGTTGTTCGCGCTACTATCTTCGTCAACGAGTACATCAAATTGTAGATTGATATGATTGTCATGATTTGTTTTCCCCTTAAAAGTAGATATGTGAGGAGCAACATTATCTACCTCGTCTTCTAAATATTCGAGATCTGTAAAGATTTCCTCTCGAAGAGATTCTACTCCACTATTAATTGTGGGTATAGCTCCTGTACAAAGTTTTAGTTTCCCCGATTTATTGATTCCCATTGAGTTATCGTCAAAATGATGGGAACATAAGTACGAATTTTGCGTACTCTTCCATTCAGGCCTCTTCACAAATGCCTCCCACATCCCACGCCTGATGGGCTCTGACGGGAAATTAAACATCCGAAATCCCTTACTACGAGAGTTCGTACAACTGACTGCACTACAAGACATTTTGATTTAGAAAAAATTAGAATTTATCCACTCACCTATGAAATTCACACCATTCGCCACCAATAATCATGCAGTGAAGAGGTCAAAATTGATATCTAAAATGTCAATACCGTTAGAACAGGTGGGTTTCATACATTTTCACGCCCACAATTGTAAGTATGATTTCGAAATTAAATTATGACATATTCCAGAGTCAAATTGCTTAGCAATTGGGCCAGTCCATCTCTCGGCTTTTGCCCGATATTTATGTCTTGAGAGGGTGTCGACGTTATTGCCATTGCAGTAAAATGAATAAATTTGGCTGAGATACTTAAGTAAATCACTATTTGGTGCACGTTGCAATAAATAGTGTGAGCTTGTTTAAAGTCACCAAAAATCTGGTGTACCTACGTTTTCTTGTACTCCCAGCATTTCTCAAGTACCTGTTTGACTGTGAACAATTGGTCTATCGTCAGTTAACCTGCTCTAAAGCCATCTAGATACTCCCCAATAAAACTATTGGCGTACGATCTGATTACATTTTCTTAGAATTTTGATATTTTGTACGCCGTACAAAGTAAAGATATGCCCCTATAGATTTTGCACTGTTGGTTGTCATCCAAAACCTCGACGCTATCCCATGGTTTCAGATACGCGCTTTCCACAATGTGTCACACTACCATTGATTTTGTGTCTCATTTCTCTTGTTTCTCTGTTAACTCCGCTTCCCTGATATGTCCTTATAACCTTGTCTTAACCAACCGTTTTGTCTGTCCAATATACGTTCTATGGCATTCAGGGCATGTCATCTTGTAGCTTCCGCCTTTTCCCCATTGAATCCTTCGTTGATCCAGGTTTGTGACATAACTTTTATTCCCTGGATGGTGGTATCGTTGTGATTGTTGATCTTTTCAATTGCCGCTGTAGGTTCTTACAGTGCAGAGAATAGCTGAGTTTCATTCTGATTGCTTGTGGTTTACGATTCTCTTAAAACGTTGTTCTTGTATAATGGTTTCTTCGTTGATTTTTATGCAATCGATGCATTCTCCTCTCCATTAACTCCCGTGTGTATCCATTTTTGATAGCAGCGTCGATAATGTACTCCATTTCTTGGAGTTTTCGTTCCGCCGACAAGGGAACCGTCAGTAGCCTATTGATCATCAAGTTGAAGGGCGCCATTTTGTGATCGTACGAATGATTCGACGTTCTGAGTATTGTCCGTTGCGTTTGTGCAGTTTTTCTGTGGAGGTCAAACTCAAGTGCACCATTAGTTCTGACGACCTTTATATTCAAGAATGGCAAAACCCCGTTGGTTTCCTTCTCCATCGTAAACTCAAGATTGCCTTGGATCTTGTTATTTTTTTTAAATGCGTCATCCGCCTCATTTTTCTTATCCACGGTGAACACATCGACTACATACTTTAACCATACTTGTGACAAGATACTTTTTGCTTTCAATTCTTTCTCAATCTCGTCAATGAATAAGTCACTTAAAAGGGGAACAAGGGTTTCCCCATAGCTACGCCAATTGGAGTCTTGTAAAATGAGCCCCAAAACATGAGGTATTTCTCCTTTACGCTGATACTCGCCAACTTAATGTATGCTTTTGCAGTTCACATCCTTTCCGTCGACGAGCTGTGTCCCCTTAATCAATTTTGAAACAATCCAAAAAGTGATTTCACGTCGAACAAAACTATGATGTCATCCTCTTCCTTATTTGATGAATGTGTCCCTATTCTTCACCGTTCTTACACCAATTTTTTGAGGTATTTCGCTGGAATTGTGAAGTCCGATGTTAATGATGTTTTGATGAATTAAGAGGTCATCACACACCTTTTCAAGATTCCCTAATTATTTAAAATCAATAGGGAACCCCGGAAAGGAGTATGACTAGTCTCAAATACTTCTAAATGTAGACAAATAAAATGAAATGTAACAAAATTGAAACCATTTGTATTAGCCACATAAATAAAGAATAAATAATCGAAAGTAAATACTTTTACCTTCTCTCCTGTCCTCTACTGACTCCACAGAAGTATACTCCGGAAATTGAATGTCCTGTCCTAGCAGCATTAACCACCGTTTAGCGATATCGTTTGAATTAAAAACATTTTAATAAAAAGTCACAAATCTAAACTGTTTGTGTCAAAATTGACATAATATGTAGATGACGTTCGGACAGTCTGCGTTCATACATTTTCACGCACACATTCTAAGTTTGATTCCGAAAGAAATTTTCGGAAATCAAAACCGCCGAACGTCAGTGAATGGCCAGACTATACTTGTGCATGGAGTGACTATAGTATTTACCTAATAGTAATGTAATTAAAAGTTTTTACAGGTAGCTATATTTCATGTGAATGTTATTTATTCGTGTAACTGATATTTTTTCGATGTTTTTGAAGAGGGTAGTGAGCGTTTTCGCAACCAAATCGCTCGTCGGAGGAGTACCCTTTTACTCCCATATTCAAATAATCTAAATTATTATATTATAAATGATAAAACTTTTTATTTATTAATATTTAATAAAACTAATGACTAATTATATAACTAAAAAAATATTTTTTGATGCCCGAAAACTATTCCAACATTTAAGCGCATCAAATAATCAATAAATACCAAATTATCTATTTGCATTGTTCACTAACAAAATTTCTTGCTAACTTTTTGTTTTGATTTATTGAAAAGTTAATATTCAGAGAATTTGTATCACAATAAAATGTGTATATTAAAATAAACAAAACACTTCAACCCCAATGGCCAGAAATAAGAGTAGAGTGGTCTCAATTATTACAGTAAGCAGTAAATATTAGTAGAGAAAAAGATTCGAATTAATGGTAAAAAAACAAAAAAAAAAATAACGAAAAAAAAATTTTGCGAAATTGAATAGGAATAGGGATTTAATTAATGACAAAAATTTAATAAGTTCAAAGAAACGATGAATAATTTTTAAAGAGTCGGGAATTAGTGTGTGTTAGTCTGGTTGTAATGAAAGCAGCGTTAGATTTGTTGCAAACAAAAAAACGTGAAATTGAAAAGAATTAATAAATAATTTAATTATACGTTCAGACTTTTCATTTAGTTGAGACCCTGACCGGGTATGGGACCGGCCACGTTGCCAGGCCCCTCCACACATGGGCAGGCCATCGGATGGGCTCACCCCTTTTCTTTGTCGTACCAGGTGCTTTCGCATGGTAAAGTTGCCTTCCGTTTGAGTTTCCTATTTATACTAAAGTGTTATGTGATTTCATCATATAAGACTTTTACATAAATTTGAAACGTTAATATTTTTCATTTAAAGGAAGAATTCTTGCAAATTATATTTGTATGAGTTTTCATTTAAATCGAAAATATATGGCCGCATCTACAATGGATCTTGATCCGGATGGGGGTGCGAGGGGACACCACCACTTCCACCTGGATGCCTCACTCTTAATTGGGGGCCGTAAGCACACATGGTACCTCTCGAGTCTCGCATGCGTTTGCCAGGCCTAGCCTGTCGTTTTGCTTCGGCAACGCATCCTTTCAGTAGGTTACCTTAGCCTCAGCACCTGTTGATCCGAATTCTACGAACAGTTAATTCATGAATGCAAAATTTTTTTTAGTGGAACCTTATGCCGGGGAAAAGAACCCGCCCCACGACCTCGCAATGCTAGCCTGCCAGCGCGTTCACGCACCACCCTTTTCGCTCGCTGAGGCAGCAGACCATCGCTGCAGTCCTTTACAGACATTTACATCCGCCAATTCATTACATGGTTTTACGTCCACTTCATCTGGTTTTGATTGAAATAGCGGAGGTACTACCTGGAACACCTACGTCACTTTGCTTGTAAATTCTTGGTCCTTGATACGAATAGTTTCGTTATAGAGTTAGATAATGAAACCTTCGTTTAATATCTTAGTCGTCTTATTTCCAAAAACTTCGCCGTTGAAGTTGTCGAGGAAGATTGTATTATCACTGACCAATTCGATCGTTTCATTCCGGTTGTACTGATAACATATATGCGTTCAGCGGTTTCTCCTTTCGCAAGGCAACTAATGTAGTGATCAATTGGTAACTTTAACATTTGAGTTTCCTTGCAGATTGTAACGTTTTTAATGTTCTTGCATTTAGTTGTGATGGTGAAGACTTCCGCCTCACTGATAAGCAATTCCCCATATGCTACATACACCAGCTTGCTATTTTTTGTTGTTGGCCTTACTAGGGCATGGTTGAATTCCTTCTTGCATGTTCTTGGTAGTAAGATAATGTATAATAGAGTTGTTTCTTTTGCTACTATTATTCGTTTGGCGTACTCTACAGGCTCTATTTCATTGTCGTAGGGAAGTGTTTCAATCTGCACTATAAGCTGGTTTGCCTCTTGTTTATCCAACAGGTTAGTGTTGACAATTCCATTTTTAGCTAGGTATTCAATATTTGTAATCGAATTCATTTTCGCCTTCACGAAATATTCCAACTAAAAATAGAAAAAGACAGCTTCCTTTTATTTTTGTGTATTTTACTTTTATTTTTCTTCTCGAAATCGATTTTCAACCGTAATCATTCGGTCTTCTTCAGCTAAAAGGAAGCTGTCTTTTTCTTTTTTCAGTAGGTATTCAACCTGCATGATTTCGCAAAATGATCAATCTGTTGAATAACTTCTGCTCGTATTTGTCGTTTATGCGATCATCGAGATGCCCAACAATCTGGTTGTACTGGTTAAGCAGGATGTTAGTCGAATACATCAGTTTACTGTTGATTTTAAATTGTTGATTGTTGTTATCAACGAGCCTGTTTAGGCTTTTAACAACACATCCCAGTCAGTAGCATCAGGTAATCCAGCAAACCATTTCCATGTGGACCCAATTCAATTTATAGTGCTTCTTGATGGACTTTGCTTCAATTTACGAATTAGCCGCTGTACTTCACTAACCTAGTGTTCAATTTGGGGTTTAAGGATGCTTGTTTTGTTCATTCTATGATTGGCCAATATAGTTTGACGAAATAGGTGCTCATCGATCATCGAGCTGATGTGCACAAGTTTTACGCTAGCGTTAATTATTCACTCATTGCCTTTTTTAAATGGTAGTGACGAGACCGTGGCATTCAAAAATATTAGCTTCTGATTCTGTTGGTCAATGTTCTTAATATGGAATTCATGAATGCGTCTGCCACTCATCATTGTTATGGTAAGTTTATTGTCCTTTGCTACAGTCTCTTTCTTGAAGATGGGCGTGTGTTTGCCCTGAATTTGCTTTATCGCCACATATACTGATTCTCCACGATTGTACGGTTTAGGTTCTTTTCTCTTAAGATTCTCGTTGCGTGATTATCTTTTTTGTTTCTTCTTTATTTGTTCTGCTAAATCTTCATTAACCTTTGCACTAATGTCTATCAAGTTCTGGTAATTTAGACGTTGCTCTCTTCCAAAAACACGTCACTGGGCTTCCTGTTTGTTATCGTATATATCGTGTTGTTATATCTGTTAACGGCAATATTTATGTTCTCCTTCAGGGATGGATCAGGATATTCATTTTCGGAACATCTTACTATCTCGATTATTCGATATTATAGGGCTTACAAATAAATAAATAAAGAGTCTCCGAAAGATATGTAAGAATAGGAGTCCGTTGGAGTTCCGGCTTGTGTGGATGGTGGTCCTACTTGTTGGTGTTGCACAGATCACATTGGTGGATGTATTTCTTAATCTCCCTTGTCATATGAGGGAAGTAAAACTTCTCCAAGACCTGCTTTTTGTTCTCTTCTATGTTCGCGGTCTATAATCTGCATTTGTTTTTTTAGCATTTGTGATATATTCTACAACTCGTTGTGCTAAACACACTTTAAATTTACTAAAATGCTTCCGAAATACTTCTTGCAACTTCAAAATATGTTGCTCCGGAATCTTTATTCCATTTATGATGTTATCTATTTCAGCATTTTGGTAAGAGCCTGCTTGGTTATCTCCTTGAGCTTGATGTAGTGTCTGTGGTATCCCTTGTGTGGTTCTTCTTTGTGGATATACATCCTTGCCACTGCGGAATATAAGCTGGCTTTTGAACTCGTTTATCGGAACCTCACAGTAGTGAATGAGATCTGTACCGTCCTTCGCCTCACTATGCATGGTTACAGTTGAGCTTTGTGTGAGGACGTTTGCCTCGGATATGATCAGCATCAGCCACGTAGTTGGTTCTCCCAGGTTTGTATGCAACCTCGTACTTATACTTTTCAATTCTGGATTTCCACATTTTTAATTTGGCCTTGTTATTTATGTTGCTCAAACTGAATGTAAGGTGTTGGTGAGTGTTTCGATGGACCTGTTCTTTCCAACTGCATCCTAGGAGAGTACTGCACCAAGTGCTATGTCCGAGGCATCCGTTGTTAACATGAAGTCCTTCGTAAAATCTGGGAAGGCTAGTTCCTTGGGAGAGGCCAAAACTTCTTCGTGATTGTTGCATGCCTTTATTTCTTCATTTCCCATTGTTACTAGGACATTTTTAGATCGGCCAGCTTCCACTTGTCCCTGTTCTCCTCCCGTTAGATTAGTCAAAGGTTTGGCGATTTTGGTAAAGTTTTTTACAAAGCGACGATAATACGAAGCTTACCCTATAAAGCTCTTTGGGTCCTCCAGATTATTGGGTGGTTTCATATTTTTGATTGCAGCGATCTTGTATTGGTCTTGTTTAATACCTTTACTAGTGATTATGTAACCTAATAACTCCGTCTCACTTTTCGGGAATTCCGTTTTGTCGAGGTTGACACGCAAATTGACCCTTTCTAGTTTGGTGAATGCATTCTGAATATTTGTGAGATGTTCAGCAATCATATTTACACCAAATACTATTATGTCATCAATGTAGGCATAACATATGTTACCAATATATTGCCTCAGGGTGTCGTCAACCATCCTTTGAAATATCGCAGGAGCATTGCGTAATCTATTCATAGTTGAAAAAGTGGTCTTCGGTATGTCCCGTTCCTTCATTTCGATTTGGTGGAATTCTGATGTTGTCAATAGTGACAAAGAACTTGGAGTTATCTAGGCTAGTTATCTGGTTAGACATATCGGGGATGGGATAAGTGTCGGGAGCAGTAACGAAATTTAGTTTCTTGAAATTTTTAACTTATTTTTTAGTGCCTGTAGCATCGCTTTTTTTCTCCACCATCCAGATGGGAGTATTATAAGGGCTCTCGGAGGGTCTTATAAGCCCATCCTTTAAGAGTTTCTCTTTTTTTGTTTCTCTACGTCATCACGCATGTTTGCTGGATAGGGATAGGTCTTCGCATATACGGGCTCGTCTGTCTCTACTTGAGTGTCTATGATTGGCTATTGTGTACAGGACCAAAAAGTTTCCTCAATTTTTGCATTAAGTTCCTAAGTTGCTTTCGCGTTTTGGGCTGCAAAAGATCGTCTCGGAGCTCGATGCTATTTACATGGACAGAGCATTTTTTCTTGAGAGGAATAGTGATATTTAGCTTTATTCTCAGCAATCGGTTTTTCCTGTCTATCACCGCTTCAAGTCCCTTCAACGTGTCATCGCGGATGATCCCATCAATAGTTTTCAGGCCAGGCAAAACGAAAAAGTTCATATTTGTATAATTTCGAACACAATCAAAAAAATTTTCTGATACTTTGTCTTTTGTTTCCATATCACCAGCTGAAGTCTTCACTTTAAAGTTAGCTTTTGTTGGTATTTTTCTGTTTGCTAAAGCTTTTATTTGCTCCAGTGTTTATTGGAAATTTTATTAGCTTGCCCATACAGCTTGGGAATCCTCCACTTGTTCTCGTATGATTCGAGATATTCCTCATGAGAAGGCTCTTCCCGCATTTATAGATCTTTCTCTTTTATTTCTAGTGCATTTACGCTTTGTTGTTTATGACGGTAGCTGTCCGAGCTGTTATACCTTTTCACTAGATATTTAGCGAAATCGACTAGCCATCAAATGTATTTAGCTGTCTTACACGGTCCAGTAATTTTCCAATCTCCTTTAGTTCTTCTTCAGTTTATAGAGCTCGGAGTAGACTTTCTGTAGTTGAAGCAGACCTGCATCGGGTTTGATTTCCTCCAATTTTTGAATCCTCACAGTAAGACCTGTAAGCAATTCCGCTAGTGCGTCAGATCTGGCGTCCTCCAATTTTTGCAATCTTATAGAAAGACCTTTAGACAAATCCACTGGTGCATTGATTGCTCCTGTCATCTGACGGATAGCTTCCTGAATTCATTCCATTTTTTGCGCAATGATTATACCACCAACTGTGGTAATGGGGAAGGAAACACTTCGCTTATGTGCACTTTACGTACTTTTGATTTGTTTTCACACACTAAAGGATACTCAATTGGTATTTTTTTTGTACTTCCCAAAATTCACGTTCCACTTGGGGTTATTTGAAACCTCACATAGATTATTATTTGATCATTTGGTTTAATTTAAATCTCACTTCAATTCAATGCTTGAATGAATGGTATACTTTGTATTTACAGCAAGAAGACTTCTGAGGCGTGGTTGCGCCTGTCTTTGGTTCCCAAATTGAGTATCAATCCGCTAAATCTTGTAGGTAAAGGTCTTAATGAATCCTTTTTGGCCACTGTTTTGATGTTGCTAGCCGCCTACTAATGGTACAACCTATCTCAAACCACTTTTAACACTTTACAGAGTGTAATCCGTTTCCTTATAGCACTTTTACTGCACAACGTGAAATTAGAGTCCTTCTAGTTGACTATGCTCGGCAACTCTCGCAAATATTTTTATTCGATAACAATAAAAAAGAACTTTATTTCCTTAGTTACAATTTATTATTTGATTTATACATTCGATGTCGTTAAATGCGCGATTTAAAACAAAAAAATTGGAATTGCAATTGGCTTTACGTAACTTTTTGCTTACATTAACATTTCCATATTTCAATAAACCTAAAATGTTTAGACAGCAAATTAATTGAAAAAGGCCAAAGGTAAAATGATATGACCTAAATTTAAAAGTAATTTACTTTGCAATTGCGGATTAATGGGCTTGATCGATTGGCACTTGTTGCATAGTTAGCAATTGTAGCGGATACGATGTTGGTAACTTACATACGGCCACTCACGATCGCATGTGAATAAACGAGTTCTTCGAGTGGGTTGAATGTACGTGAATAATGTATTGTTGATGAACATGACCATTCATATGACAATTGATATGTTTGGGAATATGAATATCCATATGGATATTATGAATATTGGTCATTTATTTGCTGACAGTAAAGTGTGAGATTAAATTCATGGTTTTACTTTAGTGTGCATGATGCAAAGCATATTGAGCTAAATATTATCGAAACAGGATGCGTAATTGATATTGCTTAGATTTTTAAGAATATTAATGGTGAGAAATAAATTTTAGTTGATAGTTAATTTATGGCTTTAGAATAGATATAAATAAGAATGAACTGAAGAATAAAACCAATTCTAATCTGATAGTGAAACGTTCTTAAATTATAGAACTCTTTCGTCCTTAAGTTAATTTCAACCCCTATAACACCATCGACCATAACGACAAAAGTAAATTATCACACCTGCTTGAGAACTAGGTCAGGTAGAAGCTAGTCTCCCCGTGTATTCGATTGAGCCAGATCTTGAATCAGGGATGGAGTGCACAGTCCATCTTCTCTTCGTGCTGTTCACCCAGGATTGCTGCCAATTATTGAGTCTCCCCTCGATGGCAACTGTCTCGCTTCTGTCTTTGTTACAACAAAGGTAGATAGAACGGTGCTCTCTAGCAAGGAGGTAGATATGTATCACGCCTGCGCTGACTAGCACCACCGAATCAGAAAATGTTGGATATTAAAATGCAATCTTCAGTGCTTTTGTACCTGTGCCAAGCGTTTTTAATACTGTTCCTTGTTAAATGCATCGCCTCATATTTCTACTCCGTATAGTAGCACCAACTGATTGAAGCAGCACTTTCAATTGTAAAAACCTCTAATATCTCAGAGCGATAGACGACAGAGATCTGTCATCACTAAACAATTTTCTAACCAGCTGACAAGTGTTAGATTACAGATCTCTGCCATTGAGCCGCTACGTGACGACGACCCTGTGGTCAATTTGATGTATTTCGAGTCATAGTTCAGTTACTAGGAGTACATGTACTGCTAAACAAATGGTGCTAGCAGACTGTGAAGTGGGAAAGTACAAAGTAAGAAAAAAAACTTTTTCTCCGCGGCAAATCACTAGTTTGCTGGAATTAATCCCAGTAGCCAGAGCATCTCGGGTAGGCAGTTTTGTTTCTTCGTGGAGGGTGTTTCAAAGCCGACGGTGAGGACAGCGATATACTTACTTTCGAAGTTAGCATTGAAAACGCTTGCTAAACCTAAAGACTTGAAAGAGGTTAAAGCTCATATCTTGAGATCATTTACCAGCACTTTATTGGATCAGCTATCAAGGATATTCGAGTGTACTCTGAATGAACAATCTGCAACCAAACTGATGAGCACTACATCAATTTTAGATAGAATGTATGATGCATTAGCTTTTTTGATCCAAGAACTCTATACTCCTACGCATAAATGATGTTCCTGTATGCTTTGGTGGGTCTAGCCATGATATTTGGGAGCGAAATTTAAGGAAAACTCGTTGGTATGATGGTAAATAACATCCATATTTTTGTTTGTAAAAATGACATAAGCTATGATGATATCAACTCATTCTAGCTCTCGTGGCTCTAAAAGCAGCGGCCGACACGGAAGCGTTAAAAAATGTAGTAAATCTAGGAAACTACTTAACGTCCCGAGTTAATTTAAGCTACGTTTGTTAAATCTAAATTATTTACATTGAATTAACTCATCAAAAATTAAATTTTTTTAAAAAATTTTGATGAGTTAATTCAATTTAAATAATTTAGATCTAACAAACATAGCTTAAACCAACTCGGTACGTTTTTAAGTAGTTTCCGAGATTTACTACATTTTTTAACGAAAACATGCTATTTTGTTTGAGTTTTGTAATTTTCGCAACAAACCTTTTTGCAAAATGTAATAATTTGATTCAATAGCCAAACGTTCATTCTAATTTCTACTTAAACAATTTTTGCAAATATTCGTAAGGTTTGTGACATGGACGGCTGTAAAGCTTACTCAAATCGGCAGTTTTACTGGGGGCTGCGCCTTAAGCGGAATTTAATTTTTCTTTCTTTGCAATTTTCTATTCCTTAATCTTAGTACAAAGAGATATTCTGTACATACTTCTTAAACCCGTAAAGCATAGAAAACGATTATAATTCCCATTTATAAAGTAAATAAGCAAGTTTATGATTCGATTTATGAGATAAACAATATGGAGTCGAAAAAAATTTTCAAAAAAAAAAAAAATTCGTACGCGTAGTGTAAACCATTGAAAAGTACTTAAACTAGTTTTTGATGTCCTATTTAGCCAGCGCATTTTCTGTTTAACATTTTAGTTTAAAAATGTTCTCTGTAAATTTGAAATAGTGATTCTCAGACATTCCATGCGTTCGGCTTACTTTCAATGGAAGCTTTTGGACAAATAATTATATCTCTTGAATTATCAGCTACCGAAGTATATTTCACAGCAACAAAGTTACAACTGTCGACAAACAATGAACGTATTAGACAAATATTCAAAAAAATAACAACTATACATTTACACATGCACAATATATCTTTTTAAAAAATGATCTGTGAAATTGAAAGCAAATGAAAATTTAGTTAAGCTATAAATTTAAAGGTAACCAAATTTTGCATTGGCAATTTGTTGTTTGTAGCACTGTAGCCCCTTTCGGGCCTTCGCTTAGAGATTGGTAGAGTATCTCATGATCATTATTGAATGTGTCGGCAGTCCACAACGTGAAATGGTCAGTATCACCCATTGACCGTGTGTTCCTCCACCCAGTTGCGATATGTTCCGATTTTAAACCAGCACGTATCTTAACTGAACGGGCTTATAGTCTGTCCGAAGAATCACTCAAACTTTATCTCGTTGCCACCAACGAGAGTCGAACCAAGGAGCTTCGACTTACGGGGTGTGTAATCTAACCACTACACCACGCGGACTACTATTGGCCATGTTAAAGCACTACTTCAATAGGCTTTCAAATTATTAAATCATAGCGATAAAGAAAATTGGAAAGTTTTCAAAGAATCTTCTTGTACTACACAAATACAACTGTTAAGTAAATTCTTTTTGGTCTCCTGTTATTTCTCTTCGTTCAGTATTCTGCTAGTAACTCAAAATAAGAGTCAATTTTTTCAAATATTTATAAATATATTTTTTTTGGTTATTTTTTTTCGAAGTCAAAATATAACACAGCTGTTTAAATCATAAGTTCTTGATACAATCATTTTTACGTTTCTGAAAATCATAATAGTCAAAGTTGTAATGGTCAGGCTTTTCTAAACATATGTAACATAAGTAATTCTAAAAATATGTAACGTAAGTAATTTAATGTTTCGTTTTAGACTGAAAAATTTCGTCTAGCTTTAAGTACTGAAAATTCAGAATATTCTTTTTATTGTATATGGAAGAGGTTTTATTTACGGATTAAAACAAATATGAATTGCTAAAAAATAACTTACTCCTTCCATTTTAGCATGTGTCTGTTCTTTTTCAGGAGGAAGGGAAGCTGATGGCAAGTATGTCGCCGAGGGGTAGGGTTTAGATCGAGTTGCGGCCCGGTACGCGGTGCCGTAGCTTGGATTTTCGGTTTTTAATCAGGGTATATTGGTTTGATTTTGGATTCCAGTAGTTTATTTCAGGAATCAGGTCGGAGAATATTCGGGGATGAGTATATCTTTTTTTCGGATTTCTCTCTTTTGGACTGGTCAAACGGTCAGATAGAGATGAAATTGAAGTGAAGAAAAGTAAAGTAAAGTCGGCTTGATCTGGACACGTTTTTAAATCGGGCATTTGAATCGGTGGCTTATAAATATGTGTTTGGACATAGTCTGCATGTGGAAGTCCTGAGACCGAAATTCTTCTCTAAAGTAGCTAGCCTGCCAGCAAGTGAAGTAGACTAAGGATTTCCGGACTTGTTGACCTGTTGGGTCACTTTACGTCTATAACCGATGAGAGCTTGGCTTAGATTTCTGTAGTAATAGAGCAGTTTTTTTTTGTTTTTAAATTTAAATTATTTAATAATTATGTATAAAATTAAAAATTTTATTTTTATGTCAAATTTATATATTTAATATTTTATATATTAAATATAAATAAAACTGCTCGATTCGAATTCAGCGCCGGCAAAGGATTAACGAAAATTCATGCCTAATATAGACCAGATCTACTAATTCACTACACAACCAGCAAATCATTTCCATCTAGAAAATCCTGTTGTGACTTGAAAGTCTGTGAAACACACATTCTCTCACTCAGTTCATCGGAAGCCTAGAAATATAAAAAATACATTTACGCTCATAGAACTGTTAGTAACAATTCTTATGAGTGAACGATCTACCCAACACAACTTCATATTCCATACATCCCTTGAGCGGAGGTAGATTTAGAGTCAGTCTTGTGGGGAGAGTTGGCCGTGGCGGGCGTAGACGCTCTGTCGTTATTCCGGACGCCTTTAAATTTTCAGCACGGCGCAAAGTAATATGATCTAGAGTTCGCGCATGAAAAATTGAGTCGGTTGCGATTGTGCTTTGTTTTGCTGCGAGGAAAATATTCATTGCATGCAGAATTGGAAGTGAAATTTTCTGATCAAAACTCAATTAGTGTACAGTTCTCGGCAATTGATCCTGTAAGTTTTTGTCATTTTCCCGTGTCCAGATTTACCCTTAGTGCTTGATCTTGAAGTCACCATATACTTCGAGGGAGAACAGACAAAACAAGTGCATAGAACAGTGAAAAGGTTCTAGATATATTTCATAAAGTAAGGAACGAATCACAGTTACATTTCAACACATGTACATTTCATCAAGGTTGTCAATGATGTATAGATATTCATGGTTTGGTTTTGGTGTTACATACACCTGAATTGTGTATTGGTATCTTCGAAGTGGTTTTCAATTTAGCCAAAGATGATTTTGGAATGGAACAATTGGAAAGTTAAAAACATGAACATCAACTTGTCTTGAGAAGCATACGAACTGCAACCGATAGACGTTTTTTCTGGCCCGGGTCACAATTGGTGACGGAATTTTGTAAATACAAGTATGATTATAATTATGCCAGCGTAGTTGGATCCCAAACTGTCTGTCATTGATGATAAGAGAAGAATTGATACGCATTCGAGCAGAATAGTGCGGGGTAGCTGCAGCACAAATTACGGCTTGAGTGTGCAGTGTGCATGTCGCGGGGTATTTTTCGTCGAGTTTCCCATGCGATTGCAGCATCGTGGCGAGGGTCATCAGTGCTTTCCCAAACGAGTGTTTTCGCTGTTCTTCGAAATATTAATATTTAAACTCAAAATGTAGTGCTATCATAGCACCGTGCTGTGATCGTTCTCGATACATGTGAACCGTTCATCATTCGTGACATGCTTAGAAGTTGGTGATCAAAGTGATTGTTCTAACGGTTCTACGGTGAAGGGCTATCGATCCCAATTCCATGCATTATAAACAGAGAACTCCAAAAATGAAATGATTTGATTAGTGTGGGAGAGGGATTAGCTCTGACTTACTTCCATAATTGTTTTTTTTTTGATCAATTGTGTAACTATTTAATAATGCTGCAAGGGATACTGACATCATAGCGATTCGCATAATACCTGAGAAGAAAGCGCTTATACTTAAGCACTCCGGATATGAGATCATCAGCAGAAAATACAAAACTACAGTTGTGCGGCGCTACACCGACTTCGTGACATTGTACAGCTTTTTTGGTGACACGGTTCCCGTATCGAAACTACCATTAAAAGACCAAGGACGATTAGCCGCCAGTTGTGAAATGATGAAGACAATGCTCAATTGCGTATTGAATTGACGCGATTAGCGGAACAACAGACAGCGAGAATACATAGTCAGGGTCTCGATCCGAATGAAATGTCTACTTTAGTCTCAAATATAGATACATCAAGCAGATGCTTTGAGCCTGATATATGTTATCTGATATGATAACTGGGTTACATGAAATTGGGAGTATAAGTGTGAAGAGTGCAAGCATGCAAACATCGTCTGTTATATGTTTGAACCGCAAGGAGTGATTTATGTGGAGTTGAAAAGGTATCGTATCTGATCATCAACGTGCAATTACAAAAATGTTGAACATCAATCGGAGAAAAATCCAATTGTGAAAAGAGTTGAAGGAGCACTGTGTTGAGGATGTAGTATGACAGAAGGAATGGATTGATGTGAAAATCGGTAACTGCCTTGACATTTTTAGTGAAACTTCTTAAATTGGATTCACTGCCGAACTTTTTCCAAGTGTTCAGAACCCTCATTGAAGCAATTGCCAATTTCCATTCTTCCCAAATGGAAAATTGGTAAAGTTAAAGCTCATTGACGTTTATGTATTCATCGAACGGAGACGGCTTGAAGATACTGGAGACTATACGATGATATGGGGAGTCTGCAATGATTTGAAATTGAGCACAGCGAAAATTTCTGCTCAGGTTGGTGCATATCAATTCGTTGCTCGTCGTTTTCCTCTGTTAGTTCGAAGGTGGGAGAGTAGTGGCAGTGCGAAGATTGCTGTTTAGGTAAAAAGTGAGCGAGAACTGTACCGCTTGCAGAGGATCCACGACGTATTACTTACCAAGAAAGTTCTCAAACATTTGCTGTTTCGACAGTGCGGACTGACACTCAGAAAAAGTCAGGATTAGTGCCAGCTCACCCATGTGCCTCAGATCAGATCCACAAAATTCAAAGCCTTTACTTGCTCAAATTTTGGTAAGAATTTTCTAAACTACACGCGTACACTTTTGTACAAATATTATGCATTATTTTGTTGATTGGCAAATTGAGTATGTTAGCATATACATATATACATACATAATAGGATTATCATTGTTCGTTATATGAAATCGTATTACCCAGTTAAATCATTATACTGCTCATGAGACTTTTGGAATCGTGCTGTTTCTTCTGTCGAATTATTCATTAGTAAATGTAAATGTTTTAACCAGAGTAAACTCTAATTTAATCTACTAGTTTGTATACCCTTTTAAAAAGAAACATTACGATAATACAATAATGTTCAGCCGTTTCGTTTGAAATATTTTGGAAAATACAGTAAAAAGAAGAAAAAGAAAATAAGAAGACACTCGACTTGTTGGCGCATATATTCCCGAGATAACAAAAGAGCAAGAAGAATAAAAGAATAAAAATTAATGCATTTTTACGTTGGTAGATAGTTGTTGTTGAATATTGGCAAAGTCGATTAAATAAGAAAAAAGTTTTTCTTATCGTTTATAATAGCGGTTACATTCCACCTTCACACAATTTTAATGTCAGATCAGGTTGGGTCAACTATTGAAAAATTGTAAATCTTCTTGTGTTAATACAATATTGAGTTCAATGAAACAGAAATAAAAAACAATGAAGTGTTAAACGTACAACTTCGGTCTTTTCATTTTTGCTGTTTTGACCGGGTATAGGACCCGGTACGGCGGTAGGCTCACACCACCAAACATGAGCCAGCCACCGGGTACATATTAACCTCTTTGTTTCAGGTGACTTCGCGGGTTGAGTGGCCCGAGCAAGGTGCCTCTTTGTGACATAGTGTTATGTAATCGAATTGCATGATTCTATGGCATAAATTGGTCATCGGGGTACTTCTCCTCTGATGGGAAGGCTCATGCAAGTTAAGTTGTATGAGTTTTCCACTCAGAAGAGGAGTACCTGGCCACTGCAACAATTATGGATTTTAATCCGGTTGGGTGGGTGCGCGGGGGCTCCATCCCCACCCGGTTGCGCAACTCTCATTTGTGGGCTATGAGCTTCTTCGGGTAAGGACGAAGTTACCCTAATTCCGTCCCTTTTTAGTTGTTTCTCTTGTTCCGTGAACAAGTCATTTACCCCTATTGTAGTTGCCTACAATTTTTGCGACTTCGGTCGCCTTGCTTTTGTTCGACCCCAGAAATTCGTGAATGCGAAATTCTTTGTAGTGGGTCCTTGTGCTGGGGGAATGAACCCGCCCCACGACACCGCAATGCTAGCCTGCCAGCGCATTCACGCGTCCCCAGACAAGGGCATTCTCGGCGGATATCTCCATCTTCTTCTGCCGAGGCGGCAGACCATCGCTGCAGTCCTTCACGGACACTAGAAATTTAACTATTCACTACATTTCCTTCGGCAAATCTCAAAGAGTACGAGAACGCGAGAAAATTCGTTACATAGTCGTTGCTATAATATATTCAGAGAAACTCATCTTTCAGTCGATCAGCAACCCCAGGTACTTTACGGATGGTTTCAATTCAACCAGTACGTCTCCAATACTGATTGTCCGTACTCTGGGGATTTTCTTCTTTGTCGGAATGACCACTCCAGTGCTAGACCAACCCCACGAGTAGTTATCTAGTCTCTCGTCTGGGGCATTAGTATACCCAGTCTGAGATGCTTCTGCTTGATGGTGCATCCAGCAACTAGTGCAGCTACATTGTCCACCTAGCCGATTCACAACTCATCCGCCACCACTTGCGTCAGTAGCCAATGGTACGATATTTTCCACAGGTTTGGACCAAAGATGAATCCTTGAGCCACATGCGATATAACTTTCATCATTTTTGGATCTATATTGCATCAAAAAGCAGGCTTTGGTCATTCAAGTAGACCTTCAAATGACGCATATGATATTCTGGAGCTTGAAAAAAGGCTTTCAGCGTATCTAGAACATCCCATCCACCGGAGTTGAAGACATTCCGAGTGTCAAGTGTCACCAATAGAACTACCTATCACTTGATACAGCGGTGTGCCTCTGCTTTTTGATTCACGCTTAACACCTCTGCTATTACGTCAATGGTGAAGGGTCTTCCTCTAAAGCTGTATGGCCGAGGAAATAGTTCTCCAGCAGCAAGAATTTCTTCCAGTGAGTTTTCCCTTGAAAATTTTCTCTAGCTCTTTCCCAGTCATGTTTAGTGTGCAGGATGGGTGGTATGCAGATGGCAACCTGGGGCCCTCCTTCAGAGAAACTCATCTAAGGTTTGGAAAAACCCCTTCCCATAGGCAAGCGTTGAATGTGCTGAGCAAGAAGTCAGGACGGTGGTGGGGTATTGAAGCACTGAAAGCAGTCGTGATGGTGCTCATAATTGAGTTCACCGCATCTTGAGCTGCTAGCTCTTCAGTCCCCTACGAATCTTCCAGCAACGGCACACCTAATACTAACAAATCTCTTGACGTCCATTTTCCCAATGTTCTACCAAATCATGATAGCTCCAGAGTATGGGCGTTGAGAGACACCGTACTAGGGACTCCGATATAAATATCTCATTGGGTATGATTTATTCACAGCCGACATGGCGGAAAGTTCAGCATGACAAGTATTGTCCTGGCTGCCATCTGTAGGGCTCATTTACCCGATGGATCAGTTTCAGCCCTGGCTTATTCAATCGCTTTAGCATTGAAGTCTTCTCCAAGAAGTACCTCGCCGTCTGCGTTCAAGACAGCCTCCCTCAAAGGATTAAGCTTGCCTTGGAAAAATGATATCGGTTCGGCGTTCGGTATGCTAAAGAATGTAGTCCTTGATGATGGAACCCATACAAAAATATCCTTCCGTCCATAATTCTTGACTAGAAAATCAGCACCGTGCCAAACCTAGATGGTGGCAGCACCAGATTTGTCAAGATACCATGTTGTAGAGCTTTGGTTGAGGTGTTGCTCGTGGAGCATAGTGAATTAGCTTGACTGTCTCTCACAAATCGCTCGAGTAGGTTTTGAGTGAGTGTACCCCAGTGTAGATTAATCTGCAGAGCATGACTCATTGCAGAAGTGCTTTGTCTTTTGATAGCGCTTCCTGCAAAATTCAGCATTCGCCTGTACGTTACACGTGTTTCAAATTATCTGGACTTGAGATGCGTTTTTGCAGAGGAAGCAGTGTGTCTTTTCTGTGCACTTTTTATGCCCTGTTTTGCCACAACTAAAGAACGAGAAGCTTCTGCCAATCCCTTTACAGCCCAGACAGGGATAACTCTTCCACTTATCCTACAAATATCTCAACCAACCCTAATTTTCAAAATCAATTCCACTCTACGATAGAGCCGCTCTTCTTCTAAGCAATCTATGATGATCGCATAAATTGATGTATCCTCTGCAGGGTTAATTTCTGTTTTTAAGTCCTTGGCTTCAGTCGCTTCAGTAGCGATCAAAGAAGCGGTTTTTGATTTATCGATATTCGTTGCATTTTCTTCTAATGCTCGCTAATCTGGTGCGTCCTGAAGAATTTCACGCTCTTATTTTTAAGGACACTTTGCTAGAATGTCTGTTTGGATAAGGCTCTCAACTGTTCTAGGCTTTTTATTTGTGTTTGCCGTTGTCGCATTTGTTGGTTGAGGTCGTGGCTGTAGCCGTTAGTTATGTTGTAACAGTCAGTAATTTCATTGATTTTTTAGAGTTGTGTACTAAAATACAAAACCCTATTGCAATCACAACCTGTGTCCGTTCGTCCGACCGTCCGTCTGTATTTATATTAGTGAAAAAGTCAGAAGTGGTGACTTCTTGAAAGTTCAAGGGGAAAATTTTTTTCAGATAGTTTAAGGGGGTCTCCCATGTAGGGAGGAGACTCTTCAAACAAAAATTTCACCTTTGGCAGTCGAATATGGTGTCATTGGAAAGGTCTCAATGGGATCTTTTCAAAACAAGTCTTAGAATTGTCCTTTCGGTACCGTGGAGGCAGAGGAAGGGGAAATGTACGAAATCTTCGCATACCCTCCCTCGCGATTGGACACCTTTCATTCGAAAAATCTGAAAAAAATCATGGATGTAGGCTTTTATGAGTAAAACAACAACAAATACATGAGAAGTCGAAATTCACTTAATAGTATGTTTATCAATTTTACTTTTTCTTGAATATAATCTTAAAGGTTCTCTTAGGATCAGTAAAATTCGGTACGCAAATGGTTATTTATAAGATTGACTTGTTCTGAAAGTTTCACAAAGGTAAAACGGTATTTAACGAAGTTATAGTGGTTTGAATTTTCTAGTTTTACTATAGAACAATATACTCTGTATTACTATGCAACCATATGGCTATGGAACAATATGCGCTTTTTACCGACTCAGACACTACAGGTTTGCTAGGATTTGCATGAAAGTTTCAGGAATGATAGGTATCATGAATAACTTTGAGAATTGGTTCAGCTAGTGGTGTCAGTAATCGTAAAACAAAATAGTGGCTGTTTTAAATGAGAAGATCGAATAATTTTGAGTTATTTTCAATTTAATGAATGACAAAATAAGTACCTAAAATTAATACTCATACGTGAAACAAGTCGAGGAGGCAGGAGAGAGCTCCTAATAGAAGGGCTTTGTAGCCATTCTAGGATTCGAAAAAATTTTTTTGACTGAATCGATGATTTGAATTATTCACCCAATACTTGTTTAAGATAAGTATATAACAGCCGCCATTTCGTTCCATGTTAAATAGTTTTTCTGAATGCTCGGCTCATTGAGCATATTCAAGTAAACCACTATTCCTTAAATTTTCATGAATATCCGAAGAAAATAACGGTGCCTTGGTCGATTTGAAATGTATATTAACAAACAACATGTATTATTGTTTTGGTAATTCCATACAATTGAAATTACGATAACTCACTGGACTATGATTTGATTTCCATGAAATTTTGTGGGGATAAGGGTCTTATATCAATCTACATAAATGTAAAACCTTAAGAAGTTTAAGGGCACCGTTTCGATTTTAGGAGAAAAGTGTAAAATTTAAAAATCATACTATTATTAACAGAGTTGAGTGAATTTTGATTTCTGAGTTATTTGTTCTCTTTGGATTCATAAAGGCCTCCTTTGTGATTTTTTCAGATTTTCAGCTCAAACGTGTCTAATCGTGAGGGAAGGGGACACATATTCCTGCATTTTGCTTCCCCATGGACTCCCAATGCAAAAGATTTCTTATTTTTCAGATTCTGAAAGTGTTAAGACCTTTCATGTGATACCCTACTCGACCACATTTAATGAAAAAATTTTTTAAGGGCCACTTCCTTATAAGAGGAGACCCCTTAAAAAATTTGATATATTTGATAAGACCTAAACTTTTACGAGTTCATCACTTCTGACCTTTTCACAAAGTTTGAGCTTTGTTACTTCACGGATAGACGGACAGATGGATAGACGGATGGACGAACGGACAGATGGACAGGCAGACAGATAGGATGGGAAATAAGTAAGTTTTTGCGAAATTTCTTTCAGAAAGCTCTTAAAATCATGGAGCTAGATCCAATAACAAATAACTTTGAGGGTGAAATTCATTGTACTTGGCTAATGGTAGTAGGATTTAACATTTTCGTCAATAAAACTGTATTAGTATCATTAAATTGGACGAAATTAGACGTTTAAATAGTTCTTTAAAATATCATTTTATTCTATAAGCAACAATAAAACGACGTTATAGCTATTTGAATTTCCTCCGATTGCAACAATCATATATGATTTTTCCACTACATGGGCTTTCCACCGAACCAGACACTACACTTTTGATTGAATCTTCTCCAAATTTTCAGATAAGATGAACAGCAAAAACACATTTAAGATTCAGGTCAGCCAAGGATTTTAGTAATATTGGAACAAAACGTTGGCTGGTTAAAATGGAGTTCTTTTAAAGCAAGAATGTATTTATTGTGCATGTCATAAAAGCTTGTCTTGAATTAAATCATTCTACAGGTATTTATCCACATATTGTAAGTTAACGACAAAACCCTTTTGACATGAGCGTAGTTCTGTCGACCCAACAACTCGTTATTTTTTTAGGGTTTCGTACTAAAATACAAAACCCTATTGCAATCACGACCTGTGTCTGTCCGTCCGTCTGTCTGTATGTCACAGCACTTTTTCTCCGAAACTATAGAGGCTACAGCCATGAAACTTTGTGGAAAGGCCAGAAGTGGTGATTTCTTGAAAGTTCAAGGGTGAAAAATTTTTTCAAAGGGGTTTAAGGGGGGTCTCCCCATATAGGGAGTTGACCCCTCAAAAAAAATTTCACCACTGGTAGTCGAGTAGGGTGTCATTGGAAAGGTCTCAATGAGATCTTTTCAAAACAGGCCTTAAAATTGCCTTATGAGTACCGAGGGGGGCAGGCGAAGGGGAAATGAACGAACTTTTCGCGTACCCCCCCTCGCGATTGGACACCTTCCATCCGAAAAATCTGAAAAAAATCAAAATCAAAATGTGTTTCCTCCCTCGCGAATCGACACCCGTGATCTAAAAAAATCTGATAAAATTATCAAGCGAGATATTTATGGGTATAACTTTAACAAATACCTCAGAAGTCAAAATTCTTTCAACTTCGTTAATAATAGTATGACCCTCGAACATGACGTGTTTCTTAATTTTATTCGTTGCTGGTTACGGCATTTTGTAAGTTGAGTACAAAACCCTTCTGACATGAGCATAGGTCTGTCTACCCAACTTGTTTATGTTTGTTGAGTGAGTAGAGTGAAGTTCAATTGGGTCCCTCTTAGAACCGCCGGTTATTTCATCCAGATCACATCAAAATTTTCACAAAAAATTTCCTTTGGGGTGCCGTTACAATGTGCTCCGGACGATAGTTTTTCTTTAAAATCGTTGTGTCAGTTTCAGTATGTTCTACAAAATCTATACGAATTTCGAGGTGGCTAAATTTTTCAGAGTAGATATATCGCTAAATGTGCCTGCAGAGCCGGATTCCCCTGAAATGACTTGGTCCATCACAATTATCTCTCTAGAGAGCAAAGAACGATATGTGGGAAACAGAAGATTTTATTTAAATGTGTTGCATAATCATCCCAGAATATATGCAAAATGCTCATAAAGAATAAAAGTGAAGAGTTCATTTATCATATTCGATATGCAAAATAAGTATGTCAAAGTACCATATCTGAAGCATTCTCCCTGTTTGCAATGCATATGAAACTGCATTTAAACATTTCATAGTAGGAAAGTAGTAGCTTAAGACGTTTTTAATATTTTCCAGTAATGTTTTCGCCGCTAAATTTCATTTCATTCGCTTTTTTAGCCGTGAATCTAAGAAAAAGGTTTGGAAACGCTGAATTTGCCAAAAAATTTGCAGGTTTTTGGTTATATTTAAGCTTATATTGATGAAATAAACATAAGAAAAATTAATTTTTTGACCGAATCAAATTTCAAATGCTGGAAAAAACAAGCGAAAATCGTTGCGATCCAGCGTTGCAAATTTCATTCACATAAATTGAGAGTGCCCTCGGTAGCATCAAGTTTTTCCGTGTCATCACTCTTTCTTCAACCTACAATGCTGGGGCAATCTTTACTTCACTATTCTTACAGTATTAAAGTCATTAAATAGCAAATACCCGCTATTAAAACGAAATTAACAATGACCATGGGTAACTTGCTTTATTTATCAAAACAAGAATATATTCATACATTACATTGAGTGCCACTAAGTGCAGATTAAAACGGGTAAAGATTGCGATTTTTATTACATGTTGTCTGATGAATAACTTCACCAAATGTTTCATCCACGGCTTGAATGTCGCAGGTACTCTCAGCATAAGCATTTTCATCAATCACTTCCAAATTTGTGGGCTTTTCATGAACTTCGTTGTTAATGCCTTCGAAGCTTTCACATGTAATTCTATTTCTTCCATCAGAATTTTCAGATGGCGAATTTTCGATTACCTGGTTTGCTTGCATCGATTCATTACTTTTATCTAATTTATCTGGGGAATCACAGGCTTCATTCTGCGTACCTCCTAATGATGACGAGTCTTCTGAAACAGCCTCACTTTCGAAAATAACGCGACCATTCTGAATAATAAGAGTAGGATCGTTCTGACGATAGCCCCCGTACAACTCTTTTAAAGTTGCGCGTGTCAAATTTAGTTCACTTAATCCGGGGAACCGACTTTTTGATTTTGATTCTTGGTGAAATTTGTGAGACTTTTTTTGATTGTGATCATTAGGTAAGTTTGTCCTGGATGTAGCGGATCCGGCAATACTGTTTCGCGAAGAAGCTATACTTGAAATAGACTTCCTTGTCCTACGCATTATCTGTCTGCATTTATTAGTGAATCCTCCAATGATTTCGGATATAAGTGCAATTACTGCAATTAAATACCCGGCACCCATCAACAAGAACATTCCCTCTGTGTCAGCTGTGGTCAATTGTCGTTCCTCCTGAGCAAGCTCTTTGATTCCACTGCCTGTACTTGCCTGAAGCAATTGACCATTAGAAGTTCTTTGTGTATTCCATGAAACTTCGTTCAAGAGCTTTTCAATCAAGCCGCTCTGCTGAAGCCTCATTATGCCTTCATTGATGCGACGAGCATAGACAGAATTCTTAGGAAAGGTGAAGGCAACTTGAAAGGGTGCAAAGCATTCCTCACTGAGATGCAGAGCCGATCGCTTGCCAATAGAACTGAGAATAAAGATTTAAGCATAATGAAAAACATAAATTTTGAAAGGAACATTACTCTGTTGTGAAGTTCGCTTGAACTAAATATTCAAGTTGAGATCTCGATCCCAAAAATGCATAATTCCAGAAAAACGACTGAGACACGTTTCCAATTCCTTCTTCCAACGAACTGACAAATTCCATTTTCTTATATAAGCGCTCAGTTGGAACATGTGTGGAGTTGACAAACCACTTTTCCCAGCCTCCTCGATCTATAAAAAATTATTGATGATCAACAACAAACCATGCAACGCATTGAATTAATATTTCCATTAATATGATTCGAAACTTACCGAGTGTTCCCACTCGAAAAAATAAGCCGAGCAAATCATGGACAGAGTCAACGGTATCAGGAAAAGCTGGTAACGTGACGAATGCTATTATTGATCCTGTATAGCAGGAGGTAATTATAATCGTAAACATCCAATAAAATCCAATAAGAAGCCGCGTTGATGTTTTTCGGGACGTGCTCCAAGAATACTTTCCTGTAAACGTTAAGCTGTTGGTAAAAGTTCCAAAAACGTACCAGAACATATTTTCTATCTCTCCGCAATTTCCTATTAAATGACGAAGCGTTAATTGATCACTATAAGCTAAGGGAAATATTCCGAGTAAATAAATCGCAGTTAGTGCAACCCATACTGGCCATTGGAAAGGACCCATAATTGCTCGATACCTATAAAAGATTCGTTAGTTGGAATCTGGTAGAATCAATAAAGATTATATACTCGTACTTTGGTAGGGCCTTTGACGCTAAAGTGATGAATGCTGCGCAGTCCCTTGAATGACCAACAGACATGTCGATTTCATTCAAGCGATCTTGAGTAACATACGCGCCAGCCATACCAATATCTGCTCTTTCTAATTCAACTTCCTCTCGAACTGCTTCGCCAGATCTGCAAGAAAAAAACGTCACTTCACTATCTCAGCACTATTCAGAATAAGTAGGAATATAAAACATATACCTGTATATGTATAGCATCTATAAGAGCTTTTTACCAACAAATGAAACAGAAAAAGTTGGGTAGACAGACTTAAGCTCCTGTCAGAAGGGTTTTGTACTCAACTTACGATATGCAGTCACTACCAATGAATAATACAATAAAATATGTATATGCATGTTTATAAGAAAATCCGTTGTTACTCCATTTTAGTGCAATGTAACGAAAATCACTCACATCATATTATCTAAAAATGTTAAGAAGATCAAGTCAAAACTGCAGTACCCGGTTCGATGGAACCGGGATAGAATAGAATACTAAAAGCGTATATTGTGGTTGTTCAAAGTCAAAATCACTTTATTCAATACTAATCGTTATAAATTTTAAAAGAATATAAAGCAAATACCAAACAATAACAATACAAAATCTTAATGGCCCAAATGACTTATTGTGGTTGTTCTATTCAAATAAATTTCAACTGGCTACACACCCGCGAATACGATTCGATTTCCCACAAACTTACAGAGTATTAGGACTTTTTATAAAGCTACTTAAATATCGGATTTCGTTGAGTTTAAGAGTATTTTGTTGGAATAAATCAAAAGTTGAATTATCTTTCTGGATCGGTGGCTTGTCATATATATGTATAGTATACAAGGTGTCTTGCAAAACAAACGAAACTGAGCTAAAATAGAAACGACAGGAGCTTTGTTCTGATAAATTCGAGTTTATTTATTCAAAGTAGTCTCCTCCTTCGCTCTTCCGCATTTTGAAAGAGTGTTTCAGGTCATTGACCGAAATGTCCTTTAGGATGCCGGTACAAGCCTTTTGGATGCCCTCTACGGACGCAAAGCGTTTTCCTTTCATGGCCAAATGCAATTTTGTGAATAGATAGAAGTCACAGGGAGCCACATCAGGCAAATATGGTGAGTGATTAATGGTTAAAATGCGATTTCTAGTCAAAAAATCAGAAAAATTTCATAACGAAAGTCTCTTTTATTTTGGAACAGCTAGCTTGTGCGGAACAAAACGTGCACATACCTTTCGTAAGCCCAAATGATCGATTAAAACGCGATAAATTCCATGAATTTCAACGATGATTTCGGTTTATTTTTGATAAATTTACGCACAATTTCGATGGAGTTTTCGGTGATCACTGATTTTAGGCGGTCCGTATGTTCATCGTCATTTATGTCCTCACAACCATCTCTGAAACGTGTAAGCCACTCATGAACTCTGGCACGAGATAGAAAATCACGCCATAAACTTTTTTCATTAATTCAAATGTCTTACCGATTTTAGAACAAAATTTGATATTAGCTCTTTGTTCGAAACTCATTTTTATACCGATGACACAAACATACTGTCACTTTAGACGCAACAACTTTGCTTCCACGGAACCGAATGTCACCAAACTTTCACTGGAAGTCAGGAAGGGATATAACTTTCCAACGCACATTCACAGATGGTGCCACCAAAACAATGACAAAAGTTATGATAAAAGCCTCGTTTATTTTCGAACACATCTTGTATATATATATATATATATATATATATATATATATATATATATATATATATATATATATATATATATATATATATATATATATATATATATATATATATATATATATATATATATATATATATATTTGTAATGTGACGCCTACGCCCGGGAATCGAAGTGATTCCGATCCCGAACCCTGGCACCCGGCCAGATATGTATGACTTCGAAGTGCAAGCAGACTTCATCTTTCGTGCAGATATCATTGCGCAGAAAATATTTTTTTTTCAAATATTTATATTTGTGGAGAAATATTTTATGTCAATGTGATCCGCTGTAATTAAACACCGATACATTTCGAAACATATCTATCTGGCAATGCCTCCCATAGTTGCCATCAAAACGTCAAATAGGTAGAAAAGTGGAAACTGGTTTGAAGTGTCAAGGGGCACATGGGATTTTCCATGAGCATCCGTTATAAGTTTTGAGTGGTGGTTTGACTTCGCAGCCTGCAAGCCGCATTTATTTGAAGTTTTGGAACAGGCAAGGGTGTATAAGAGTCGGAAGTGGTCGGTGTCGTGCATTACGTGGAACGGGAGTGCAACATAGTGTATGAAAACAACGGTTATTCGTAACAGTTGGACGCATCTTTCTCTAGAATCTAGGAATGGTAAAATCGGTGTGTAGCCGCATCTGCGAAGCGAGTGATAATTTACTATTCATTTTTAGAAAAGGAAACGAAGATGCCCTTCGCATGCTTCAATCGATTGTATCACCATCATCAGAATCAGCTTTAGCATTACCATCGGATCATGGATAGAGCAAGTTTTATCAACCCACATCAATGAAATTGGGAAAAAGCATCAGGCTGAGCTGAAAAAGCACACCGAACAACTAAAACAACAAGTAGAACGCAACCACGCTAGCAACACACCTAATGATTATCATCATACATCTAGTTCTCATACAGGAGGATTAAATAATCACCAAGAACATAGAAATCATGTAAGTAGTGATGATGTTATTTTAGAGAATGCTCAATTACGAGCGCAAGTAGCTGAAGTAAAAAGCGTAGTAATAAGTACAGAGAATACCGTAAAAAAATCTAGAAATGCAAGCTCAGGAGCAAGAGTCCAAACGGCGTACTGTGGTCAGATGAAAGCCACAGAAAATAGATAATTCTGCCACTTTTCGAACATGTGTGGATGAAGGGTTCGTTATAAACCCTTCGTTAATGTTTAAGTTTTGATTCAAATTGAAGGCATTTCACATAGTATGACCACGATCTACTTAGTTGAGGGCTTTGACTGCGATCATTCATCGTTTTCGCAGTGTTTTAGATGCCAAATTTTGATGTGATTCTGTTTTAAGGTTACAAATAGAAAGTGAGAATGCAATTCTTGGAAACAAAGTTAAAAACGGAAAAAAAATCGCAACCGGTTTAATATAGAAACTGTTGTGACTATTGTCACAAACATAAAATCAATTGATTCATATAATCAAACTTAACCATTTAAATGAATGACAAGATATTTAATTCCCCTGTTCACAAAATATATTAGGAAAATGATGTTATCATGTGGTCACAAAACGTTTGTAACGAATTGTGTTTATAGGTTGGAATGTCACGGGTGATTCAGAATGGACTAAAGAACCAGGCCCTCTACTAAAGAATCTCACAGATGACACAGCTAAAAGTTAATGTTCGCTGTAACAATGTTTATTTTAATGAAACCTTTACTCGAACCCGCCAAAAAAGTGATCAATGGATATTTTAATGCAACAATGCATTAGCTGAACTAGAATGAATAACGAAAAACTGAAATTGTAAATTAGAAATGCAATTGTATAAGGAAGCAAGCACGTTGGGATAATTGTAAAGGAAATGTGTTTGAAAATTAGGAATTATAATAATTAGAGATAATTAGAGATGTAAATCTTATATGAAGGTAAACTTCTTTGATAAGTCCGCAAGTGACCAATTACAGCTGTTAAACAGGAATGGTGTTAAGAAAAGGAAGAGTTGTAGTAGCTATAGGTTTACCTGTCTCGAGGAAAAGCCAGCCCAGATATTAAAAGTAGGAACATTATCCAGGCGATAGTTGCATTTGAAAATTTTTCATATTGGCGTCATCGGTAAGATCAGGATATCGATACACTTCCCAAAGGTTCTGAGAACCAAAGAATAAGCTTTGAAAACAGCCGAGGCCCTTAATATTTCGTTGGTTAGGTATAGGAAAGATTTTTCTTTAATCCTTTTGGAATAGTTTAGTTGTTCATTTCCTGAACATTTTTTTAGAATCATGTATGAGTTAATGCTTTAGTGAGAAGCTGGTTAGGAGGAAGTAGTTTAGTGACAGTTTGAGATTTTTATTCGGATCTTTTGTACGTAAGAAAAGTTGGTAGGGCGGGCGATATATTTTTTCTCTTTGAGTGCTACTGTACACAATTATGAGCTCGGTTGTGTTGTGAAGGCAAAGTACAGTTTAGTTATTGAAAGTTTATCGCTTCTATTATTGAATCCACATATTTTTCGCATTCGATTTTAGTGCAGAGTATTTAGTAAAAGATTAAAAATGAAATTTCATATACATGTATAATTTATGACTAGGGTTCAACTGCATGTTTTCAAATCTGAGAATCGTATTCTAGAATTTTTATCCCACCATACAGGGCGGATCCACCAAGTACTTCTAATTGTTGGCGGCAGTGATATTTTTAAGTTAAATGGCTATGATAAGCTCGTGTTGGTTCTCATTTTGAATTGAATTTTAATGCATGTGGCTGATCATAAAGTTTTGTGCCCTACATTTTGTTCTGCTTTTAAATACCCGATAGATAAATTTGAGACACGACTGGTCTACCAACGACAAATTAGTATGATTATGATGTCATAATTGTTGAATTAAGTGTTAGATATAGATTTATTAAATTTGGATATTCTGTAAATTAGTTAAATTAATTGATTTAATGGACAAATGCCTTCTATATTAGTTCATTTCTCATTCTAAGATCACATTATCATTGATATTAATTTTGTTAGAAAAAAAAAACAAAACTAGGCATAAAGACAT
The DNA here is from genome assembly GCA_963969285.1 of Odontomyia ornata. Taxonomy (NCBI): domain Eukaryota; kingdom Metazoa; phylum Arthropoda; class Insecta; order Diptera; family Stratiomyidae; genus Odontomyia; species Odontomyia ornata. Next base: position 187,205,871 of record OZ017740.1, on the reverse strand, counting down.
ATATAAGTTTTGATTAGAGTAGTTTGCAAATGAACAGATATTATGTTAGAAAATTCCCGAATTAGAAAGTTTTATAAGCCTCGCTTACATTTTGAAATCAATTGTAAATTTGCTTTATGTATTTTTTGTACGTTCTTACAACGTATTTGATTGCTAAAAATATCCGCAAATTATAACAAAATGAATTACTAAAGAAGCAATAAGCCTTTCCGTTCCGCATGCTCTTTCTTATGCAGCGGAAATGATGACCGAGGGTAAGTATGTCTTGAAGAGGGTTAGGTTTTCATAATCTGCGGATGATTGATTTCTGTTCGGTTACGGTCCGCGGTACCCTTGTTTGCGCTCGTTTTTTTCTTAGAGTAGGTTATTTTGGACTTGAGATAGTTTAGCTTATTTTCTGGTACCGCGTCGGTGATTCGGTAACGCGCATATGGTGATTTTGTAGCGTTTTTGATTTGAGATCTGTGGAGAGACCACATCCAGAATTAACGTAACGTAGGTTTCCCGTTCTGGATGAGTAGTTGTTGACGCGTTAGGAAATCGGGCATGTGAACCGGTGGCTGAGTTACGTAACTCGGACTTAGTCTGCTCGCGTAAGACCCGCGACCGAAACTCCTCTCCGAACTAGCTAGCCTACAAGCAGCCACCACGGAGTAGACTAAGTGTGACCGGACTTGTTGACCCGAAGGGTACAGTCCGTTGTCATTTCCAAGACTGCACGTCTCGAACCGATGAGAGGTCGGTTCTGATTGCGATCGAACGAGACGGAGTAGGAAACCGTTACAAATGGCGCCCAACGTGGGGCCCGAAACATCCTAAGGGGGAAAGAAATTCGCGTCTTCTGACGAGTTGGTCCTTTACGGAGGATGTAAGGTACTTTGGTACTCGAGTCCCACTATCAGGAGCAGTGGAGTTATGTGATACACTCTAGCAGTCGCTTCACGTGAGTTGTAGCTTCCGCTCTCCTTTGTTTGATTTTGTTTTCGCGACAGAATCCTTCCGATGTGTTGTCCCAGGCTAACCCCTGTAAGGACCTTCTATTTTCTTGATGGAACTGCCAGCCTGATGGGTTTACCTATCAGCATGGACTCTCAAGAAAATAGAAGGCTACCTTGCCTTTATGTCGCGGAAGGATTCTACTTATTTCGTATGCGTGATAGACGAGTGGTATCGGTTCAACGTTCGGTGGCGTATGCTGGAATTGCGGAGCCCGGAATGCTTCCACGCGTCGGGAATTTTGACCGCGTACAAAATCGTTACGGCAGCTCTACCACTTGTCTCGTCGAGTCATTTAACGTAGATTAGAAACGGTTTGTAACGTACGGGAAACGGGGAAAATAAAACAGTAAATCAATCTGAAGCACCCTTCTCTTGACAGACCACCATCAGTCATCATTTCTGCACGAAGGAGTTGGAGTTGCGGAACTGAAAGGCTGCCCTAAAATATTAATTTTTTTGAGGAAAGTATATACTAAATAACTTTTTTTTGTCTATTACGTAAATAGCTCGCCACTATCGGCCACTTATCCAGCATTAAGTTTTTGCATATGTATACAGATTAGAAGTAGAAGTAGGATTAAGTAAAATTTTTTTTTCTTCTTTCAGTAGATACAGCACCAACACCCATAATAAACCCACACGACAATGGCAACGAAGCGGACCCCAGACAAGCGTTGGACCAGATCCAAAACGGTCCAACCAGCTAACTGCGGGATCTGCTTCGAGGACGTAGTGGAGGGGGTACACAGCGTGCGATTGGATTGTGGACATCTATTCCATCGTGCCTGTGTCCAACAGCTCCTCCTCACGTCCGAGCTTTGCCCGTTATGCCGGCGACCCACCGAGCGGACCGCCCTAGACGTCCCCCTCGGAACGCCCGTCCCAACGCGTGGAGCAGTGGCGAAAGGGGTTCCAGATGCCGAACCGCCCCAACCACTGATAGACCTTCAAGGAGCCGTAGGCGGTGAAGTTCCGGCTGCAGTTGTCGTGTCCGAGGTGACCCCCATGCCTTCCGCCCGCTCCGTTGACACCCTCGTGGCGTTGATGCGAGATATGTCGGAGAGGATTGGCAACTTGGAGGGAAAGCTCCAGAATCTCCCCATGAGCCAACCACCCAGCCGCGTGAGAACTCCGCTTGGCTGGGAGCCCAATCCCAGTGTGGCTATGCCCCACTCTCGACCATCTGATCAATGGGCCCTACCTCCAAGGAACTCGGGAATGGATCCCAGAGCTCCCGAGTATAGACCACGACACAGCACCGCACCTCCGTTGGCACCTCCAGTCCCCGAGGCAGTTACTTACAACAGGTCAATCGAGGATGCGATCCCCCCCGGGAACGCATTGACACCTTTCCGAGACCCGACGCCTCGTATCATGGAGAGTTGGCGCCTGAACTTCACGAGTTTCAACGATATGATATCGGTGGACCGGTTCCTTTTCCGGATTCAGGCGTTAGTATCCAGCACCCTGCGAGGTGATTCCTCGGCCTTCCTCCGGCATGCACATCTGTTGTTCAGCGGTGAAGCTGCCGACTGGTACTGGAGTTTTAAGGAATCGACGCCACGTCCCACTTGGAACTCTTTCAGTGCAGCCTTCCGCAATCGATTTGAGGATGGCTTCACAGAGAGAGAACTAAGGGAACAGCTAAAGAAACGGAAACAAGGCGCTCACGAACCGTTCGACCAGTACTACACAAGTATAGTGAGATTGAGCACTCGCTTGCGAACAACCATGCCCGAGGACGAACTGGTAGAAATTATCAGAGAGAATATGCGTTGGGATCTTCAGAACAGCCTTCTGCATTTTCCCATCAACACCATACAGGGATTGCGCCTCCATGCCCGTAGGCAAGAACAATTGGATGAGTGGTGAGGTACCTTCCGTCCACAACCTCGCATAACGGGACCAAATCCCCGAAATCATCACACCGCGGAGTTGATGGCAGCGGACCACCTACTTGCTGACCCAGTACCAGTACCGAGGAGTGGAGCACCACAGGAGCTTGAGGACCCAGCATTGATTGATCGACCCTCCCTTGAAGCAATTACAAGCCCGATGGTCTGTTGGAACTGCCGACAAACGGGGCATCGGTTCTATGCATGTCCAGCGGAGCCGACGCTTTTCTGTTACCGATGCGGGAAGGCCGACACATACGCACCTGATTGCGCAAATTGCAAACTGCGAAAAAACTTGCCACCGAGTGCCGCGACCACCCGTCGGCACTCCTAAACCCCGGACGAACCAATCCTGACCCCATCACTAGCTATGACCAAGCTCCCGACATGACTCCAACTCTGCTGACTCGCACCGCTAAGCACAGTTCTCCCGAAGTTCCACAACCGACGCCATCCTTCGCCGAGGCCAACGCGCAGGGAAATGATAGCGAGGCGAAAGTTCCTTGGCATGTCAAACCTTTCCACGTCAGGCTGCGGAATTATTTGGCTACTCGACAGCGCATCTTCCATGAGGAGTTGGCTACAACTGTCCCACCGCGAAGAAAGCGAGCCACGCGTCGGATGCGGAGCTTCTGGAGAAAAGTCAGGCAGTCGAGGAAGGTGCTGAAGGACATACACTTAGACGAATTATTGAGGGATGACGTTCGACCATATGCGTCAGTACACCTCCTGCAAAAACGAGTGTCAGGTTTAGTCGATACGGGAGCCAGTGTGAATTGCATATCCGCCGATTTTGCAGGGGAGGTACTGGCAATGCACGTGGACCAAATCCGTCATTTCACCTCCTGGTTAAGCACGGCGGACGGAACTCGTCACTCTGTAGTGGGAAAAATTACGACGGATGTCACCTTTAAAGGAGTAACTAAACCTCTGGAATTTTACATCATACCCCAATTAACCCAGAATCTTTATCTAGGAGTGGATTTCGTTCGAAAATTTAACTTGGCCCCGGCACTGTTTTCCGGTACGACCCTGGAGTCCGTCACCACAGTTGACCAATCTCAAACCACTCACTTATTACGACATACACTGGATGTGAATCAGCAACTGCGACTTGACTCGGCTATATCGGCTTTTCCATCGCATGAGAAGGAAGGTCTCGGGCGGACGGCTCTGGTGTTACACACAATAGATGTGGGGGATGCTAAACCCATAAAACAGAGACATTTTGCCATATCTCCGTTATATGCCGAAGTGGATCGAATGCTAGCATTAGGCATGATCGAAGAATCGCAGAGCGCGTGGGCTTCCCCAGTCACCTTAGTTGTCAAGCCGAACAAGGTCCGGCTATGCTTAGATGCCAGACGCTTGAACGCCGTCACTGTCAAGGACGCATACCCTCTACCGTTGATTGAAGGCATTTTGAGTTGGTTGCCTAAAGCCCAGTTCATCACGAGCTTAGACCTCAAGGACGCCTTCTGGCAAATTCCTTTAGACCCTGGCTCAAAGGAGAAAACAGCCTTCACAGTCCCAGGTCGGCCCCTGTATCAATTCGTGACCATGCCATTCGGATTGTGCAATGCCCCCCAAACAATGACGCACCTTATGGATAAGGTGATACCACCTCATTTGCGGCACCAAGTTTTCGTTTACTTGGATGATCTGCTGCTTATAACCGAGACCTTTAACGAACACATCGACATGCTTCAGGAGGTGGCTCTACACATCCGGAGGGCAAGGTTAACCATCAACATACAGAAGTGTCAGTTCGTGATGACGGAGGTGAAGTATTTGGGTCACATCATTGGGCATGGCCATATCAAGACCGATCCGGACAAGACTCAAGCGATTGACGTTTTTCCATTACCCAAGACCACCAAGCAATTACGCCGATTCTTAGGCTTATGCGGATGGTACTAGCGTTTTGTACGTGACTTTGCCACCATTACCACTCCTTTGACCGACATGCTGCGTAAGGGACGGTAGTTCGTCTGGGAAGAGCCCAGCTTGCGAGCCTTTGAAGAGCTAAAGAAGAGTCTGACTACAGCCCCCGTCCTGCACAGCCCGGACTTTGACAAACCGTTCTCAATCCATTGTGACGCGAGTCAACATGGGGTGGGAGCAGTCTTAGTCCAGGTTGCACAAGACGGCGAGGAGAGACCTATAGCCTTCATGTCTCACAAGTTGAACCCAGCCCAGCGAAATTACACGGTCTCCGAGCAGGAATGTCTAGCTGCGGTGTTGGCAGTGAAACGCTTCCAAGCCTATGTGGAGGGGCACACCTTTGAAATCGTTACGGACCACGCTTCTCTGAAATGGCTAATGAGCCAGACTGATCTCAACGGCAGATTGGCCAGGTGGGCACTGAAATTACAGGCATTTGACTTCACAATTCGCCACCGAAAAGGAAGCCAGCATGTAGTCCCAGACACCTTATCCAGAATGTTCGCTCCTGAAGGAGCCGAGTTGGTCCAGGAGGACGACAGCCCCCAATTGATCGATCTGGACCATCCTGCCTTCAAGTCAGCCAGCTGCACCCAACTGATTCACACTATCCAGAATCAACTGTCCCAGCTTCCAGAACTGCGGTTGACGGATGGATTTATTTATAAGCGGATGGGACACGCATCCGGAGACCCCATACAAGAAGAAGAACAGTGGAAGTTGTGGGTGCCCGAAGAATCAACCACTGATCTTATCAGACGGGCTCATGACCACCCATCAAGTGCGCACGGCGGGTACGGTCGTACACTTAGGCGGTTGAAAATCTGTTTTTTTTTGGCCTAAGATGGCACAACAGATAAAAGCGTACGTAGCCTCATGTGAGCTATGCAAGTGCACTAAAGCGCCCAACACCATTCTTCGGCCTCCCATGGGTAAGGTTGAGGTCCCCGAACGCGTGTTCCAGCGCTTGTACATTGATCTTATCGGTCCTTACCCTCGATCTGCTGCTGGTCACACGGGAGCTGTCGTGGTCCTGGACCAGCTATCTAAATTCCCTATCATAGAACCACTACGTAACATGCACACTGGACCTATACTCAGCTTCTTGGAGAACCGAGTCTTTCACATGTTTGGAGTTCCGGAGAAACTTGTCTCCGACAACGGGGTCCAGTTCACCTCAAGCAAGTTCCGAGACCTAATGTCCAAATACGGCATCATCCACCAACGAACCGCCGTCTATTCACCACAAGCCAACGCATCCGAACGACTGAACCGTACGCTCATAGTGGCCATTCGCGCCTATGTCCACCCGAATCAGAAGGACTGGGATCGCAAGTTGTCCGCCATCACTAGTGCCCTGCGCTCGTCGTACCACGCCACTACCGGCATTTCGCCGTATTTCGCATTGTTCGGCCAGTACATGATCTGTCATGGAAGCGCTTACCGGCTATTGCGGCAGCTGAAATCGCTAGAGGACCCAATCGTGGTTCTGGAACCGCACGAAAAGCTCCAACTTCTGCGAGATCAACTGCGGGAGAAGATTGAAGAAAGTAGACGGATGGGAGAGGAGCGGTACAATTTGCGATCCCATCCTTCTGGCTTTAAGGCAGGCGACGAAATATATCGTCGAAACTTCCGGCAGAGCGATGCCACCCGACATTACAATGCCAAACTAGACAAGAAATTCGTGAAGTGTCGAGTCCTACAAGTAATAAGCCCCACACGATACCTCATCGCGGACATGGCTGGTAAAACCCTGGGAGTTTACCATGCAAAAGACCTTAGACGATGAAGTGCAACTATTTCACGCGAAAAAACTATGGCTTACCTAAATCTCTGCCTGGACGAAGACCTCCGAGTAACACCTGACTCCCTACTGTATAGCCACTATCGAGTCTTCACTGAAATTGTTGTAGCCTATTCCCCGAAATCGATCTTCGACCCGCCACGGCCCTAACCAAGACCTTTTACATAGGAGGCGGGATCGGAATTACTTCGATTTTGGGGGGGGGGGGATGTGTAATGTGACGCCTACGCCTGGGAATCGAAGTGATTCCGATGCCGAACCCTGGCACCCGGCCAGATATGTATGACTTCGAAGTGCAAGCAGACTTCATCTTTCGTGCAGATATCATTGCGCAGAAAATATTTTTTTTCAAATATTTATATTTGTGGAGAAATATTTTATGTCAATGTGATCCGCTGTAATTAAACACCGATACATTTCAAAACATATCTATCTGGCAATGCCTCCCATAGTTGCCATCAAAACGTCAAATAGGTAGAAAAGTGGAAACTGGTTTGAAGTGTCAAGGGGCACATGGGATTTTCCATGAGCATCCGTTATAAGTTTTGAGTGGTGGTTTGACTTCGCAGCCTGCAAGCCGCATTTATTTGAAGTTTTGGAACAGGCAAGGGTGTATAAGAGTCGGAAGTGGTCGGTGTCGTGCATTACGTGGAACGGGAGTGCAACATAGTGTATGAAAACAACGGTTATTCGTAACAGTTGGACGCATCTTTCTCTAGAATCTAGGAATGGTAAAATCGGTGTGTTGCCGCATCAGCGAAGCGAATGATAATTTACTATTCATTTTTAGAAAAGGAAACGAAGATGCCCTTCGCATGCTTCAATCGATTGTATCACCATCATCAGAATCAGCTTTAGCATTACCATCGGATCATGGATAGAGCAAGTTTTATCAACCCACATCAATGAAATTGGGAAAAAGCATCAGGCTGAGCTGAAAAAGCACACCGAACAACTGAAACAACAAGTAGAACGCAACCACGTTAGCAACACACCTAATGATTATCATCATACATCTAGTTCTCATACAGGAGGATTAAATAATCACCAAGAACATAGAAATCATGTAAGTAGTGATGATGCTATTTTAGAGAATGCTCAATTACGAGCGCAAGTAGCTGAAGTAAAAAGCGTAGTAATAAGTACAGAGAATACCGTAAAAAAATCTAGAAATGCAAGCTCAGGAGCAAGAGTCCAAACGGCGTACTGTGGTCAGATGAAAGCCACAGAAAATAGATAATTCTGCCACTTTTCGAACATGTGTGGATGAAGGGTTCGTTATAAACCCTTCGTTAATGTTTAAGTTTTGATTCAAATTGAAGGCATTTCACATAGTATGACCACGATCTACTTAGTTGAGGGCTTTGACTGCGATCATTCATCGTTTTCGCAGTGTTTTAGATGCCAAATTTTGATGTGATTCTGTTTTAAGGTTACAAATAGAAAGTGAGAATGCAATTCTTGGAAACAAAATTAAAAACAGAAAAAAAATCGCAACCGGTTTAATATAGAAACTGTTGTGACTATTGTCACAAACATAAAATCAATTGATTCATATAATCAAACTTAACCATTTAAATGAATGACAAGATATTTAATTCCCCTGTTCACAAAATATATTAGGAAAATGATGTTATCATGTGGTCACAAAACGTTTGTAACGAATTGTGTTTATAGGTTGGAATGTCACGGGTGATTCAGAATGGACTAAAGAACCAGGCCCTCTACTAAAGAATCTCACAGATGACACAGCTAAAAGTTAATGTTCGCTGTAACAATGTTTATTTTAATGAAACCTTTACTCGAACCCGCCAAAAAAGTGATCAATGGATATTTTAATGCAACAATGCATTAGCTGAACTAGAATGAATAACGAAAAACTGAAATTGTAAATTAGAAATGCAATTGTATAAGGAAGCAAGCACGTTGGGATAATTGTAAAGGAAATGTGTTTGAAAATTAGGAATTATAATAATTAGAGATAATTAGAGATGTAAATCTTATATGAAGGTAAACTTCTTTGATAAGTCCGCAAGTGACCAATTACAGCTGTTAAACAGGAATGGTGTTAAGAAAAGGAAGAGTTGTAGTAGCTATACGTTTACCTGTCTCGAGGAAAAGCCAGCCCAGATATTAAAAGTAGGAACATTATCCAGGCGATAGTTGTATTTGAAAATTTTTCATATTGGCGTCATCGGTAAGATCAGGATATCGATACACTTCCCAAAGGTTCTGAGAACCAAAGAATAAGCTTTGAAAACAGCCGAGGCCCTTAATATTTCGTTGGTTAGGTATAGGAAAGATTTTTCTTTAATCCTTTTGGAATAGTTTAGTTGTTCATTTCCTGAACATTTTTTTAGAATCATGTATGAGTTAATGCTTTAGTGAGAAGCTGGTTAGGAGGAAGTAGTTTAGTGACAGTTTGAGATTTTTATTCGGATCTTTTGTACGTAAGAAAAGTTGGTAGGGCGGGCGATATATTTTTTCTCTTTGAGTGCTACTGTACACAATTATGAGCTCGTTTGTGTTGTGAAGGCAAAGTACAGTTTAGTTATTGAAAGTTTATCGTTTCTATTATTGAATCCACATATTTTTCGCATTCGATTTTAGTGCAGGTTCAACTGCATGTTTTCAAATCTGATAATCGTATTCTAGAATTTTTATCCCACCATACAGGGCGGATCCACCAAGTACTTCTAATTGTTGGCGGCAGTGATATTTTTAAGTTAAATGGCTATGATAAGCTCGTGTTGGTTCTCATTTTGAATTGAATTTTAATGCATGTGGCTGATCATAAAGTTTTGTGCCCTACATTTTGTTCTGCTTTTAAATACCCGATAGATAAATTTGAGACACGACTGGTCTACCAACGACAAATTAGTATGATTATGATGTCATAATTGTTGAATTAAGTGTTAGATATAGATTTATTAAATTTGGATATTCTGTAAATTAGTTAAATTAATTGATTTAATGGACAAATGCCTTCTATATTAGTTCATTTCTCATTCTAAGATCACATTATCATTGATATTAATTTTGTTAGAAAAAAAAAAAACAAAACTAGGCATAAAGACATATATAAGTTTTGATTAGAGTAGTTTGCAAATGAACAGATATTATGTTAGAAAATTCCCGAATTAGAAAGTTTTATAAGCCTCGCTTACATTTTGAAATCAATTGTAAATTTGCTTTATGTATTTTTTGTACGTTCTTACAACGTATTTGATTGCTAAAAATATCCGCAAATTATAACAAAATGAATTACTAAAGAAGCAATAAGCCTTTCCGTTCCGCATGCTCTTTCTTATGCAGCGGAAATGATGACCGAGGGTAAGTATGTCTTGAAGAGGGTTAGGTTTTCATAATCTGCGGATGATTGATTTCTGTTCGGTTACGGTCCGCGGTACCCTTGTTTGCGCTCGTTTTTTTCTTAGAGTAGGTTATTTTGGACTTGAGATAGTTTAGCTTATTTTCTGGTACCGCGTCGGTGATTCGGTAACGCGCATATGGTGATTTTGTAGCGTTTTTGATTTGAGATCTGTGGAGAGACCACATCCAGAATTAACGTAACGTAGGTTTCCCGTTCTGGATGAGTAGTTGTTGACGCGTTAGGAAATCGGGCATGTGAACCGGTGGCTGAGTTACGTAACTCGGACTTAGTCTGCTCGCGTAAGACCCGCGACCGAAACTCCTCTCCGAACTAGCTAGCCTACAAGCAGCCACCACGGAGTAGACTAAGTGTGACCGGACTTGTTGACCCGAAGGGTACAGTCCGTTGTCATTTCCAAGACTGCACGTCTCGAACCGATGAGAGGTCGGTTCTGATTGCGATCGAACGAGACGGAGTAGGAAACCGTTACAAATGGCGCCCAACATGGGGCCCGAAACATCCTCAGGGGGAAAGAAATTCGCGTCTTCTGACGAGTTGGTCCTTTACGGAGGATGTAAGGTACTTTGGTACTCGAGTCCCACTATCAGGAGCAGTGGAGTTATGTGATACACTCTAGCAGTCGCTTCACGTGAGTTGTAGCTTCCGCTCTCCTTTGTTTGATTTTGTTTTCGCGACAGAATCCTTCCGATGTGTTGTCCCAGGCTAACCCCTATAAGGACCTTCTATTTTCTTGATGGAACTGCCAGCCTGATGGGTTTACCTATCAGCATGGACTCTCAAGAAAATAGAAGGCTACCTTGCCTTTATGTCGCGGAAGGATTCTACTTATTTCGTATGCGTGATAGACGAGTGGTATCGGTTCAACGTTCGGTGGCGTATGCTGGAATTGCGGAGCCCGGAATGCTTCCACGCGTCGGGAATTTTGACCGCGTACAAAATCGTTACGGCAGCTCTACCACTTGTCTCGTCGAGTCATTTAACGTAGATTAGAAACGGTTTGTAACGTACGGGAAACGGGGAAAATAAAACAGTAAATCAATCTGAAGCACCCTTCTCTTGACAGACCACCATCAGTCATCATTTCTGCACGAAGGAGTTGGAGTTGCGGAACTGAAAGGCTGCCCTAAAATATTAATTTTTTTGAGGAAAGTATATACTAAATAACTTTTTTTTGTCTATTACGTAAATAGCTCGCCACTATCGGCCACTTATCCAGCATTAAGTTTTTGCATATGTATACAGATTAGAAGTAGAAGTAGGATTAAGTAAAATTTTTTTTTCTTCTTTCAGTAGATACAGCACCAACACCCATAATAAACCCACACGACAATGGCAACGAAGCGGACCCCAGACAAGCGTTGGACCAGATCCAAAACGGTCCAACCAGCTAACTGCGGGATCTGCTTCGAGGACGTAGTGGAGGGGGTACACAGCGTGCGATTGGATTGTGGACATCTATTCCATCGTGCCTGTGTCCAACAGCTCCTCCTCACGTCCGAGCTTTGCCCGTTATGCCGGCGACCCACCGAGCGGACCGCCCTAGACGTCCCCCTCGGAACGCCCGTCCCAACGCGTGGAGCAGTGGCGAAAGGGGTTCCAGATGCCGAACCGCCCCAACCACTGATAGACCTTCAAGGAGCCGTAGGCGGTGAAGTTCCGGCTGCAGTTGTCGTGTCCGAGGTGACCCCCATGCCTTCCGCCCGCTCCGTTGACACCCTCGTGGCGTTGATGCGAGATATGTCGGAGAGGATTGGCAACTTGGAGGGAAAGCTCCAGAATCTCCCCATGAGCCAACCACCCAGCCGCGTGAGAACTCCGCTTGGCTGGGAGCCCAATCCCAGTGTGGCTATGCCCCACTCTCGACCATCTGATCAATGGGCCCTACCTCCAAGGAACTCGGGAATGGATCCCAGAGCTCCCGAGTATAGACCACGACACAGCACCGCACCTCCGTTGGCACCTCCAGTCCCCGAGGCAGTTACTTACAACAGGTCAATTGAGGATGCGATCCCCCCCGGGAACGCATTGACACCTTTCCGAGACCCGACGCCTCGTATCATGGAGAGTTGGCGCCTGAACTTCACGAGTTTCAACGATATGATATCGGTGGACCGGTTCCTTTTCCAGATTCAGGCGTTAGCATCCAGCACCCTGGGAGGTGATTCCTCGGCCTTCCTCCGGCATGCACATCTGTTGTTCAGCGGTGAAGCTGCCGACTGGTACTGGAGTTTTAAGGAATCGACGCCACGTCCCACTTGGAACTCTTTCAGTGCAGCCTTCCGCAATCGATTTGAGGATGGCTTCACAGAGAGAGAACTAAGGGAACAGCTAAAGAAACGGAAACAAGGCGCTCACGAACCGTTCGACCAGTACTACACAAGTATAGTGAGATTGAGCACTCGCTTGCGAACAACCATGCCCGAGGACGAACTGGTAGAAATTATCAGAGAGAATATGCGTTGGGATCTTCAGAACAGCCTTCTGCATTTTCCCATCAACACCATACAGGGATTGCGCCTCCATGCTCGTAGGCAAGAACAATTGGATGAGTGGCGAGGTACCTTCCGTCCACAACCTCGCATAACGGGACCAAATCCCCGAAATCATCACACCGCGGAGTTGATGGCAGCGGACCACCTACTTGCTGACCCAGTACCAGTACCGAGGAGTGGAGCACCACAGGAGCTTGAGGACCCAGCATTGATTGATCGACCCTCCCTTGAAGCAATTACAAGCCCGACGGTCTGTTGGAACTGCCGACAAACGGGGCATCGGTTCTATGCATGTCCAGCGGAGCCGACGCTTTTCTGTTACCGATGCGGGAAGGCCGACACATACGCACCTGATTGCGCAAATTGCAAACTGCGAAAAAACTTGCCACCGAGTGCCGCGACCACCCGTCGGCACTCCTAAACCCCGGACGAACCAATCCTGACCCCATCACTAGCTATGACCAAGCTCCCGACATGACTCCAACTCTGCTGACTCGCACCGCTAAGCACAGTTCTCCCGAAGTTCCACAACCGACGCCATCCTTCGCCGAGGCCAACGCGCAGGGAAATGATAGCGAGGCGAAAGTTCCTTGGCATGTCAAACCTTTCCACGTCAGGCTGCGGAATTATTTGGCTACTCGACAGCGCATCTTCCATGAGGAGTTGGCTACAACTGTCCCACCGCGAAGAAAGCGAGCCACGCGTCGGATGCGGAGCTTCTGGAGAAAAGTCAGGCAGTCGAGGAAGGTCCTGAAGGACATACACTTAGACGAATTATTGAGGGATGACGTTCGACCATATGCGTCAGTACACCTCCTGCAAAAACGAGTGTCAGGTTTAGTCGATACGGGAGCCAGTGTGAATTGCATATCCGCCGATTTTGCAGGGGAGGTACTGGCAATGCACGCGGACCAAATCCGTCATTTCACCTCCTGGTTAAGCACGGCGGACGGAACTCGTCACTCTGTAGTGGGAAAAATTACGACGGATGTCACCTTTAAAGGAGTAACTAAACCTCTGGAATTTTACATCATACCCCAATTAACCCAGAATCTTTATCTAGGAGTGGATTTCGTTCGAAAATTTAACTTGGCCCCGGCACTGTTTTCCGGTACGACCCTGGAGTCCGTCACCACAGTTGACCAATCTCAAACCACTCACTTATTACGACATACACTGGATGTGAATCAGCAACTGCGACTTGACTCGGCTATATCGGCTTTTCCATCGCATGAGAAGGAAGGTCTCGGGCGGACGGCTCTGGTGTTACACACAATAGATGTGGGGGATGCTAAACCCATAAAACAGAGACATTTTGCCATATCTCCGTTATATGCCGAAGTGGATCGAATGCTAGCATTAGGCATGATCGAAGAATCGCAGAGCGCGTGGGCTTCCCCAGTCACCTTAGTTGTCAAGCCGAACAAGGTCCGGCTATGCTTAGATGCCAGACGCTTGAACGCCGTCACTGTCAAGGACGCATACCCTCTACCGTTGATTGAAGGCATTTTGAGTTGGTTGCCTAAAGCCCAGTTCATCACGAGCTTAGACCTCAAGGACGCCTTCTGGCAAATTCCTTTAGACCCTGGCTCAAAGGAGAAAACAGCCTTCACAGTCCCAGGTCGGCCCCTGTATCAATTCGTGACCATGCCATTCGGATTGTGCAATGCCCCCAAACAATGACGCACCTTATGGATAAGGTGATACCACCTCATTTGCGGCACCAAGTTTTCGTTTACTTGGATGATCTGCTGCTTATAACCGAGACCTTTAACGAACACATCGACATGCTTCAGGAGGTGGCTCTACACATCCGGAGGGCAAGGTTAACCATCAACATACAGAAGTGTCAGTTCGTGATGACGGAGGTGAAGTATTTAGGTCACCTCATTGGGCATGGCCATATCAAGACCGATCCGGACAAGACTCAAGCGATTGACGTTTTTCCATTACCCAAGACCACCAAGCAATTACGCCGATTCTTAGGCTTATGGAGATGGTACTAGCGTTTTGTACGTGACTTTGCCACCATTACCACTCCTTTGACCGACATGCTGCGTAAGGGACGTAAGTTCGTCTGGGAAGAGCCCAGCTTGCGAGCCTTTGAAGAGCTAAAGAAGAGTCTGACTACAGCCCCCGTCCTGCACAGCCCGGACTTTGACAAACCGTTCTCAATCCATTGTGACGCGAGTCAACATGGGGTGGGAGCAGTCTTAGTCCAGGTTGCACAAGACGGCGAGGAGAGACCTATAGCCTTCATGTCTCACAAGTTGAACCCAGCCCAGCGATATTACACGGTCTCCGAGCAGGAATGTCTAGCTGCGGTGTTGGCAGTGAAACGCTTCCAAGCCTATGTGGAGGGACACACCTTTGAAATCGTTACGGACCACGCTTCTCTGAAATGGCTAATGAGCCAGACTGATCTCAACGGCAGATTGGCCAGGTGGGCACTGAAATTACAGGCATTTGACTTCACAATTCGCCACCGAAAAGGAAGCCAGCATGTAGTCCCAGACACCTTATCCAGAATGTTCGCTCCTGAAGGAGCCGAGTTGGTCCAGGAGGACGACAGCCCCCAATTGATCGATCTGGACCATCCTGCCTTCAAGTCAGCCAGCTGCACCCAACTGATTCACACTATCCAGAATCAACTGTCCCAGCTTCCAGAACTGCGGTTGACGGATGGATTTATTTATAAGCGGATGGGACACGCATCCGGAGACCCCATACAAGAAGAAGAACAGTGGAAGTTGTGGGTGCCCGAAGAATCAACCACTGATCTTATCAGACGGGCTCATGACCACCCATCAAGTGCGCACGGCGGATACGGTCGTACACTTAGGCGGTTGAAAATCTGTTTCTTTTGGCCTAAGATGGCACAACAGATAAAAGCGTACGTAGCCTCATGTGAGCTATGCAAGTGCACTAAAGCGCCCAACACCATTCTTCGGCCTCCCATGGGTAAGGTTGAGGTCCCCGAACGCGTGTTCCAGCGCTTGTACATTGATCTTATCGGTCCTTACCCTCGATCTGCTGCTGGTCACACGGGAGCTGTCGTGGTCCTGGACCAGCTATCTAAATTCCCTATCATAGAACCACTACGTAACATGCACACTGGACCTATACTCAGCTTCTTGGAGAACCGAGTCTTTCACATGTTTGGAGTTCCGGAGAAACTTGTCTCCGACAACGGGGTCCAGTTCACCTCAAGCAAGTTCCTACCCTAATGTCCAAATACGGCATCATCCACCAACGAACCGCCGTCTATTCACCACAAGCCAACGCATCCGAACGACTGAACCGTACGCTCATAGCGGCCATTCGCGCCTATGTCCACCCGAATCAGAAGGACTGGGATCGCAAGTTGTCCGCCATCACTAGTGCCCTGCGCTCGTCGTACCACGCCACTACCGGCATTTCGCCGTATTTCGCATTGTTCGGCCAGTACATGATCTGTCATGGAAGCGCTTACCGGCTATTGCGGCAGCTGAAATCGCTAGAGGACCCAATCGTGGTTCTGGAACCGCACGAAAAGCTCCAACTTCTGCGAGATCAACTGCGGGAGAAGATTGAAGAAAGTAGACGGATGGGAGAGGAGCGGTACAATTTGCGATCCCATCCTTCTGGCTTTAAGGCAGGCGACGAAATATATCGTCGAAACTTCCGGCAGAGCGATGCCACCCGACATTACAATGCCAAACTAGACAAGAAATTCGTGAAGTGTCGAGTCCTACAAGTAATAAGCCCCACACGATACCTCATCGCGGACATGGCTGGTAAAACCCTGGGAGTTTACCATGCAAAAGACCTTAGACGATGAAGTGCAACTATTTCACGCGAAAAAACTATGGCTTACCTAAATCTCTGCCTGGACGAAGACCTCCGAGTAACACCTGACTCCCTACTGTATAGCCACTATCGAGTCTTCACTGAAATTGTTGTAGCCTATTCCCCGAAATCGATCTTCGACCCGCCACGGCCCTAACCAAGACCTTTTACATAGGAGGCGGGATCGGAATTACTTCGATTTTGGGGGGGGGGGATGTGTAATGTGACGCCTACGCCTGGGAATCGAAGTGATTCCGATGCCGAACCCTGGCACCCGGCCAGATATGTATGACTTCGAAGTGCAAGCAGACTTCATCTATCGTGCAGATATCATTGCGCAGAAAATATTTTTTTTCAAATATTTATATTTGTGGAGAAATATTTTATGTCAATGTGATCCGCTGTAATTAAACACCGATACATTTCAAAACATATCTATCTGGCAATGCCTCCCATAGTTGCCATCAAAACGTCAAATAGGTAGAAAAGTGGAAACTGGTTTGAAGTGTCAAGGGGCACATGGGATTTTCCATGAGCATCCGTTATAAGTTTTGAGTGGTGGTTTGACTTCGCAGCCTGCAAGCCGCATTTATTTGAAGTTTTGGAACAGGCAAGGGTGTATAAGAGTCGGAAGTGGTCGGTGTCGTGCATTACGTGGAACGGGAGTGCAACATAGTGTATGAAAACAACGGTTATTCGTAACAGTTGGACGCATCTTTCTCTAGAATCTAGGAATGGTAAAATCGGTGTGTTGCCGCATCAGCGAAGCGAATGATAATTTACTATTCATTTTTAGAAAAGGAAACGAAGATGCCCTTCGCATGCTTCAATCGATTGTATCACCATCATCAGAATCAGCTTTAGCATTACCATCGGATCATGGATAGAGCAAGTTTTATCAACCCACATCAATGAAATTGGGAAAAAGCATCAGGCTGAGCTGAAAAAGCACACCGAACAACTGAAACAACAAGTAGAACGCAACCACGTTAGCAACACACCTAATGATTATCATCATACATCTAGTTCTCATACAGGAGGATTAAATAATCACCAAGAACATAGAAATCATGTAAGTAGTGATGATGCTATTTTAGAGAATGCTCAATTACGAGCGCAAGTAGCTGAAGTAAAAAGCGTAGTAATAAGTACAGAGAATACCGTAAAAAAATCTAGAAATGCAAGCTCAGGAGCAAGAGTCCAAACGGCGTACTGTGGTCAGATGAAAGCCACAGAAAATAGATAATTCTGCCACTTTTCGAACATGTGTGGATGAAGGGTTCGTTATAAACCCTTCGTTAATGTTTAAGTTTTGATTCAAATTGAAGGCATTTCACATAGTATGACCACGATCTACTTAGTTGAGGGCTTTGACTGCGATCATTCATCGTTTTCGCAGTGTTTTAGATGCCAAATTTTGATGTGATTCTGTTTTAAGGTTACAAATAGAAAGTGAGAATGCAATTCTTGGAAACAAAATTAAAAACGGAAAAAAAATCGCAACCGGTTTAATATAGAAACTGTTGTGACTATTGTCACAAACATAAAATCAATTGATTCATATAATCAAACTTAACCATTTAAATGAATGACAAGATATTTAATTCCCCTGTTCACAAAATATATTAGGAAAATGATGTTATCATGTGGTCACAAAACGTTTGTAACGAATTGTGTTTATAGGTTGGAATGTCACGGGTGATTCAGAATGGACTAAAGAACCAGGCCCTCTACTAAAGAATCTCACAGATGACACAGCTAAAAGTTAATGTTCGCTGTAACAATGTTTATTTTAATGAAACCTTTACTCGAACCCGCCAAAAAAGTGATCAATGGATATTTTAATGCAACAATGCATTAGCTGAACTAGAATGAATAACGAAAAACTGAAATTGTAAATTAGAAATGCAATTGTATAAGGAAGCAAGCACGTTGGGATAATTGTAAAGGAAATGTGTTTGAAAATTAGGAATTATAATAATTAGAGATAATTAGAGATGTAAATCTTATATGAAGGTAAACTTCTTTGATAAGTCCGCAAGTGACCAATTACAGCTGTTAAACAGGAATGGTGTTAAGAAAAGGAAGAGTTGTAGTAGCTATACGTTTACCTGTCTCGAGGAAAAGCCAGCCCAGATATTAAAAGTAGGAACATTATCCAGGCGATAGTTGTATTTGAAAATTTTTCATATTGGCGTCATCGGTAAGATCAGGATATCGATACACTTCCCAAAGGTTCTGAGAACCAAAGAATAAGCTTTGAAAACAGCCGAGGCCCCTAATATTTCGTTGGTTAGGTATAGGAAAGATTTTTCTTTAATCCTTTTGGAATAGTTTAGTTGTTCATTTCCTGAACATTTTTTTAGAATCATGTATGAGTTAATGCTTTAGTGAGAAGCTGGTTAGGAGGAAGTAGTTTAGTGACAGTTTGAGATTTTTATTCGGATCTTTTGTACGTAAGAAAAGTTGGTAGGGCGGGCGATATATTTTTTCTCTTTGAGTGCTACTGTACACAATTATGAGCTCGTTTGTGTTGTGAAGGCAAAGTACAGTTTAGTTATTGAAAGTTTATCGTTTCTATTATTGAATCCACATATTTTTCGCATTCGATTTTAGTGCAGGTTCAACTGCATGTTTTCAAATCTGATAATCGTATTCTAGAATTTTTATCCCACCATACAGGGCGGATCCACCAAGTACTTCTAATTGTTGGCGGCAGTGATATTTTTAAGTTAAATGGCTATGATAAGCTCGTGTTGGTTCTCATTTTGAATTGAATTTTAATGCATGTGGCTGATCATAAAGTTTTGTGCCCTACATTTTGTTCTGCTTTTAAATACCCGATAGATAAATTTGAGACACGACTGGTCTACCAACGACAAATTAGTATGATTATGATGTCATAATTGTTGAATTAAGTGTTAGATATAGATTTATTAAATTTGGATATTCTGTAAATTAGTTAAATTAATTGATTTAATGGACAAATGCCTTCTATATTAGTTCATTTCTCATTCTAAGATCACATTATCATTGATATTAATTTTGTTAGAAAAAAAAAAACAAAACTAGGCATAAAGACATATATAAGTTTTGATTAGAGTAGTTTGCAAATGAACAGATATTATGTTAGAAAATTCCCGAATTAGAAAGTTTTATAAGCCTCGCTTACATTTTGAAATCAATTGTAAATTTGCTTTATGTATTTTTTGTACGTTCTTACAACGTATTTGATTGCTAAAAATATCCGCAAATTATAACAAAATGAATTACTAAAGAAGCAATAAGCCTTTCCGTTCCGCATGCTCTTTCTTATGCAGCGGAAATGATGACCGAGGGTAAGTATGTCTTGAAGAGGGTTAGGTTTTCATAATCTGCGGATGATTGATTTCTGTTCGGTTACGGTCCGCGGTACCCTTGTTTGCGCTCGTTTTTTTCTTAGAGTAGGTTATTTTGGACTTGAGATAGTTTAGCTTATTTTCTGGTACCGCGTCGGTGATTCGGTAACGCGCATATGGTGATTTTGTAGCGTTTTTGATTTGAGATCTGTGGAGAGACCACATCCAGAATTAACGTAACGTAGGTTTCCCGTTCTGGATGAGTAGTTGTTGACGCGTTAGGAAATCGGGCATGTGAACCGGTGGCTGAGTTACGTAACTCGGACTTAGTCTGCTCGCGTAAGACCCGCGACCGAAACTCCTCTCCGAACTAGCTAGCCTACAAGCAGCCACCACGGAGTAGACTAAGTGTGACCGGACTTGTTGACCCGAAGGGTACAGTCCGTTGTCATTTCCAAGACTGCACGTCTCGAACCGATGAGAGGTCGGTTCTGATTGCGATCGAACGAGACGGAGTAGGAAACCGTTACAAATGGCGCCCAACATGGGGCCCGAAACATCCTCAGGGGGAAAGAAATTCGCGTCTTCTGACGAGTTGGTCCTTTACGGAGGATGTAAGGTACTTTGGTACTCGAGTCCCACTATCAGGAGCAGTGGAGTTATGTGATACACTCTAGCAGTCGCTTCACGTGAGTTGTAGCTTCCGCTCTCCTTTGTTTGATTTTGTTTTCGCGACAGAATCCTTCCGATGTGTTGTCCCAGGCTAACCCCTATAAGGACCTTCTATTTTCTTGATGGAACTGCCAGCCTGATGGGTTTACCTATCAGCATGGACTCTCAAGAAAATAGAAGGCTACCTTGCCTTTATGTCGCGGAAGGATTCTACTTATTTCGTATGCGTGATAGACGAGTGGTATCGGTTCAACGTTCGGTGGCGTATGCTGGAATTGCGGAGCCCGGAATGCTTCCACGCGTCGGGAATTTTGACCGCGTACAAAATCGTTACGGCAGCTCTACCACTTGTCTCGTCGAGTCATTTAACGTAGATTAGAAATGGTTTGTAACGTATGGAAAATGGGGAAAATAAAACAGTAAATCAATCTGAAGCACCCTTCTCTTGACAGACCACCATCAGTCATCATTTCTGCACGAAGGAGTTGGAGTTGCGGAACTGAAAGGCTGCCCTAAAATATTAATTTTTTTGAGGAAAGTATATACTAAATAACTTTTTTTTGTCTATTACGTAAATAGCTCGCCACTATCGGCCACTTATCCAGCATTAAGCTTTTGCATATGTATACAGATTAGAAGTAAAAGTAGGATTAAGTAAAATTTTTTTTTCTTCTTTCAGTAGATACAGCACCAACACCCATAATAAACCCACACGACAATGGCAACGAAGCGGACCCCAGACAAGCGTTGGACCAGATCCAAAACGGTCCAACCAGCTAACTGCGGGATCTGCTTCGAGGACGTAGTGGAGGGGGTACACAGCGTGCGATTGGATTGTGGACATCTATTCCATCGTGCCTGTGTCCAACAGCTCCTCCTCACGTCCGAGCTTTGCCCGTTATGCCGGCGACCCACCGAGCGGACCGCCCTAGACGTCCCCCTCGGAACGCCCGTCCCAACGCGTGGAGCAGTGGCGAAAGGGGTTCCAGATGCCGAACCGCCCCAACCACTGATAGACCTTCAAGGAGCCGTAGGCGGTGAAGTTCCGGCTGCAGTTGTCGTGTCCGAGGTGACCCCCATGCCTTCCGCCCACTCCATTGACACCCTCGCGGCGTTGATGCGAGATATGTCAGAGAGGATTGGCAACTTGGAGGGAAAGCTCCAGAATCTCCCCATGAGCCAACCACCCAGCCGCGTGAGAACTCCGCTTGGCTGGGAGCCCAATCCCAGTGTGGCTATGCCCCACTCTCGACCATCTGATCAATGGGCCCTACCTCCAAGGAACTCGGGAATGGATCCCAGAGCTCCCGAGTATAGACCACGACACAGCACCGCACCTCCGTTGGCACCTCCAGTCCCCGAGGCAGTTACTTACAACAGGTCAATCGAGGATGCGATCCCCCCCGGGAACGCATTGACACCTTTCCGAGACCCGACGCCTCGTATCATGGAGAGTTGGCGCCTGAACTTCACGAGTTTCAACGATATGATATCGGTGGACCGGTTCCTTTTCCGGATTCAGGCGTTAGTATCCAGCACCTTGGGAGGTGATTCCTCGGCCTTCCTCCGGCATGCACATCTGTTGTTCAGCGGTGAAGCTGCCGACTGGTACTGGAGTTTTAAGGAATCGACGCCACGTCCCACTTGGAACTCTTTCAGTGCAGCCTTCCGCAATCGATTTGAGGATGGCTTCACTGAGAGAGAACTAAGGGAACAGCTAAAGAAACGGAAACAAGGCGCTCACGAACCGTTCGACCAGTACTACACAAGTATAGTGAGATTGAGCACTCGCTTGCGAACAACCATGCCCGAGGACGAACTGGTAGAAATTATCAGAGAGAATATGCGTTGGGATCTTCAGAACAGCCTTCTGCATTTTCCCATCAACACCATACAGGGATTGCGCCTCCATGCCCGTAGGCAAGAACAATTGGATGAGTGGCGAGGTACCTTCCGTCCACAACCTCGCATAACGGGACCAAATCCCCGAAATCATCACACCGCGGAGTTGATGGCAGCGGACCACCTACTTGCTGACCCAGTACCAGTACCGAGGAGTGGAGCACCACAGGAGCTTGAGGACCCAGCATTGATTGATCGACCCTCCCTTGAAGCAATTACAAGCCCGACGGTCTGTTGGAACTGCCGACAAACGGGGCATCGGTTCTATGCATGTCCAGCGGAGCCGACGCTTTTCTGTTACCGATGCGGGAAGGCCGACACATACGCACCTGATTGCGCAAATTGCAAACTGCGAAAAAACTTGCCACCGAGTGCCGCGACCACCCGTCGGCACTCCTAAACCCCGGACGAACCAATCCTGACCCCATCACTAGCTATGACCAAGCTCCCGACATGACTCCAACTCTGCTGACTCGCACCGCTAAGCACAGTTCTCCCGAAGTTCCACAACCGACGCCATCCTTCGCCGAGGCCAACGCGCAGGGAAATGATAGCGAGGCGAAAGTTCCTTGGCATGTCAAACCTTTCCACGTCAGGCTGCGGAATTATTTGGCTACTCGACAGCGCATCTTCCATGAGGAGTTGGCTACAACTGTCCCACCGCGAAGAAAGCGAGCCACGCGTCGGATGCGGAGCTTCTGGAGAAAAGTCAGGCAGTCGAGGAAGGTGCTGAAGGACATACACTTAGACGAATTATTGAGGGATGACGTTCGACCATATGCGTCAGTACACCTCCTGCAAAAACGAGTGTCAGGTTTAGTCGATACGGGAGCCAGTGTGAATTGCATATCCGCCGATTTTGCAGGGGAGGTACTGGCAATGCACGCGGACCAAATCCGTCATTTCACCTCCTGGTTAAGCACGGCGGACGGAACTCGTCACTCTGTAGTGGGAAAAATTACGACGGATGTCACCTTTAAAGGAGTAACTAAACCTCTGGAATTTTACATCATACCTCAATTAACCCAGAATCTTTATCTAGGAGTGGATTTCGTTCGAAAATTTAACTTGGCCCCGGCACTGTTTTCCGGTACGACCCTGGAGTCCATCACCACAGTTGACCAATCTCAAACCACTCACTTATTACGACATACACTGGATGTGAATCAGCAACTGCGACTTGACTCGGCTATATCGGCTTTTCCATCGCATGAGAAGGAAGGTCTCGGGCGGACGGCTCTGGTGTTACACACAATAGATGTGGGGGATGCTAAACCCATAAAACAGAGACATTTTGCCATATCTCCGTTATATGCCGAAGTGGATCGAATGCTAGCATTAGGCGTGATCGAAGAATCGCAGAGCGCGTGGGCTTCCCCAGTCACCTTAGTTGTCAAGCCGAACAAGGTCCGGCTATGCTTAGATGCCAGACGCTTGAACGCCGTCACTGTCAAGGACGCATACCCTCTACCGTTGATTGAAGGCATTTTGAGTCGGTTGCCTAAAGCCCAGTTCATCACGAGCTTAGACCTCAAGGACGCCTTCTGGCAAATTCCTTTAGACCCTGGCTCAAAGGAGAAAACAGCCTTCACAGTCCCAGGTCGGCCCCTGTATCAATTCGTGACCATGCCATTCGGATTGTGCAATGCCCCCCAAACAATGACGCGCCTTATGGATAAGGTGATACCACCTCATTTGCGGCACCAAGTTTTCGTTTACTTGGATGATCTGCTGCTTATAACCGAGACCTTTAACGAACACATCGACATGCTTCAGGAGGTGGCTCTACACATCCGGAGGGCAAGGTTAACCATCAACATACAGAAGTGTCAGTTCGTGATGACGGAGGTGAAGTATTTAGGTCACATCATTGGGCATGGCCATATCAAGACCGATCCGGACAAGACTCAAGCGATTGACGTTTTTCCATTACCTAAGACCACCAAGCAATTACGCCGATTCTTAGGCTTATGCGGATGGTACTAGCGTTTTGTACGTGACTTTGCCACCATTACCACTCCTTTGACCGACATGCTGCGTAAGGGACGTAAGTTCGTCTGGGAAGAGCCCAGCTTGCGAGCCTTTGAAGAGCTAAAGAAGAGTCTGACTACAGCCCCCGTCCTGCACAGCCCGGACTTTGACAAACCGTTCTCAATCCATTGTGACGCGAGTCAACATGGGGTGGGAGCAGTCTTAGTCCAGGTTGCACAAGACGGCGAGGAGAGACCTATAGCCTTCATGTCTCACAAGTTGAACCCAGCCCAGCGAAATTACACGGTCTCCGAGCAGGAATGTCTAGCTGCGGTGTTGGCAGTGAAACGTTTCCAAGCCTATGTGGAGGGACACACCTTTGAAATCGTTACGGACCACGCTTCTCTGAAATGGCTAATGAGCCAGACTGATCTCAACGGCAGATTGGCCAGGTGGGCACTGAAATTACAGGCATTTGACTTCACAATTCGCCACCGAAAAGGAAGCCAGCATGTAGTCCCAGACACCTTATCCAGAATGTTCGCTCCTGAAGGAGCCGAGTTGGTCCAGGAGGACGACAGCCCCCAATTGATCGATCTGGACCATCCTGCCTTCAAGTCAGCCAGCTGCACCCAACTGATTCACACTATCCAGAATCAACTGTCCCAGCTTCCAGAACTGCGGTTGACGGATGGATTTATTTATAAGCGGATGGGACACGCATCCGGAGACCCCATACAAGAAGAAGAACAGTGGAAGTTGTGGGTGCCCGAAGAATCAACCACTGATCTTATCAGACGGGCTCATGACCACCCATCAAGTGCGCACGGCGGATACGGTCGTACACTTAGGCGGTTGAAAATCTGTTTCTTTTGGCCTAAGATGGCACAACAGATAAAAGCGTACGTAGCCTCATGTGAACTATGCAAGTGCACTAAAGCGCCCAACACCATTCTTCGGCCTCCCATGGGTAAGGTTGAGGTCCCCGAACGCGTGTTCCAGCGCTTGTACATTGATCTTATCGGTCCTTACCCTCGATCTGCTGCTGGTCACACGGGAGCTGTCGTGGTCCTGGACCAGCTATCTAAATTCCCTATCATAGAACCACTACGTAACATGCACACTGGACCTATACTCAGCTTCTTGGAGAACCGAGTCTTTCACATGTTTGGAGTTCCGGAGAAACTTGTCTCCGACAACGGGGTCCAGTTCACCTCAAGCAAGTTCCGAGACCTAATGTCCAAATACGGCATCATCCACCAACGAACCGCCGTCTATTCACCGCAAGCCAACGCATCCGAACGACTGAACCGTACGCTCATAGCGGCCATTCGCGCCTATGTCCACCCGAATCAGAAGGACTGGGATCGCAAGTTGTCCGCCATCACTAGTGCCCTGCGCTCGTCGTACCACGCCACTACCGGCATTTCGCCGTATTTCGCATTGTTCGGCCAGTACATGATCTGTCATGGAAGCGCTTACCGGCTATTGCGGCAGCTGAAATCGCTAGAGGACCCAATCGTGGTTCTGGAACCGCACGAAAAGCTCCAACTTCTGCGAGATCAACTGCGGGAGAAGATTGAAGAAAGTAGACGGATGGGAGAGGAGCGGTACAATTTGCGATCCCATCCTTCTGGCTTTAAGGCAGGCGACGAAATATATCGTCGAAACTTCCGGCAGAGCGATGCCACCCGACATTACAATGCCAAACTAGACAAGAAATTCGTGAAGTGTCGAGTCCTACAAGTAATAAGCCCCACACGATACCTCATCGCGGACATGGCTGGTAAAACCCTGGGAGTTTACCATGCAAAAGACCTTAGACGATGAAGTGCAACTATTTCACGCGAAAAAACTATGGCTTACCTAAATCTCTGCCTGGACGAAGACCTCCGAGTAACACCTGACTCCCTACTGTACAGCCACTATCGAGTCTTCACTGAAATTGTTGTAGCCTATTCCTCGAAATCGATCTTCGACCCGCCACGGCCCTAACCAAGACCTTTTACATAGGAGGCGGGATCGGAATTACTTCGATTTTGGGGGGGGGGGGGATGTGTAATGTGACGCCTACGCCTGGGAATCGAAGTGATTCCGATCCCGAACCCTGGCACCCGGCCAGATATGTATGACTTCGAAGTGCAAGCAGACTTCATCTTTCGTGCAGATATCATTGCGCAGAAAATATTTTTTTTCAAATATTTATATTTGTGGAGAAATATTTTATGTCAATGTGATCCGCTGTAATTAAACACCGATACATTTCGAAACATATCTATCTGGCAATGCCTCCCATAGTTGCCATCAAAACGTCAAATAGGTAGAAAAGTGGAAACTGGTTTGAAGTGTCAAGGGGCACATGGGATTTTCCATGAGCATCCGTTATAAGTTTTGAGTGGTGGTTTGACTTCGCAGCCTGCAAGCCGCATTTATTTGAAGTTTTGGAACAGGCAAGGGTGTATAAGAGTCGGAAGTGGTCGGTGTCGTGCATTACGTGGAACGGGAGTGCAACATAGTGTATGAAAACAACGGTTATTCGTAACAGTTGGACGCATCTTTCTCTAGAATCTAGGAATGGTAAAATCGGTGTGTTGCCGCATCTGCGAAGCGAATGATAATTTACTATTCATTTTTAGAAAAGGAAACGAAGATGCCCTTCGCATGCTTCAATCGATTGTATCACCATCATCAGAATCAGCTTTAGCATTACCATCGGATCATGGATAGAGCAAGTTTTATCAACCCACATCAATGAAATTGGGAAAAAGCATCAGGCTGAGCTGAAAAAGCACACCGAACAACTGAAACAACAAGTAGAACGCAACCACGTTAGCAACACACCTAATGATTATCATCATACATCTAGTTCTCATACAGGAGGATTAAATAATCACCAAGAACATAGAAATCATGTAAGTAGTGATGATGCTATTTTAGAGAATGCTCAATTACGAGCGCAAGTAGCTGAAGTAAAAAGCGTAGTAATAAGTACAGAGAATACCGTAAAAAAATCTAGAAATGCAAGCTCAGGAGCAAGAGTCCAAACGGCGTACTGTGGTCAGATGAAAGCCACAGAAAATAGATAATTCTGCCACTTTTCGAACATGTGTGGATGAAGGGTTCGTTATAAACCCTTCGTTAATGTTTAAGTTTTGATTCAAATTGAAGGCATTTCACATAGTATGACCACGATCTACTTAGTTGAGGGCTTTGACTGCGATCATTCATCGTTTTCGCAGTGTTTTAGATGCCAAATTTTGATGTGATTCTGTTTTAAGGTTACAAATAGAAAGTGAGAATGCAATTCTTGGAAACAAAATTAAAAACGGAAAAAAAATCGCAACCGGTTTAATATAGAAACTGTTGTGACTATTGTCACAAACATAAAATCAATTGATTCATATAATCAAACTTAACCATTTAAATGAATGACAAGATATTTAATTCCCCTGTTCACAAAATATATTAGGAAAATGATGTTATCATGTGGTCACAAAACGTTTGTAACGAATTGTGTTTATAGGTTGGAATGTCACGGGTGATTCAGAATGGACTAAAGAACCAGGCCCTCTACTAAAGAATCTCACAGATGACACAGCTAAAAGTTAATGTTCGCTGTAACAATGTTTATTTTAATGAAACCTTTACTCGAACCCGCCAAAAAAGTGATCAATGGATATTTTAATGCAACAATGCATTAGCTGAACTAGAATGAATAACGAAAAACTGAAATTGTAAATTAGAAATGCAATTGTATAAGGAAGCAAGCACGTTGGGATAATTGTAAAGGAAATGTGTTTGAAAATTAGGAATTATAATAATTAGAGATATAAATTGTAAAGACCAGCTCAAAATTATCATTGCCCATTACCAATCTCTTTGCTTCCTTTGGTACATGTTTCCTCCTATAATCGATGGAAATCTTATATGAAGGTAAACTTCTTTGATAAGTCCGCAAGTGACCAATTACAGCTGTTAAACAGGAATGGTGTTAAGAAAAGGAAGAGTTGTAGTAGCTATAGGTTTACCTGTCTCGAGGAAAAGCCAGCCCAGATATTAAAAGTAGGAACATTATCCAGGCGATACTTGTATTTGAAAATTTTTCATATTGGCGTCATCGGTAAGATCAGGATATCGATACACTTCCCAAAGGTTTTGAGAACCAAAGAATAAGCTTTGAAAACAGCCGAGGCCCTTAATATTTCGTTGGTTAGGTATAGGAAAGATTTTTCTTTAATCCTTTTGGAATAGTTTAGTTGTTCATTTCCTGAACATTTTTTTAGAATCATGTATGAGTTAATGCTTTAGTGAGAAGCTGGTTAGGAGGAAGTAGTTTAGTGACAGTTTGAGATTTTTATTCGGATCTTTTGAACGTAAGAAAAGTTGGTAGGGCGGGCGATATATTTTTTCTCTTTGAGTGCTACTGTACACAATTATGAGCTCGTTTGTGTTGTGAAGGCAAAGTACAGTTTAGTTATTGAAAGTTTATCGTTTCTATTATTGAATCCACATATTTTTCGCATTCGATTTTAGTGCAGAGTATTTAGTAAAAGATTAAAAATGAAATTTCATATACATGTATAATTTATGACTAGGGTTCAACTGCATGTTTTCAAATCTGAGAATCGTATTCTAGAATTTTTATCCCACCATACAGGGCGGATCCACCAAGTACTTCTAATTGTTGGCGGCAGTGATATTTTTGAGTTAAATGGCTATGATAAGCTCGTGTTGGTTCTCATTTTGAATTGAATTTTAATGCATGTGGCTGATCATAAAGTTTTGTGCCCTACATTTTGTTCTGCTTTTAAATACCCGATAGATAAATTTGAGACACGACTGGTCTACCAACGACAAATTAGTATGATTATGATGTCATAATTGTTGAATTAAGTGTTAGATATAGATTTATTAAATTTGGATATTCTGTAAATTAGTTAAATTAATTGATTTAATGGACAAATGCCTTCTATATTAGTTCATTTCTCATTCTAAGATCACATTATCATTGATATTAATTTTGTTAGAAAAAAAAAAACAAAACTAGGCATAAAGACATATATAAGTTTTGATTAGAGTAGTTTGCAAATGAACAGATATTATGTTAGAAAATTCCCGAATTAGAAAGTTTTATAAGCCTCGCTTACATTTTGAAATCAATTGTAAATTTGCTTTATGTATTTTTTGTACGTTCTTACAACGTATTTGATTGCTAAAAATATCCGCAAATTATAACAAAATGAATTACTAAAGAAGCAATAAGCCTTTCCGTTCCGCATGCTCTTTCTTATGCAGCGGAAATGATGACCGAGGGTAAGTATGTCTTGAAGAGGGTTAGGTTTTCATAATGTGCGGATGATTGATTTCTGTTCGGTTACGGTCCGCGGTACCCTTGTTTGCGCTCGTTTTTTTCTTAGAGTAGGTTATTTTGGACTTGAGATAGTTTAGCTTATTTTCTGGTACCGCGTCGGTGATTCGGTAACGCGCATATGGTGATTTTGTAGCGTTTTTGATTTGAGATCTGTGGAGAGACCACATCCAGAATTAACGTAACGTAGGTTTCCCGTTCTGGATGAGTAGTTGTTGACGCGTTAGGAAATCGGGCATGTGAACCGGTGGCTGAGTTACGTAACTCGGACTTAGTCTGCTCGCGTAAGACCCGCGACCGAAACTCCTCTCCGAACTAGCTAGCCTACAAGCAGCCACCACGGAGTAGACTAAGTGTGACCGGACTTGTTGACCTGAAGGGTACAGTCCGTTGTCATTTCCAAGACTGCACGTCTCGAACCGATGAGAGGTCGGCTCTGAGTGCGATCGAACGAGACGGAGTAGGAAACCATTACATATTATATATATATATATATATATATATATATATATATATATATATATATATATATATATATATATATATAGATCTATATATATATATTTATATATATATGTATATATATGTATATATATATATATATGTAAATATATGTGTATATATATATATATATATATATATATATATATATATATATATATATATATGTAATTTATTTATTTAGTAGTTTCACACGGGTCTAAGCCTATTACAAAGTATAAGATAGGCGCTAGCCAACATAAATATATATATATATATATATATATATATATATATATATATATATATATATATATATAGATATATATATATATATATATATATATATATATATATATATATATATATATATATATATATATATATATATATATATATTGTTACATGTACAAATATGGGGGAGAATGGGGGAGATTGATTTATTCATTCGACCGCGATAAAAACTTGCGATAGTGTGTGGAAAGCGAATTGAGAAGCGAACAAGTAATAGTGAGGTGATTTTGAGAAGACGATTGCGATATAAATTTACATGTACAAATAATTCTGCGAGCTACTGTCGCAATTGTTTTCACGTCAACAAATGAACTTACTCGAACCCAGGAGAACCCAACATGATCAACATCTGCAAGTGACGTCACTCCATTCATTAATTTGCTCGAATCTACCAGGTACCTCTCGGTAGAACATTCGCCAAGGTACGAGAAATGGGTGAATAGGTAGAGACCCTATATAAAGGCGAGCTGAATGAATGGGGGAGATTGATTCATTCATTCGACCGCGAAAAGAACTGCGATTGTGTGTGGGAAGCGATATTATTCGAGTAGTAGAAAAGTGATTTTCGTAATAGTGAAGTGATTTAGAAGACAAATGCGATAAGAAATTTATGGACAAGTGTTAGATTTTTCATAGTGAAAATTAAAATTAGTGAAAGTGTTAAATTGATTATTGTGCACTTTTGTAATTAAATAAACTCTTTTAACTTAAATTAAAAGACATTGCGTTTTCACTTTCCCGGAACATTAAAATTATTGGCCGCGAACCGAAAACACGCGACAATGGTGTCAAGAAGTGAGAAAGAAAATTTTGGAAGTGAAAAAGATTAAACATTTTTGAAATGCAAAATTGTGAGAATTAACGTGGAAACTGGTGGAAAAATAGCCGAAACAATAAAAATGCCAGAAAACCTACATCTAAACATTAACCAATTGAGCATATCGGAGCTCAAAGAGGAGTTGGAACAGCGAAATCTGGCCACGCAAGGTACAAAGGCCATATTGATTGCACGCTTGCGTAACGCGATCGAGTCTGGAAAATCTGGATTTGGGTGAGCCCTCAGATGCGGAAAAAGGCGCAGAAGGTGGAGAAGTAGAAACACCAAAATCAAAGGAGCCAGATAATGCGCTGATGCAAATGTTAATGCTGATGCAGCAAGAGCAGCGACAACAGTCATCCAATTTAACTGCGAAGCTCAATGAACAGTCATCCAATTTAAATGCAAAGCTCAATGAACAGTCGTCCAATTTAACCACGAAGCTAGATGAGCAATCAGCGAAGTTAAATGAACAAACAACGAAGCTAAATGAACAATCAGCGCAGTTAAATGAACAGACATCCAGTTTAGCTGCTAAATGAACAATCAGTAAAAATGGACCAACAAGCGATCGAAATCAAGGCAGACATCGCACAGAAGCTGGAAAAACAGTCAACCGAAATAAAGGCGGAGCTCAGTAGTCTCAACAGCCAAATGAAATGCGTCGAGGAGAAGGTATACCAGGTCGAGGAGAGAATCAACCTTGAGATCAGCCAGGTAAACCATGAGATGGAAAAAGTGAAAAAGGACTTGGAAGCAGCGAAGGCAGTAGTAACCGCCTCACCAGCCCCAATTATAACCGCAGCGCAAAGCTCATCTGGAAATGTGCAAACACCAATATTCGATGGGCAAACGGTCTGGACTATTTACAAAACCCAGTTCGAAGCAGCCGCTCGCATAAATCACTGGAATGAGCAGGAACGAGCAACTGCATTAATTCTTGTTCTAAGAGGCCCAGCTGCCGAGCTGTTGCAGACTATCCCCGTTGAATTGTATTCAAACCCGGCTGCTATAATGAATGCGCTGGACATGCGCTATGGAGACGATCATCTGAAGCAGATTTACCGGGCACAGCTACGGCATCGGATGCAGAAGTCTGGCAAAAACTTGCAGCAGCTAGCACAAGACATTGAGCGACTGGCACTTTTGGCTTACCCAGCGTACGACTCAGAACATCGAGATGACGTAGCAACAAAAGCATTCATCAGCGCCTTACAGGACAAGGAATCGCAACAAGCCGTGCGGTAAGCTCAAAAGCAGACGGTTAAGGACGCATTGATTTACAGTCTTAACTTCGAGGCAACACAAATTGTGACTCGTACCACTGCCCGGGTTCGTGAGGTAGTGGCAGACGAGTGCAGGTCTGAGCGCGTGGGAAATGAGCGAGAGCCGCCGGCAAATATAGCGCCTAGATGCTGGGATTGCGGTGAGAAGGGGCACCTGCAAAGAGACTGTAAGAAACGAAGAAAACGGAGCTAATGCCCAGGATGGTGGAGACCCAGACCGTGTCAGGAGCCTAGAATGGAGGCCCATAAAACTGCAAGGGCTAACTTCGTGGGGCAAACGTTAGCTAGGAGGATCGACATCCCTAGCACCACCATCACCGTGCAAAAGCAACATCGTGGAGAAGCAGACAGATGCCTTCCTGGTCAAAATGATGAAGAACATTGCACCATAACAAACGACAGTAGTTCAACCCGATCGACGATCCGGCCCGACCTAGTGAGGCCCCAACCACTTCACAAGGGCAAAGTTTATGGAAATGCTGACGCCCTATCTCGTCATCCATGTCCAGCTAACTGCAAACATTGCCGACGGATTGGGGAAAAGGAACCGGCCGTTGATCTGCGATTGATAACGGCCGAATTCGATGAAGGTTGGTCATCGGAGGAGATTCGAAACGCCCAGTTAGCCGATGAAGACATCGGACCATTGCTCGTATGGAAGGAGACGACTGGGCGACCTGAGTGGAAGGACGTTTCAACGCATGGCGCAACCCTGAAAAGCTATTGGGCACAATGGAACTCTCTTCAGGTGGAGGGTGGCGTACTCAAGCGGGAATGGGAAACGGCGGATGGTAGCTCCTATAGGATGCAAACTATACTACCCAAAAGCCCAATCGACGATGTGATTAAGGAAATGCATGAAGGGTCCTCGGGAGGCCACCTTGGTGTTAACAAAACCTTAGCGAAATTGCGGGAAAGGTTCTACTGGCTCCACGCTCGAGAAGACGTAGAGGACTGGTGCCGCAGATGCACAATTTGCGCTTCCGTCAAAGGCCCAAAGCGACGACTGAGAGAACAAATGCAAACCTATAACGTAGGCGTGCCATTCGAAAGGATTGCTGTTGACATCGCAGGACCCTTTCCTGAATCCGATTGGGGAAATCGATACACGCTGGTTGTAGCCGATTATTTCAGTAAGTGGCCCGAGGTCTACCCCATTCCCAACCAGGAAGCAACTACCGTAGCTGAACAGCTAGTGTTAAATTGGGTCAGTAGGTATGGCGTACCTTGCGAATTACATTCAGATCAAGGCCGAAACTTTGAGTCACTAGTTTTTGGCGAAATGTGTGAACTACTGGGAATACGGAAAACGAGGACAACACCGCTGCATCCCCAATCCGATGGAATGGTCGAACGGTTCAACGGCACGCTCAATAAACATCTGGCCAAGATGGTTGGCGAGAACCAAAGGGACTGGGACCGACATATCCCACTATTTTTGATGGCGTACAGAGCTGCCGAACATGCATCGACGGGCCAAGCCCCAGCCAAAGTCATTTTTGGAAAGACTATTCGTTTGGCAGCCGATATAAAGTTCGAAACACCCCCTGAGAAACCCCAAACGGTCTCGGAGTACGCAAGTGATCTAAGACAACGGTTGAACGAGATACATCGGACAGTGCGAAAACACCTCGAATCGGCTACTGACCGCGTGAAGACCAGGTATGATCTAAAGGCTAATTCTACTGGCTTCCAGCAAGATGACTTGGTGTGGCTTTATAACTCGCAACGGCGAAAGGGTAGGTCTCCAAAGTTGCAACATAATTGGGAGCGACCATACCGAGTTACAAAGCGAATCAACGACGTCGTATACCGAATACAGGAACATCGTAAGCCGAGAGCTAAAATGAAAATCGTGCATCTGGACCGTCTTGCCCCATATTACACCCAAGGAGAATTGACTACGAATAGCGACACATCTTTTCGGGGCGAAAAGAACTGAGGTGGGGGCAGTGTTACGTGTACAAATATTTACATGTACAAATAATTCTGCGAGCTACTGTCGCAATTGTTTTCACGTCAACAAATGACTTTACTCGAACCCACGAGAACCCAACATGATCAACATCTGCAAGTGACGTCACTCCATTCATTAATTTGCTCGAATCTACCCGGTACCTCTCGGTAGAACATTCG